>CM053599.1:78306633-78334617 GCA_028646575.1 Pseudocheirus occidentalis
CTACCTCAGAGGGTTATTATGAGGATCAAATTAAAGATGATGTATACAGCACTTTGCAAATCTCAAAGCTCTATATGTTGTTTGTTGTTCAATTGTTTCAGTTGTGACACAACTCTTTTTGACCCCATTAGGGATTTTATCAGCAAAGATACTTGAGTAGTTTTGATATTTCTTTCTCAACTCACTTTACAGATAAGGAAACTGAGGCAAACAGCATTAAGTGACTTTCCCAAAGTCACACAGTTAGGATATGAGACTGGATTTGAATTCAGGTATTCCTGACTCCAGACCACTGTGCTACCTTACTGCCCCCAAAATTCTCTATATAAAAACTACTATTGAGAGATAAGATTTGAGGAAGGAATGCATTAACAAACTAGTTTTACTACAAATAGACCAGTGCAAAACATGGTCATTATCACCATGCACATTCAATCATGCTCATATTTAAACTTGGATTCAACTTGGACTATTTCCTTTTGCTCATTGCTCTAAATCAGAGGTGGCAGACATGGGTCACACTTGACTTATAATCCTTCTGAGTAGAGCTAGAACCAGATGAAAATATTGGAAATGTTTAACAAAATAAACAAAAATATAGCAAAGCATAGGAGACAATTACATTTTAAAACTAAGTCAATATGTGACCCACAGGCTCCTTATGTACATTCCAGTAGTCCCTCTTTATTTTAGTTTTCTTTAATTTGACTGCCCTGCTCTGTTCCAAGTTCTGCCAATTCTACAACCACACATTTTCTCTATTTCTATCACCACCACCCTAGTTCAGGCTGTCATGACCTTCGCTCTGAACAAATATGGTAGTCAGCTAATCAGTCTCTCTTCCTCCATTCTCTCCATTTCCAATCCGTATTCTACAAATTGACAAAAGAATCTAAGGTGCAGATCTCAGCATATCATTCACTCCTCTGCTCAAAAACCTTTTTTTGTGTCTGGTTACTTTTAGGATAAAATATAAATTCCTCATGAAATAGTTAAAATCTTCCACAGTGTGTCTCCAGGCTACATCTCTAGATTCCTTGCATATTGCTTCTCTTCATAGGTTACAGTGAAACTGACCAACTGCTTGTTCACTACACCAGCTATAAATATCAGTGCTAGGGTTTGTACCTGGATTTTCAGACTCCGCATCTAAGGCTTCATGCATTATACCACCCTCAACAATAATAAAAATATTTTTGAATGTACAATATTTAAAACATCAACAAGAAGTTAAATGCTACAGAAACTATCACTTAATTTCAATTTTAGATTTTCTTTTATATTGAGTTGATCTGTGTGCTGAATAATACACATTCAAAAGAAAAATAGTCTAGATATGTCCTTATTAGGTAAGGTACAACCAGATCATAACCTCTCTTGTTTTATAGGATACTCTATGTCCCCATAAAATCTCCCTTTCTTTTAGGCAACCTGAAACCTCCTAGGCTATAGAGAGGGATAGATAGCATCTACTCAGCTACTACTAATCATCTAGGCTACTGTATTTAATTCTCACTGTTTTATTATATAGAAGAATAGGTAAATAATTGAGACTGTCCAAATATATATATAAACAAGATAGTGAAGGGACTGGAACACGTGTCATATAAGACCTCACAAAGGAAGTGGGGATAACAAGCAAAGAGAAGATTTAGGTGGCATATAATAGCTAACATCAGCAACTTTTTTTTTTTCCTAGCTGGCTCCAAATTGCAGAACTGGATGAAAATGGTGGAGATTTCAATTTTTAGAGGAAGGGGATTAAAAAAATAATGTTTATATTAAAATTATCTCCAAATGCAATGAACTGCTTTGGAAGAAAAGTAGGCCCCTTCCCTAGAGATTTCCAAGCAGAATTTGGTGACTACTTCTTAGTAGTGATATAGAAGGGATTCCTATTCAGACATAGGTTGGACTAAAATGATTTTGAGATCCCTTTCATCTCTGAACTCCTATGATTATTATTATGTGGATTCAGAGGTAAAACAACTTGTTTGAGCATCATATAGTTAGCTAATGGAATTAGCTAAGGAATTCAAACTACAATCATAAGACTCTACTTAAATGATAATAGAAATTAGACTTCAGAACTTAGTCAGTTATAAAGGAATATTTGGAATGTGAGACAAGCATTTCTAGATGCCTACTATCATAACGATTTTTTTTTCAGAAATAAAGTAAAAATATTCAACTAAAGATAAGGAAAAAAGGTCATGTCTCTAAGAATAAAATATTTTCTTCAAAATATATAATTTTTAGTGGAAACTGACAATCATTTTTATTTAAACTATTTCTTTGAATTATCCTATATATGGATCTTCTTAATAATGGAAGACAAAATCTGCATTAGATTAAAGCAAATACAGTATCTAACTTCTTATTGATATTCATAAAGCATGTACCATAAAATATTGTAATAATTTCACTATTTTTATGAATAATTTCTAATTATTATTAAGGTATTTTAATAATTTACTCTGGTATTGCAATCAGGGAGTCTGGGTACAAATACCACTCTGATACTTCCTAGCTGGTGCAGAGGACAGTTAGTTGTCTAGTTTTAATAAAATATAGAGTTTATTAAATATGAGATAAGTCTAGAGAGCTAGGCTAAAGGTGGACTGAAATGGACTTTGGCTATTTTTGAAGTCTCTATTTTATCTTAAAAGCAGCAGGGAGCCACAAACATGCTTTGTGCAATGGAATGACATGATCACATCTTTACCATAGAAAGATTTTTTTTCATTAGCTACAGAGAAGGTCATTAACCCCAACTTCTTTTGGTTTTTGTTTGTTTTCTGTTCCACATTGTTCACTTATATTGAACCAGCAGTCCATGTAAACTGCCAGTTTTTTTTCCAACAAAATTGTCCTCTAGATATTCCAGGAGCAAAATGCGATTATTCCATATATTTGATAGAAAATTCTTTCCATAGTTGTTAATTACCTGAATATTTCTACTTAAAAGCTATTGTTTATATATTCCTTTTTTTTTTTTTTTTGCTTTTTGGAGAGCAGTTGGGGTTAAGTGACTTGCCCAAAGTCACTCGGCTAGTTTTTTGTGTTAAGTGTCTGAGGCCAGATTTGAACTCAGGTACTCCTGACTCCAGGGCCAGTGCTCTATTCACTGCACCACCTAGCCACCCCCTATATATTCCTTTACATCTATATAATATATTAAGTAGATTTCACAGATTAAGTTCCATATTATTTCATTAAAAATACACATACACACTTATATATACACAGATGTATATTATATATACTTATATGCAGTCATATATTTTACATATACACACATACATATATAAATATGTAGGTATATCTATATATAACCCTCGACAAGACTCTTTGGTTTAGATTGGCCTAGGGGTAAGCCTTTAACAAATTACTGTCCAGGAAAAAAATGTGTTACATTGCCAAATATAAACTGAATTAATTATCCTACAGTTTAAGCTGGTTTTCAATTATACTGGCCTCTTTTTCACTTATTATGGAGGACAAACTCCTATCATATCCAC
The DNA here is from genome assembly GCA_028646575.1 of Pseudocheirus occidentalis. Taxonomy (NCBI): domain Eukaryota; kingdom Metazoa; phylum Chordata; class Mammalia; order Diprotodontia; family Pseudocheiridae; genus Pseudocheirus; species Pseudocheirus occidentalis. The sequence continues at coordinate 78,310,155 of CM053599.1, forward strand.
AGAAGTAATAATTTACTCTATATATGCATGACACAAACTAAGGATAGCCTTATATATTTTACCCAAGTACATATGCATCAATTTGGAGGAGCCCACCCAATGTTTGTATTTAAATTTATATTTCCTGTATGTAAAAAGCTTTAAAAAGTCAAGCGTCTTTAAAGGATTCTTTCTAAAAATACTTAATAACATTTTAGTATAAATCCATAAAAGTATTTATAATGCCAACTGGTCAGAGAATTACTATTTCTACCTGGTTTTTGGAGACCCAAAACTAAATTGTTTGTTATTAAACTGAAGGAGTTTGATCAGGTAGAAGAAAGATAGAATTCTATACTTCAGCAATTGAATTGGTCAAATGAATCTTAAACTAAACAAAGATATAATGTTGATTTAAATCTACACATGAGAAATATCCCTAGAAAACCTAATTCTAAATTATAACTGTGTGCATATTATATTTCACTCAAAGAAGCACGCACACACACACACACATATATGCACAGAAAGAGAAAGACAGAGACAGAGAGAAACAGAGAGAGAGAGAGAGAGAGAGAGAGAGAGAGAGAGAGAGAGAGAGAGAGAGAGAGAGAGAGAAAGAGAAAGAATTGAACTACATTTTCTAAAGAATAAAATACTGTTGATGAGAGTGCTGGAGAGTGACCTAGCACAGACTCATTCTGTGTCAGATGATTCTGGCCTGATTATCCAGTACAAGTATCATAGATACCAAGGCTCATTAAAAGTCTACACATTAAGGTCTCGAGCATTCCTAAATCTCTAATCTCAACATTTCATGGAGATGTTGTTATTTTTATCATTCCCTGATAACAGAGAGCACTGCTAATCGCAACTTCTTCTCCAGCAAGGACTGAAAGATTTTTGGCAGGTAGAGTCAAGATGGTGGCATAGAAACCAGAGAATTCCACAATCTCCCCCCAATACCACCTCAAATACCTATAAAATATGACTCTAAACAAATTTTAGAGCTCCAGATGCCACAAATATGATGCAGTAACAAAGCTCCCCATGAAGGAAGCCCAGCAGGTGGTCATTGCAGTGCACTGGAAGCAGAGCCCAATCCCTTGCAATTTCAGCCCCAGGGTGTCCAGGAGAAGCTCTGGCTGTAGCATTCAGGAGGGTGGATCATCAGCAGCTGTGGTGATTTCCAGAATCACCAAAACACAGGAGCCAAGGACAAATGGAAAAGGTCAGTGGAACTTGGCTAAATTTGGGGAAGAGGGTCCTGCTGAACTGCCTCCAGAGCTAGCAGCAGTCTGAAGTGGCCAGCCCTGCAGCCACCTCCACATGGCTGCTTCAGAAGCTCTGGGCCTGCAGATGGCAGGGGGGCCAAATGATCATTCAGAGGCTGGACCCCACCCCCCCCACAAAGGATAAAATACTATTTGGTTTAATTTGAAGCTTCATTCACACAGGAAAGTGGCATGGATATTTCTCATTTTATTTGGAGTACGGAAACAAGTCTCTAGTTATCTAACAAAAATAGGCCTACAATCACAGTAGTATCAATATTCATTAGGATATGGAGCCAACATGGCAGATTACAGGCAGCAGTCAATGGGACTCTCCCAACATTTCCCTTTAAACAACTTTAAAATAACACTTCTAGTCAAATTTGGGAATCATAAAGACAACAAAAGATCAGAGACAATTTTTTTCCAGTCTAAGACAATGAAGTGGCCAGGAACTGGTTTGGCTGTACACCTGGGATGGGGGTATGTGGGCTGGCCTGGGAGCAAGGCTAGGTGGTTTTGTTTCTTGCTTCAACACTAGGATTTGAGTGCCAAGGAATTCTTTGCAGCTGGGCAGTGATTGGTCTGATAATCAATTATGTTGATTAACAGCTCAGTTGGGGTTGAGTGGTATATAAGAGCCTGCACTTCCTGTGTTGGGGGCTGCTCTCTCTTTTTTTCAATTGGCCCTGAGGCAGCCCAGCTATTTAACTGCTAAATTTTAAATATTATTAAAAGCTCCTAAAAAACCTTTATCCAGACTGTGGTCATTCTTTAAAAAATTTACTATTACAACATTTTAGGATGTTAGCAGAACTCTGACACACAGATGGGAACCAGCTTGGATTACTTCAGCAGCACCAGTAGTAGACCTTGGAAACACTAGTGATAGTGGTAGCAGTTGTAGTAGCAATTTAAGGACCTCTCCTCACAGACACTTAAGGTCAGTGGTTCTCAACCTGTGGATCATGACCCCTTTGTGAGTCAACTGACCCTTTAACAGGGATCACATGGGTCACCTAAGACCATCAGAAAACACATTTTTCCAAAGGTCTTAGGAACAGAGACACCACTTCTCTATCTTTCTCAGGGTGGGTTCGCCTACATGCAGATACGCCCACATGCAAGTATTTAAAGGGTCACAACATTGGGAAAGTTGAGAATCACTGCTGTAAGTGGTTCTGACAAGTGGTCAGAAAGGGATTGCAGAAGACCCTTTGGTGCTACTGGGTGCAGCTGCTACTAACTGGCAACTCTATTGCCCATGAGCAATTATAGATTATAGAAGAGTAGATAAATGATTGAGACTCTAAAAGAACTAGATTGAAGTTCTAAGTCAGAAAGAGTGCTAGCACTTGACTTCTGTCTGCAAGTAGGGAAGGAGTCCTTTCAAAGCAAACCCAAGAGCATAGAACAGAAGAAGAGTGATGCCATCTATTTTCATATTACAGTACCTCAAAAATCTGAACATCTGTAGATCCCAAAAGTTATCTCTGAAAACAGCAGCATGAAAAAGCTTGACGCTTATGTCAGGTTGAGAACCACTGTCATATATGAAGAAATTATAAAGGAAAACAGCTTACATAAGCTAGATCCAAACATTATAATCCAAATTAAAAGAATTTGCCAATCACCTCCTGAAACTAATTCCAAAATGAAAACTCCAAGGAACATTATAACCACATTCCAAAGCTTCCATGTAAGGACAAAATAGTACAAGCAACAAGAAAGAAGTAATTCAAATATCATAAACTCATAGTTGGGATCACATTACATTTAGTACCTTCCATATTAAAGTTGTAGAGTGCTTGCAATATAATAATCCAGAAGACAAAAAAGTTAGGATTACAATCATATATAACCTACCTAGAAAAAACTGAGGCTAGTTCTAAAAGGGAAAAAATGGGTATTTTTTTTAAAAAGAGGCCTTTAAAGCATTTCTGATAAAATGAAATCTGAGTTTAATAGAAAATTTGACATTCAAACACAAGAATCAAGAAAAGAATGAAAAGGCAAACGAGAAAGAAAAATCATAAGGACTCAATAAGATTAAATTGTTTATAATCCATTATGGGGTAATGGTACATGTAACTCCAAAATATTTATCATTATTAGGGCAGTTAGGAGTCTACATAGACAGGGGACATGGATATGAGTCAATTATTCTGTAATAATCTTAAAAAATTAAGAGGGGAGGAAAAGGTACTCACTGGGATAAGGGAGACATAGAATGGGGAAATTTGCTCACATAAAAGAAATGTCCAAGGAAGACCATTTATAATGGAAAGTAAAGTGGTTAAATTGTAGGCAATGTTTGAACATTACTTTAATCAGAATTGTCTCAGGGAGAAGAATATCAGTCTATCTATCTATCTATCTATCTATCTATCTATCTATCTATCTATCTATCTATCACCTATCTATCACCTATCTCTTTTTCTACCAATCTATTCTTCAGTAGGGTATATAAATCTATCCTAGGGATGTAAGAAGGGAAGGATATAAGACATGCAGGGTATTCAGGTAGGGTTAAAATGAGTTAAGTGCGACAATGGTCAGAAGCAAAGGACCTTTGAGAAGGGAGAGAGTGAAGGATTAACAGAAGAAAAAAGGATAAAGTACTAATAATCTCAACTGTGAATGTGAATGGGATGAGCTCATTAATTAAAAAGATAATAGAATGGATTAGAAACCAAAATCTAACAATATGTTGCTTAAAAGAGAAATACTTGAAACAGAAAGATTTACCCAGATTTCAAAAAAAGGATTGGAGAAAAATCTGTTACATTTCATTCAGCTAAATTAAAAAAAAAAAAGAACAGGGGTAACAATCACAACTTCAGGGGGAGGAAAAAAAAGCAAAAGGAGACCTAATTATAGGAGATAATCAAGGAAGCTACATTTTGCTGAAAGGTACTATAGATGCAAAAGTAATATTTTTCAAAAAAAATACAGCAGGTTGCTAAAGTCTTCCTTTCTCAAATATATAGGGAATTGAGTCAAATTTGTAAAAGTAAGTCATTCTCAAATTGATAAATGGTCAATGGATGTGAACAGGCAATTTACGGATGATAGAAAAGTTATAAAGGTCATACAAAAATGCTCTAAATCACTACAGATCAGAGCAAAGTGAATTTTAGCAACTCTGAGGTATCAGCTCACACCAATCAGAAGTGATGAATGCTGGAGGGAATGAGGCAAAATAGGTAAAATAATATACCATTGGTTCTGTTGTGAACTTATCCAATAATTCTATAGAACAATCTGGAGTGATGCCCAAAGGGCTTTTAATCTACAAAATCCTTTGACCACAGAATACCACTATTAGGTCTATATGCCAAAGAAATCAAAGGAAAAGGAAAAGCATCTACATATACAAAAAGAGCCCATACCTTTTTGTGGTGGCAAAGAAATAGAAATTGAGGGGATGCACAATGATTAGGGAATGACTGAAAAAATTATAGCATCAAATCTGATGGAATACTATTGTGGTCTAAGAAATGGTCAGGGAGTGGTTTTAGGGAAAACAAGTCAGGATATATATGAATGGATGCAAACTGAAGTGAAAGACAACCACAGGAGTTCATTGCGCACAGTAACAGAAATATTTAATGATGACCAGCTGTGAAAGACTTGGGTACTTGAATATCAAGAATGCAGTAATCACAAGGCCTATGGTAACTATAAATATGCTGATATGGTTATTAATCAGAAAATGTGATGTGTTCTCTACATGGGGGGCATAGCTAGAACATTTATTCAAATACCAAAAAACTGAGTCCCCAAACCAGAAAGTCAAAGCCATCACAGCAGCCACAGAGTTGGCACATATAGTTTTTTTTAAAGTTCCCTGAAATGTATAACTTTTTTTTTTAATTTTTCTTTTTCACTTTTTAGAGGGAGGAGGGCAGGGTAATTGGGGTTAAGTGACTTGCCCAAGGTCACATGGCTAGTAAGTGTTAAGTGTCCTGAGGCCAGAATTTAATTCAGGTCATCCTGAGTACAGGCCTAGTTCTCTATTCACTATGTCATCTATCTGCCCTGGCACACATAGTTAATGCAGTAAACACCCACATTCTCAAGCCTTCAAAATAGAACCGGCTACTTCAAGCAAAGATCCTCTTCTCCTCACTCACAGTAACTGCTCAACCTCCACACAGCTTGCTCTGAGAAGCTCAGGTCCCCTGCATTCCTGTCACCCACAGTCCTCAGCGGGAGTCCTCAGCACAATTCTGGCTGGCTCCCAAAAAAATTTTTAAGAAGGAATTCACACCACTGGTGACCACTTATAGTCATGATGCTGGCTCCAGCCTGGCTCCTACTAGGCTCCTGCTCCTTGCTGTCCCACTCCTTCCTTCTATGTCAGCAAGTTCAAGGGGCTTGGAAGATCTTCAAATCCCATTGCCATTATAATACTCTGATATATACAATGAGCCAAGACAATTCCAAAATCTTCAGGATTAAAAACAAAACAAACCCACCCCCCAAAAAACACTCATCTGCAGAAATAGAATTGATGAATATGAATATATTCTTGAGTATAATCTAATATGAAATGAAGAATGATTATCTCACTTTATTTTAAAATAATTTTTGCCTTTTTGAGATATGAATTTCATGGAAATATACTTTGCATCATTTTATGTGTATTATTGTGTCATTCTGCTTGCTTTTTCAGTAGTTGGGGGAGGAATGGAAGGGAGGAAGAAAATTCGGAGCTCAAAATTTGAAAAGAAAGGAAACTTTAAAATTAAAGAAAAATTATCAAATCACTTAAATATTAACAAATCACATTTATATAGCATTTTTAAGTTCATGAGATGACTTTTCTCAGAATAACCCTTTGAACTCAGGTCATTGAGCTTTGTTATCTCTATCTGACAAGTAAAGAGACTAAGTTACATAGAGGTGAAGGTCACAAGAACAGCAAGTGGCAAAGGTAATATTTGAATTGATGTCTCCTGACTTATGGTTCAGTGTTTAACACCACCAAACTGTTTCCCTTTATGCAACTTGAAAATCTTACGTTGAAATGTTTAGATTTTACCTCAAGTTGTGTCTACACAATACCTAAACAAGTGACTGATTACACAAACTAACTATACTTCATCCCTAATCTCTTATTGCAATACAAATTCTCTGAAAGCAGGGGTTATGTCTTATTTATTCTTGCATTACTTGCAAGTATGTAGGAAAGTGCTCCCATGTTCTATGTTGAATTGATTATATTTCTCCAAGTTGTTAAGTTATTAAATCCAATTATATTTCGTTATTTTTAGTGGTAGAGATTTAAACATTTTACAAAACTACATTTCTTATACAAAAGTATTTGCTGTGCAAGGCCTAATGGTTGGCAACCTGTAACACAAAGAAAAAGCATAAAGTGGAATATCTGCTAATCATATTAGTCTCTGAAAGTTCATACTCCCCATAGTTATCAGGAAAGAGAAATTTCTGTAAACTTTTAACTGTCTTAGGTATTAGGATATCCTGGAGAAAAATTCTGATATTTCTTCGGAAAAGACAGATACTTTGAGACTTAAAAAAAAAATAAATCACCAAAACTTCTAAGGTCATAAACAGAATCCAAAGCTGCAAAAGAAGTGACTAATACAGCTGGATTGGATTTTTTTCCTACTTGCCCCATTTTATTCCCTCATTACCTATTTTACTGAAATGTGATGACATGTATGCCTTTAGCAGCAGGGCTATGTTCAGCTAACGAAGGCCAAGTAGTACTAACTGACTGGAAAAGGCAGGAAATGATAGGGGTTTTTGGCTGAATTTTGTAGATATTTATCCAACTAATTGCTTGTTGTTTAAAACCAACCTTAGAGAGCAATTGACCCTACTTATTGTTTTAATGAAATACAACCTCAGAGATCTTGAAGGCAATTATTTATCATATACTTCAACTTCATTTTGCAGATGAGGAAACTATAAGCCAGAGAAAAGAAGGAACTTTCCCTGAATGACAGATCAATTCTTGACAGGACTGGGACATGAACTCAAATGTCACCATTATCAGCACTGTGTTCTAGGGTCTGAATGTCTTTAGGAGCAGATACTATCTTTATTTTTTTTCTGCTTACCAGAATGAAGGTTTAAATATATGCATTAATTGTACGGACATACTGAAAACAAAAACAAGATGGGGGGAGGTGTTGCTTATTTTTAACAAAACCAACAATGTAAGCCTTAGACAAGCTGATCTTAAAGTACTGTTCTTAATTTAACAGCCATGATTTTACATTATTTATTTACATAATATGATATTTTATTCACTCAAAGACTCAACAAAATGAATATTTAAAAGTTGAGTCAGCACTGCTTTCTGTTCTGTTCAAGTTTACATAAATGTTCAATGCAACTGCCTAGTACTTAACAATGTAATTAAACTGTCCAGATATTTTAAAATATCTATTTACCATACATGCTAAAAATCTGACATAATACTAAACATATTTTCCCAAAAGCTCAATTCACTGGATACTTTATCTCAAGAAATGTATTTTAAAATGCTTACTCTGAACAGAAAATATGTGGTCTTAAAAATACAAATATTTCTTGAAGAAAATACTTGCCTAGAAGAATACCTAGTCAGACAACAGTAGGCTGAGATCATAAGGGCTGATGGCATTCACCAATTTGTGCTCTTTACTTTCCCTTGTGGTTTGCTGAGATAATTTTTCTGGAGTTTGCTATCTCCTCAAAAGTCAAATAACCACATGCCATTTGACCAGAAATCAAGTCTAACTAGCTGGAGCAGCAGGACACTGTAAGGATGATACTAGAAGCAACAAGTGGCAAGCAAGTTGTGCTACCACCATCACAACCACTTTGATAATCATTGCTTCTTAGACTCTGATTCAGAAAGTCAAAGACCCTGATCCTAATATCATTTGGTATTGCAATGCTTCCAATTCAGTGTCCACAGCTACTATCTTTGGGTACTATCCTTGTAGAGAAGCAACATGGTAACTGTTTCTGCAGGTGCTATAGACACATCATTGAAGTCCCACAAAAGTCTTGTCACTTTATCCTTACCACTGTCAAATGGGCCAGGATCATAAAAATATGACATGTTTACATATGTATATATGTGCATATCATGATGATGACCGAGTGTCATTCAAGAATAAGCCTAGCCAGATTCAGAGAGGCTAGTTCCATTATTTGCCACTAAGTGATGAAATTTGTCCATGGCAATTCATGATAATTAAATATTAATATACATACAAGCATACATACATGTGTGTATGTATATATGTGTGTTGTATCTGTATTTTTACATAGCTTTAGACACACATACACACATATAGACATATGCATATGTGTGTATTTCTTTATGCACATAAATGTGTTTTTATATACCTGTACTGGTAATGGGATTTGAAGATCTTCCATGCCCCTTGTATTGGTAGGCTGTCAGATACTTAGTACTTAGTTTCAGGTTCATAATTGTGTCAGTTGTTGAGACCCAGAACTTGTGAATCCCCCAGTGGAATGAGTTTACTGACTGGCAAGAGGGAGTGGGGCAGGGAAGAGCTGGAGCTGAGTAGGGGCAGGCTGGAGTCAGTGTGCTTACTGGAAGTGTCTGAGTAGCAATGGTTGGAGGCACAAGTAGCAGTGGTGGCAGTGGCAGCAGTGGCACGAACATCTTTTAAGAGCCAGCCAGAACTTCTTCTGGGAACTTTTGGGGGCAACCAGCATGGAGGCTGAATTGCTGCCTTGAAAGAGAGGAAGAGGATCTTTGCCTGAGGGGGCCTGTTTTGTTTAAAAGGCTTGGGAATGTGGGTGTTCACTGCATTAACTATGTGTACCAACTTCATGGCTATGGTAATGACTTTGACTTTATGGTTTTCAGACTCAGCTTTCTGGTATTTGAATAAATACTTTGGCTCTGCCCCACATGTGGAGAGCCTGTTACACTTTGTCATTCACAACTACACCAGCATATTTATACTCACTATGAGTATGGTGAATATTGTTTTGTTGCTATAATGCCCAAGCCCAGAATTTAAAGTCAAACATAATCTGTTTTGAACTTATTTTTTCAAATGTGAATTTCATATTACTTCATTTTCATGTATACTACTTATCTAAGACTACTCCATGCTTGGATGAAATCTACATTCAATATTTTGGGATGTGCTCTATCATCAATACCAACTCTCAAAATCTTTTATCTTTCTTTTTTTTGTGGGGGGGGGAATGGGAGGTTGGCAAGGCTACAATCTCTATTTAGACACCACAAGTTATTTCCCTAGGGATGGATATTATTTTTCATCATGAGGCCTTCAGACTTGTCTTGGATCATTACATTGCTGAAAATAGCTAATTCATGTACAACTGATCATCTTACAATATATTTTTGTTTTGTTTATGGTCATTTTCTTTTTAAAATTAATTCATTTATTTTTAGTTTTCAACATTTATTTTCACAAAATTTTGAGTTCCAAATTTTCTCCCTATCTCTCCCTCCCCCCCACAGAGATGTCATGCATTCTGATTACCCCTTCCCCTACTCTGCACTCTCTTCTATCCCATTCTTATTCCCTTCCCTTCTATTTTCCTTTGGGGGAAGTGGATTGCTATACTCCATTTTCTGTATACCTTATTTCCCAGTGGCATGTAAAAACAATTTTTAGCATTTGTTTTAAAAACTTTGAGTTCCAAATGCTCTCCCTTCTTCCCTCCCCACCCTACCTCATGGAGAAGGCAAACAATTCAATATAGGTTATTTTTTATTTTTAGATATCATCCCTTCATATTTAACTCACCCTGTACCCTCTACTTACCCATCAGTTTATCTATCTATCTATCTATCTATCTATCTATCTATCTATCTGTCTGTCTGTCTGTCTGTCTGTCTGTCTGTCTGTCTGTCTATCTGTCTGTCTGTCTCCAACTACCCTAATACTAAGAAAGGTCTCATGAGTTAAAATATCATCTTTCCATGTAGCAATGTAAATAGGTCAACTTTAATAAGTCCCTTATGATTTCTCTTTCCTGTTTCCCTTGTTGTCTGTCTCTTGATTCTTGTATTTGAAAGTGAAATTCTTTATTCACCTCTCATTTTTTCATCAAGAATATTTGAAAATCCTCTATTTCATAGAATGTCCATTTTCCCCTGAAAGGATTATATTCAGTATTGTTGGGTAAGTAAATCTTGGTTTAAATCCTAGCTACTCTGATCTCCAGAATATCTTATTCCAAGCCCTTTGATCCTTAATGTAGAAGTTGCTAGAACTTATTTTATCCTGATTATCTTACAGTATTGCTGTTACTTTGTACACAAGTACATTTCATTTTGTATCAGCTCATGCAAGTCTCTCCAGGATTTTACAGGAGCATCTGACTCATCATCTCCCATATCACAATAGTATTCCATCACAATCAAATACCAAAACTTTTCAAGCCTTCCCCCAATTGATTGCATTCCCTCAATATCCAATTCTTTAATCTCAAAAAAGAGCTGTTATTACTATGTTGGTATATATGTCCTCTTCCCTTTTCTAAATATCTTTCGGTCTACAAACATCGAAGTGGTATTGCTAGATCAAAGGGTATCCATAGCTTTATAGCCCTTTGAGCCTAGTTCAAAATTGTTCTACAAAAAGTTTGAATCAGTAGAGAACTCCACCAACTGTGCATTAATGCTCCATTTATCCCACATCCCCACCACCATATGCCATTTTCTTTTCTGTCCTTTTAGCCAGTTTAGCAAGTATGAGGTAGTACCTCAGAATTGTCTTCATTCCCATTTCTCCAATCAATAGTGAGTTAGAGCATTTTTTTGTTGTTTTTCCCCCATATGGCTACAGATAGCTTTGATCACTTCATCTGAAAACTTCATCTTTCTATAATTTTTCAACTGGGTAATGGTTCTTTTTTTTTTAATTTGACTCAATTCTCTATGTGTTTGAGACATGAGGCCTTTGTCAGAGAAACTGGTTTCAAACTTTTTTCGCCCATAGTTACCACTGTTAAGTATATTTCCCTTCATCTTATTTCCCCACATTTAGTTTATTCTCTCCTTTCATCCTGTTCCTCCTCAAAAGTGTTTTGCTTCTGGCTACACCCTCCTCCAGTCTCCCTTCTTTTCCATCACCCCCTTCTCTTATTGCCTTCTCCTGCTTTCAAATAGGGTAAGAAAGATTTCCATATCCAATTGAGTATAAATATTATGCTGTCTTTAAGCCAGATCAGATGAGAGTCAATTTCATTCACTTCTCCCCACTTCTCCCCTCTTCCATTCCAATATAAATTTTTTCTTGCTTTTTATGTGAGATAACTTATTACATTCTACCCCCACTTTCCCTTTCTTCCAGCACTTAATCCTCTCTTACCACTTAATCATATATTTTTAGATATAATCCTTTCATATTCAACTCACATCCATGCCCTCTGTCTATATGTACTTCTATTTACCGTAATAATGACAAAGTTCTTCTGAGTTATAAGCATCATCTTCCCATCCAAGAATGTAAACATTTCAAGCTTAATAAGTCCTACATGAATTCCCTTTCCTGTTTACCTTTTTATATTTCTTTGAGTCATGTATTTGAAAGACAATATTTCTATTCAACTATTGTCTTTTCATTATGAATGCATGAAAGTATCTATTTCACTGAATGCCTATTTTTCCCCAGAAGGTTTATACTCAGTTTTGCTGGGAAATGATTCTTGATTATAATCCTAACTCCTTTCCTCTCCAGAATATCATATTTTAAACATATTTAAATCAGGCCTCTTTTGCCATTAAAGTTAGTCTATTTTTAAGGTGTTATTTTCTTCAGTATTTTTTCCTCAATTTGAATTAATTTGTTTTCTTGTTTATATCACTCATTTCCATGAGATTTTGAGTTACAAATTTCCTCCCCATCTTTCCCCTACCCACCACCCCAAGACAGCGATCCCACTGTAAAGCCCCTTCCACAATCTGCTCTCCCTTATGTCCTCCCCCATGCACCTCTGACTTTCTGGTAGGGCAGGATAGGTCTCCCTAGCCCAGTATCTGTACATCTTAATTCCCAGTTGCATATTGTTAATAATAATATTACTACATATACATATACACATATATTTTTAACATTTTATTATAGAAAGTTAAATTCTAGATTCTGTCCATTCCTCCCTCCTCACCCACCCCTGCTGAAAGGACAAACAATTCAATATAGGCTGTACATGTGTAATTACACAGAACATCTCCAGAGTAGACATATTGTGAGAGACTGACTATATATCCCTTAGAACTATGCCACACCCCCTTGTTCTATTCTCTACTCTGTCCCTGTTCCTTTACAGAAGTGTGTACTTCCAGCAAACCTCCCCATCACCCACCCCTCTCCTCTACAAAATCACATGTCATGGAACAGGTCAAAAAACATTTTCAAAATCAAGTAAGGGGTGGTGAAGTGGGGAGCCAAGATGGCATAGCCAAAGCAGCAACTTGCTAAAGCTCCCATTGCAACCACCTCCAATATTTGTAAAAATAATGACTCTAAACAAATTTTAGAGCTACAAAACCCACAAAGTGACAGAGAGAAACAAATCTCCTGCTGAAGGCAGCCTGCAGGCCTACAGGAAGGATGTATCACACCAAGCTGGGAGCCAAGCACAGTCTTGCATGAGCCAGGTGGTCCCAGACCTGTGTCAGCCCTGACTAGTGGCCTTGAACAACCAGAGCAGATTTCAGGAGAGTGAATAACCAGCAACAGCTGTGGTGGTTTCCAGACTTCTCAACCCATAAATACCAAAGAGAAAGTAAAATTATTTCATATTTTTTCTTGAAGGTTTTAGAATAGGAGCCTTGACTTTTTTTATCTTCTGAGCGTGTGTTTTAAGCTTCCTTGTCACCATAGGAACTTTTTATGTTCAGAATTTGTTTCTGTTGTTTTCTCATTTTCTCAGTTTATTACTTGAATGTTAACCCTTGGTTAAAGTAGGGATCTGCTTCCAGGATGAAGGAGGCACTGTCCTAAGCTTCAAGGACTTTGCAAAGCTGTTTTTCAGACCTACTTCTAAGTTGCAAATTTTCAGTTCTTCCAACATGGTATGATCTAAGGAGAGATGTTTTCTACTCTCTTTGCTTGTGCTCTGGCCTTTGAGGGAACACAGTCTTTTCTGCCCTGGGACAATGAGATGGGTACTTGCTCCACTGTGGTGGCAAGCTCTGGTGTGCTCCTCCTCACCCTGGGATTGCTACCCAGCACTGTGACTATAATCAGAGCATTGGCAAAGCAGAAGAGTCCTCTAAGCCTTAGTGCTAGCAAAGAGATCCTGTAATCTTCTTCTGCCAAGTTTTTTGATCCTCTTTCCATCTGTGGCCTGAGAACTCCAGAAGCAGTGATTGTCACTCTTGATTGAGTGAATCCCAAGGCCTTCTCCTGATATGCTGGGGCCAGGGCTGTTGTGGCATAGCCTGCTCTGGTCTGTGCATTTGGCATGGAAAATTGTTTCACTCTGTCTTTTTTGTAGATTCTTCCATTCTAGAATGTGTTTATTTAAACATATTTTCAGGAATTTTGGGGAGAGTTCACATGAGTCCCTTCATTTACTCTGCCATCTTGGTCCCGCCTCCTTTCCCCATTCTTGTATCTTTTTTAGGACTCAATTTCTACCTTTTCTCTGAAGTTTTCCCTAACTAGTGAACGCATTTCAGTTACTATTGTTTTCTTTCTTGTCAAATCCCTGGCACATATGTACCTAATGCTCAAGAAAGTCAATTTCCCCCCATGTAATTTGCAACTACTCGACCATATCCTATTTAATTAACACACACAGTAGGAACTGGATGCCCAAAAATATTGTACTGACTCCAAAGACAAAGGTAGAAGACTATTTGAGTCAAAGGGCTTAAACTTGTTCTTCCTTTGATCAAGAAACTATACTCCAAAGTCACCCATAATATCTAGTGAATTGGGCCTATTTATCATTGGATATGTGATGCTTGATGGTTTGTCTCTCAGTGCAATTTGCCCTCCTGTGAAAAATTCTGCCAGTTACCTCTCACCTTTTCTGAACTGAAAACAATCTATAGTCTTTTGATTTCCTGGTCCTACCTAATTACAGCCTGATGTGATATCTGTGACTATTCCTTCAAATGGTCTGATAGAATACCCTTTCTCTAACATTTCTGTCGTTTTCTTGAATGCTTGCTCAATGAGGTTTCCCCTGTTTATGTTTATGTCATTTTCTATCCAATTCTGCTTTCCACATTTACTCTCCCTGACAATAACCTAGCAGTGTTATCTGCTAATTTTTTAAATTTACTATGACCTCCCTGATCAAAAAACTGCCTAACCCTGCAATTTATTATGTAGGAATTAACTATTGATGAGTATTAGAAAATAGGGACATATGTTGAAGGTGGGAATTAGGGTTTATAAAGAGCATAGTAGAATGTGCTGGACAGTCAATTAATTGTCAAGAAGAAAGTGTAATAGCATGGATGGCTGAAAAAGAGATGATGTTTCACAAGGAGGCTTGATTCAGCAAACATACACACACACACACACACACACACACCATAAATTGGTAAAATTTGCTGAAAAGAATAGAAAAGTATAACAAATTGGAGGCAGATTAGCAAAGAGGACTCCATAAAAATTAACCAATGAGGATCTGAAGGATTAAACTATTAACTCTGCTATGCTTCTACTCCCTTTTCCAATTGTGACTTTAATTTATCATAAATTTGGTGGACTTTATGTGTTAATGGGCTTCAGGGAAACATTGTGCTTAAAATGGAAATATATTATTTCTATATGATAATTTATTCATACCTTTTGAAAGCAAATAAATTATAAATGAACACTAAAATATGAGTTTCTTTTTAAAATTTATGTGTTTATTTGCTTTTAGTTTACAAGATTCAGTTACACAAACCCTTGGGTTTCAAATTTTCTCCCCTCCTTCCCTGCCCCATGGTGGCTTGCAATCAAGTATAGGATCTGCAAATACTTTCACATTGGACATTAGTCTGGTTATATAGAAGGGTTATAACCAATGGAATGAACAATGGTAAAGAGGAAACAAAAGCAAACATGAAAAAGAAAGAGAGCATGTAGTTTCTTCAGTCTCCACTTAATTTCTGTTCTTTCTAGTTCTTTCTTTGAATGTAGACATCTCCTTTCATCCTGAGTCTTTTAGAGTTGTTGTTGAGAAGAGTCCAGTTTATCAGAGTTGGTTGTCATGCATATGTTGTGTCTGTTGTTATACACAAATTTATCCTGGTTCTGCTCTTCTCACTTAGTATCAATTTGTATAAGCCTTCCCAGGTAAATATGAAGTCCATCTACTCCTCATTTCTTATAGCACAATACCATTCCCATCTTGTTTAGCCATCCCCCAATTGATGGGCATCTTCTTGATTTCCAATTTTTTTTGCTACCACAAAGAGAGCTGCAATAAATATTTTTGTACATATGGGTCTTCTTCCCACTTCTATGATCTCTTTCGAATACAACTCTAGAAGTGGTATTGCTGGGTCAAAGGGTATGCAATCATTCATAGCCCTTTGAGAATAGTTATAGATTGCTCTCCAGAATTGTTGAATCATTTCACAACTCCACCAACAATGCACTAGTGTTCCAATTGTCCCATATCTTCTTTAGCATTTGTCATTTTCCTGTTTTGTCATCTCAGCCAATCTGACTGGTGAGACATGGTACCTCAAAGTTGTTTTGATTTGCATATTTTGAAGCAATAGCAATTTAGAGCACTTTTTCATATGCTTATAGATGCATTTAATTTCTACCTCTGAAAATTGCCTGTTCATATACTTTGACCATGTATCAGTTAGCAAATTACTTGTATTCTTATGGATTTGACTCAATTCCCTGTATATTTTAGAAATGAGGCCTTTATAAAAACTATTTTCCAATTTCCCACTTCCCTCTTAATCTTGGTTGTATCACCTTTGTACAGCAACTTTTCAATTTAATGTAATCAATATTATCCATTTTTCATGTTATAATGCTCTCTAACTCTTGTTTGTTCATAAAGTCTTCCCTACTCCATAAATCTGACATGTAAACTATTCCTTGCTTCTCCATGTTGCTTATAGTATCAGCCTTTATACCTAGATCATGCACCCATTTAGACTTGATTTTCATACACAGCATTAAATAATGCTCTATGCCCAGTTTCTGCCATATTATGTTCCACTTTTCCCAGCAGTTTTTGTCAAAAAGTGAATTCTTATCCTAAAAATTGCGGTCTTTGGGTTTATCAAACAGTATATTATTATACTCATTAACTATTGAGTCTTTTGTACTCAGTTTATCCCATTGATCCATTACTCTATTCCTCAGCCAGTAACAAGTAGTTTTGATGACTGCTTTTTTATAATACAGATTAAAATCTGGTATGACTAGGCCACCTTTCCTAGCATTTCTTTTCATTAATTGCCTTGATATGCTGGACCTTTTGTTCTTCCAAATGAATTTCGTTACTATTTTTTTTTCTTTCTCTATAAAGTAATTTTTTGGTAGACTGAGTGGTATGGCATAAGTTTCTAAAGAGAATAATTTCCTTGAACATTTGAGTACCTATTACAAAATTGTATCCCTAATGTGACAATGAAATAATCTATAAATTCCACAAATTAAATTATTTCAAACATTCAGGTGACTTTTTTTTTTCAAATTTAAGAGAAGCAGTCTGGTATAGTAGATATATAGCTGGCCTTAGAGTCAGGTTTACATACTGTCTCTGACATACTAGCTTTATGACCATGTGCAACTCTTTTGTCATTTAAGTCACAGATGAATAGTCAATGTATACTAACAGATTAGATTGTAGGTCTGGACAGGAGATGAATAAACATGCTTTTAACATTGGGAATGAAAGACTCTTCTATATATTTCAGCTTAAAAAACTTTAATTCATGTTACACTATCCAGACAGGAAAACTTTTATGTATGAGAATAAAGAGTCAACCCCTTATACATT
This sequence comes from Pseudocheirus occidentalis, assembly GCA_028646575.1. NCBI lineage: Eukaryota > Metazoa > Chordata > Mammalia > Diprotodontia > Pseudocheiridae > Pseudocheirus > Pseudocheirus occidentalis. Next base: position 78,327,368 of record CM053599.1, read on the forward strand.
TTATTCATGTTTAAAGTCTACTTGTACTGGAAGACATGAATATGCAGAAAAATATATTCAAAACAATGTTTCAGGAAACTTCTAAAGACAGAAGAGGTTTTCTGATTTTATTCTCCTTAAGTTTGCAAAAATAAGCCCGGGATGATGAATGATAGTACTGAAACCTCTGTTTTTATTTATATCAAATATTCAGTAATTGGATCCTATTCTCCCCTATAGAAATGGCAAACCTAATATTTTGCTAACAACCCACTTTCCTGTGCCATACAGTCAAAAAGAAATTGCCTGACTTATTTCTATGTACAGTTCAAAAAGGAAAGATATGTTAATGAAATGAGATATATTAGCAGACAGATTCAAATATATGATTTAATATTGTCAAACAGGAACTTTATTCCTCATCCTTTGTCAGGATCATCTCTGATATAGTAGTGAAGAGATCAAAACACCATTGTTTACAATCTCTGTGGTTGTCTGAATTGATATAAGGGACTGTACCCTACCATGTATGCAGTGCAAGAACTCTCTATCACCTTCATTGCTACCAAGTAAGATAAGGGATATCTTTTTACTCATTAATATGGAATTATGTAAATAAATTTCAATTGTAGCTATATGGATGAAGTTTCCCTCAGAAATTCCCTTAACAAATACAAGACACCTCCCTACAATTTTTTTCCTCTTGGTTTTTCATGCTATCTATGGGGAGTTGTCTACAGTATTCTAGGGGGAAAAGAGATCTGCCAATTGGCAGGACCCTTAGTAATATTCCAAAGTCATCCCTAGACCAGTCAAGGACCTTACATCCCGGTTGATTGCACAAGGGGAAATAGAATAAGGAAAGGTAAAAAAGAGTGAATAAGGAAAAAAAAATTCTAAAACAGGTTCATTCTTATCAGGTAAATTTTCTGGGAGCCCTCATCTTCTCTGGGCTGGGAATAATTTATTAAAGACACGATTTCTGGGAAGCACAACATTCAAACTTAGTACTAAGTTATATAATGACAAAGCTTTTGTTTCAAGGGTGCCAATACTAGCCACCAAAGGGATGGTTAAGAAAGTGGGAAATCCAGTGAAAATAATGACAGTGAATTCAACCCTAGACTGTCCTCACACTGAAATCTGTGCCTTTGTCAGAGGTAATAGCAAAGGTCAAGAAATGGAGTGTAAGGGTTTAGATTTTGGCTGTCATGGTGACAAAAATTGACTGTCATTAAAATTCAAAATATCAAGTAGGTATCAACCACAACAAAGGCAAGTTTCTTCCCCTGAAAGAGGAAAGAAGAATAAGATATTCCATCTGCTAGTTGGAGGGGTCAAAAATCACATAAGACCATGTTTTATAGATTTTTCAGTGTTGTACACTTTGGCAAAGGGGACATGCTTGAACAAACACAATTATCCAAACTATAGTCAAAATGTTGATATGGTCCCATACTGCTCCCATTGCTGGAGAGGTATTAGATACATTTCCCAACCTCTATCATTCATACAAGAGGATCCGTGAAATTTTGTGTTTTAGTAGAGATCATACAAGGATGAGCATTAGAACAAATTAGATGATAGATAGATAGATAGATAGATAGATAGATAGATAGATAGATAGATAGAGCACAGGTAAGGAGAATAGTAAATACCTCTCCTTAGGTTATATAACCATAGAAGAACTGAAAAATTACAGGACCCCAGAAGTATCTCTGAAAACAGCTGGACAAAACTCTTGAAGCTTGGTATATTGTACCCATTCCATAGATAGACAGATTCTTTCACAGTATAATATGGAAATACATTCAGCTTGATTGAACATGTATAACCTATATCAAATTGCTTGCTGTCTTTGGTAGGGTCAGGAGGTTAGAACAAAATTTGTAACTCAAAATCATATAAAAATGAATGTTGAAAACTATCTTTATATGTAATTGGAAAATATTATTTACAAAAAGGAAGAATACACACACTCACACACACATGTATGCACACATGCGCAAAGTCAGATCTATGACCACTACTGAGAAATCAGTATAGATGAAGAACCTATCCACTCTGACCTTTTAGTCTGTCTTTTAAGTCAGCCATACAATATGCAATTAAGAAATTGCTAGAACTTCTATTCCTGAGTCTACTAATATTACCTGCTTGATGACCACCAAGGCCCAATTTATTCACCCCTTTCTCACTAAAGGCAAAGAAACTAGTGATTTTCAGAAACCAGATAATTACAGGCATGTAAGTACCTCAGTACTTTCTCAGTACCTGAGGAAAGCCCTTTAAGATTTGTCAACTATTAATGAAGGGAACTAACACTCAAAGAATCTGGGCAAATTATATTTGTACCATTTCCATGTAAGAGTAGAGGATTTTGCATGCTACTCTTCTTGACAGTAGAGCCATAATGCAACATCTAAATCATTATAGGTAACTTTTGTTTATATGTGATGGCATTCCTGTGGGTCATCTTCTCATTAGTAAATAGCTTCATGAAAAGAAAAAGTAGCTGTTTTTTAAAAGTGGTATAGCTAGTGGTCATTTTATCTGGCCAATCCTTAGTACCTACCAAAGTCTCCAAGGCAGCATAGACAGAGATCTCCAAAGGTATTTGTCTTAGGAGCTTATAAGGGTCCATGGTGAAGAACTACTAGATGGCCCTCTTTAGGTCCTCCAGATTTATAGTTTGTTCTAGATCCCACTTCAAAGAGTCAAAATTTGGGGTGATTGTTCAGCAAATGAAACTCCTAAGTATACCTAGATAGAGAATGTTGTGTCTTCAGAACCTTATGTACCTAATTAACCTCTGGCCTTCATTTTTAGACTGCAGGAAAAGTACATGAGTAACTTATTGCAGACTGTCTGGAATTATCTAGCTTCTCCTAATACACACACACACACACACACACACACACACACATATCCATATATATATCAGGATGCCATGGTGCTCTTCAAGAATGAAGGACAAACAACAAATTTCTGAAAACTTGACTTAAATGGGCTGTACTATGAATTTGTGGGTTTATCACTCACTCTTTGTAGTCTGTATTGGCTACAGTGGGATTTTCTGGTCCGGGCAATGTCACCATTTTAGTAGAGAATATCATTGCTCTCAAGAAGCAGGGCCTGTTTTCAGTCAAAGTCTACCAGATTATGCCTGCATGAGGAATAGATGTGGAAGTCCTGTAGCAGGACCTGGAGTCTGGATTACCTGATCCACCAACTTTGTTTTGTTCCCTAGATCATTGTTCCATCTGCCTTTCTCATCCACTATATAGTGTTAAGAAAAGTTGCCATGTACATCTTGGCAGAGCCAAGATGCCAGAGTAAAGGTAAAGACTCAACTGAATTCTTCCCTAAACTCTGCAAATACCTTAAAACGATGACTCTAAACAAATTTTAAATCAACAGAAAAACACAGAGGGAAATAAATTTCCAGCCCAAGACAACTTTGAAGGTCAGCAATAAATGTCTGTTGGACCAAGGTAAGAGAGGAGCACAGTCTAGCACAGGTCACACCAGCACAGACCAGGCCAGAGCAAATGCAGGGCAGGTCTCAGGGTGACTGAATTACTGGTAGCAGTTGTAGTTTCCAGACGACTCAGCCCACATATGCCAAAGACACCTTAGAAGTTCAGCAAGAAAGGACGATCACAGCTTGGTGATAGTGGAGCACAGGCCAGCACAGGCCAAACAAGCAAAGCCACAGGCACAGCAAACCAGGAGAGGGCCTTGGGAGTGACTGAATAAGCAGCAATCGCAGCAGTGGCAGGCTCTGCTTTTAGAGGTCTCAGCAGAACTCTGATATTTTGCCCATACTTGGACCCTGTGTGCAGTACTGGGTGGCAATTTAGGGAAAATAACACTACTAGCATAGCAGAGCTTGCAGCCACAGCAGAGTGGACCCTCCTCAAAGTATCACAGAAACAAAAGATTCTCGTGGTAGCTCACAGACCAGAGCACAGGTAAGGAGAATAGTAAATACCTCTCCTTAGGTTATATAACCATAGAAGAACTGAAAAATTACAGGACCCCAGAAGTATCTCTGAAAACAGCTGGACAAAACTCTTGAAGCTTGGTAGAGTGTACCCACTCCATGCTAGAAGCAGAGCCCTACTTTAACAAAGGGTTAAAGGTCAAGTAAAAGACTGGGAAAATGAGCAAACAATTTAAAAAGGCTCTCTGGTATAGAAAGATACTATGGTGACGAGGAAGTTCGAAACACACACTCGGAAGAAGACAACAAAGTCAAAGTTCCTACATCTAAACCCTCGAAGAATAAAAAAATTGAATTGGTCTCCAGCCATGGAGAAATCAAAAAAGATTTTGAAAACCAAGTTAGATAAGTACAAGAAAAATTAGGAAGAGAAATGAGAATGATGGAAGAAAATAATGAAAAATGAGTCAACAGCTTAAGGAGGATGTAAAACAACAACAACAACAACAACAACAACAACAACAACAGTACTTTAGACAATAACACCTTAAAAAACAGAGTAGGCCAAATGGTAATAGAGGTACAAAAAGTCAATGAGGAGAAGAATGCCTTAAAAAAATGCATTAGTCAAATGAAAAAATGAGGCAGAAAGTGTCACTGGAGTAAAAGACCTTCAAAAACCAGAATTGGCCAATGGAAAAGGAGGTTCAAATGCTCATTGAAAAAAATAATCCTTTCTAAATTAGAATACATCAAATGGAAGCAAATGACTTTATGAGAAATCAGTACACTATAAAACAAATGCAAATGAATGAAAAAATTGAAGGCAATGTGAAACATATATTTGGCAAAAGAACTGACCTGGAAATTGATATTGGAGAGACAATTAAAAAATTACTTGCTACCTAAAAGCCATGATAAAAAAAAATAAGTGCCTAGATATCATCTTTCAAGAAATTATCATGGAAAATTCCTTGATATTCTATAATGAGATGATAAAATAAAAATTGGAAGAATCCACTGTTCACCTCCTGAAAGAGATCCCAAAATGAAAACTGCCAGCAATATTATAGTCATATTCTAGATTTCCCAGGTGTCAAGGAGAAAAAGAAACATATATAAAGTCTTGTGGAGCCACAGTGAGGATAACATAGTGAGGATAACTCTATATGGCAAAGGAGCTAGGAATATAAATAAGATTAACCTACCCAGAAAAATGGAATATAGTCCTTCAGGAAATGAGGTAGAGGACTTTCAAGCATTCTTGATGAAAAGACCAGAGCTAAATAGAAAATTTAGCTTTCTAATACAAGACTCAAGAGAATCATAAAAAATTTAACAGGAAAAGGAAATCATAAGTAACTTAATAACTCTAAACTGTTTACATTCCTACAAATAAAGATGATAATTGTAACTCTTAAGACCTTCCTCATTAATAGGGTAGTTAGGAGTTAGGGTTAGGGTTAGGGTTAAGGTTATGAGATGAATATGAAGAGATAATATTTAACATATAAAATTAAGGGGTGAGAGAAGGATGTGCTGGGGAAAAGCAAAAGGGGGAGGTAGAATGGAGTAAATTATCTCACATAAAAGACTGAAGAAAAAAATATAATTTTAAACTGGAGAAGAAGGGTGAGGGAGAGGTGAGAGGGAGTCAGTGAAACTTACTGCCATCAGAAATGACTCTAACAGAAAAAAAACATACTCACAAGTTGGTATAGAAATCACCTACCCTTTGGAAAGCAGGAGGGGAAGGAGGTAGATTAGAGTGGGGGGGAGGGGTAGGCAAAGGCAAAACACCTTTGAGGAGGGACAGGATGAAAGGAGAGAGAGAATAGAATAAAGGGGGGTAGGATGGAGGGAAAAGGTTAGCAATAGTAATTGTGAAAATGTTTTGAAGCAAGTTTCTCAGATAAAGGCATCATTTCTCACCTATATAGAAAACTGAGTCAAATTTATAAAAAAAAAATAAGAGGCAAACCCCTAATGACAAATTATGAAAAGATATGGTCAGTATTCAGATGAAGTAATCAAAGCTATCTATAATAAAAAATATGCTATCTCCATTTATTAGAGGAATGCAAATAAAGTACATTTTGAGGTGGCAACTCATACCTATTAAATTGGTTACTGTGACAGAAAAGCCAAATGACAAATGTTGGAGGGCATGTGGGAAAAATGAAACATTAATGCAATGTAGGTGGAGCTGTGAACTGATTCAACCATTCTGTAAAGCAATTAGGAACTAAGCTCAAAGGGCTATAAAACCATGAATACCTTAGACCTTGAAGTACCACTGCTAGGTCTATATCCCAAAAGAGATTTTTAAGAAAGCAAAAGGGTTTATATATACAAAATATTTATAGCAGCCCTTTACTAAGGGCAAGGATTTGGGAGCTGAGGGGATACCTATCAATTAGGGAATGGCTGAATGAGTTGTGGTATGTGATTATGACAGAATATTATTATAAAGTAAACAATGATAAGAATGATCTCACAAAAACCTAGAAAGACATGCATGGGGTGATGCTATGTGAAATTTACTGTATACAAAATAACAATATTGTAATATGATAAGCTGTGAATGAATTAGCTATTCTAAGTAATACAATGGCCCAAGTCAACTCTGAAGGACTTGTGATGAAAAATGTTATCCCTCCCCAGAGAACTGATGGTATCTTAATACAGATTGAATCTTATTTTTTTTTAAATTTGATTTTGCTTTTCTTGAGAGTTTTTTTAATTTACATTTTCTTTTACAACATAACTATTATAGATGTGTTTTGCATGACTTCACGTATATAACTTATATTGAATTGCTTCCCTTCTTAATGGTGGAAGGGAGAAAGGAAGGGAGAAAATTTGGAACTCAAAATTTTAAAAACAAGTGTTGAGAATCATTTTTACATGTAACTGAGGAAAAATAAAATACCAAATTTTAATGTTAATGAAATCAGAAGTTCTTCCATGCCCCTTTCTATTGGCACCTACTAAAGGCACTTAGCACCTCAAAGGCTTAGCTCCTTACTTCCAGTTAACTCCTTGGGAGTAGTTCACACCTTAACAGGAAGGAGTTGAACAGGGAGGAGCTACTTGGGAGTAGTTCACACCTTAACAGGAAGGGGCTGAACAGGGAGGAGCTACACTGTATGTAAGGAGAGAACCAGGAGGACCTTGAGCCCTTTTTTTTTCTCAGACACCACCTGGAGATTGCAACATTTCCTGAGACCCTCGTTCTACAGCTTCTACTGCGAACTTCCAAGGACCAGGCTGAGAAACTGTCATGAGTCTGAGAGGGATCCCTGCTTGAGGGATCCTGTTCTAT
>CM053599.1:78335117-78353445 GCA_028646575.1 Pseudocheirus occidentalis
GTGGTTGTGTGGGAGCTGTGGGGCTTTGCTGCTTCTACGCTGCAATCTTGGATCTGCCCTCCCCCCAGTTCAAATTTTCTTGAAGGCTTTTGATTCAGGAGTTCTGACTTCGCTATCTTCCTCCTGCTCTATGCCTTGATCCTTTTTGTCACCAAATAAGAATTCAATCACATGTTTGTTCTTCCTGTGCTTGCTCATATTGGCAGCCAATTGATAGACTAACTTATGATCTCTTCCCCACAGTAGAACTCTGCTTCCTGAATAGATAGAGCTATGTTCCAAATTGCTGGGGGTTTTGCAGCTGCCAGAGCTATTAGATGGGCACCCTTTATACAGCCCCCACACACTCTGGCTCACTGGTCACACCCCTGGACCACTACCAAAGACGGCAGTCTGAATCCAAGCAGGTCAAAGGAAGAGAAATTACTCACTGAATGGTCACTTGCTCTCCCTATAATCTGCAGGCCAGGAGCTCCTGAGGTAGCCATGTGGTGCAGCTGCTTTGCCTCTGACACTTCTCACTCCATGACTGCAGCCTGGACTGCACACCCCCTCTTCAAAACAAAAACAAAAACAAAAACATTCCACACTAACCTTTTACTTTGTCTTTTGTATTTGTGGATTGAGAAGTCTGGAAACTGCTACAGCTGCTGATGATTTGCTCATGTGATGTCTGCTGGAGCTGGGCATGGTAGGGGGTGCCCTGGGGCTAAAACCAAAGGCTCAGGCTAGACTGCTCTCAGTTTCCATTGTGCTTTCATGGCCCTTTCCTGCCAGCCTGCTGGGCTTCCTTCAGTGAGAGATTTGTTTCTTTCTGTCACTTTGTTGTTTCTGTAGCTCTAAAGTTTTTTTTAATAATTTTTTTACGTGTATTGGAGGAGGTGGAAGCCATAGCCACGCAGAAGTGCTGTTTTCACCAGAAATATTCTTTATTTCATGTGTTTCCACATCATTTTTAGCAGTGACTTGGCTGAACTTTGCAGAATGTACTTAAGGAGGTAATCTTAATCATACTGCCAGGCAAAGGTCAGAACCATCTGAGGTGACTCACACCAAATGAATCTGAAGAGTAGCCCAGAGGGGCAGATGCATCCTGTGCTTAGGAGAGCTGGACACTAGGGAAGGAGGGATTGGGAAGCAGCGACTGTCTGGAAGTAGGAAAAAACAGTCCTTTGGGAATCTCTCCTACAGTGTGCTTAAAAACTTATTTCCAAAGTTCTTTTCTCCAAGTATATTTCTGTAAGAGGATATGTTATCTTAGTTCACATCTTTTGTATGCTTTACTGCAAAGGAGTTATCCTTAACTTAGCTAATAATTTATTATTGTCCAAGTCCAACAAAATTTTCTGCAAATCTTTGTTAGGGGCAGTAAATAAAATGAGACAAGATGGCCTCCGTTGAGGGGTTTTTCATTAGGTCATCTCATTTTTGTATTTTTCAAATCCAGAAATTTGATTGTTACCTTTTTGAAACCAAAAGCAAACAATCCTACAACCTCCAATCGACCAAAAGAATCCTAATGTTTTATAGCAAATAACGTAGAATGTAAAAATCTGAAGTGTAAAATAAAACAAAAAGACAAAAAACAAAGAAAGACCATTTAAATAACAGTGGATCAGACTGCTTGTTGTAGCACTGAGCCCACCACCATAGTTTCAGCAGGGGTGGAATAATCATTTACTGGATATGCTCCATAAATTAGTATAAAAGTTGTATTAGATCATGTCTAATGCCCTTTTGAAACAGAGTCTGTGTGATTCAATATATGAATTCAACTTCTGTATAAAAATCAATTTTTGTTTACTTTGTTTGGTCAAAGTGAGAGATACCTGTTTAAAAGCCACAATTCTACAGATGACATTTGGGGAAGAGAAGTCAGAAGGAAAAGAGTATAACACATTTATAACTGCTTGAATGTCTACCCCAAGTGACTAACTGAAGTTCTGTTAACAAATCATTAGAGAAGGTATTGATGACCTTTCAGAGTCACTGAAGGCACAGTGAGATTATTAAATCAGACCTTTCCTTCCATTTCAGATTCAGTAAATTAGATAGAAGTCTTAAAATGAACTGTTTCACTACCCTTCCAGTACATAATGAATAACCTGCTGCTTTCTAGTCCTTTTAAAATGTTAAAACCCAATTCTTATTTCATGCTAGCATTTTGAGCATTCTACTGACCAGGTTATTCCATCATATGGGAGACTTACATCAGATTAAGAACAAAAATATTAAACAATATAAGTCAAATAGTAAAATGCCTGCAATACACACAAATACTGTGCATGATGATTCTGCATGTGTAAGGAGCAGCAAAACAACCAAGCAGTGATGGGGAAGATGAACTTATATGGACTTTTGGTACTAAAGAAAGCCTTGATAGTAACATATGGCAAATAAGAACAGGGAAATTGCATACCTAATTGGTTTTAATTGTACTTTAAATTTAAACTTTTCTCTTTCTTTTCCTTTTCCTTTATTTTTTCTTCTTCCCTTCCCCTTCTTCTTCCCTTTCCCCTATTCTTCCTACTCTTTTGCTCCTCTTCCTTCTCCTTTTCCTTTTTCTCATCTTTCTCTTACTCCTCCTCTACTTCTTCTTTCTTCTTCTTCTTCATCATCATCATCTTAATTCCCCTCTTCATTATCATCAATAGTAGTAGCAGTAGCAGCAGCAACTACAGCAATATTAAGAGGAAGAATAATGGTAGCAGGAAGAGTACTTGTAATGTTTCTTTGAATTTCAGTTCAAAATGATTCTGGGAAAAGTTGTGATCCTACCATTGTACCTTTATGTTTAACATTCCCTTATCTTGGAGATCTTCAACCAAAATCTGTGTGGCTATTTTTTCCCATTTGTTACTTTTTTCCTTTTTTTAAATGGGTTACACTAGATGACCACAGAGATATCTTCTTACTTTCAAATGAGGTAATTCTATTAATTAAAAAAATGAAATTCAGGTGCTATCTCTTTTGTTGTGTGTCTGTGGGCATCTGAGGCTTGTCCTACAGCAAAAGTATTTTTGCATTTCACTAGGGGTAGTTTAAAGGTGAAGAGTATAGTTTTAACTTCTCTGAATCTCACTAGCTGCTAAATGAGATTATTGGGAAATCTCTTGAACAACTCAATAATAAGAAAAAAAATCAGAACTAAGAGGCCAGAGATAACTGTGACAGGGAAATATTTGTTAATTCCCTTCAATCTCTCAATTTATAACTTTTGCGTCCTGTCCAGAGAACTTTCATTCCTACATGCTGCCATAATCTAAAGCCCATTATCAGGTTGTTGTTGTTGCTTTTCTTTTCTTACCAAAGAGGACCAAGACAGCAGGAATGTGATGCCATTCCTAGAATAACTTGCAAGTGAACTGGATTTGAGTGAAGGAGGACTGTGTAAAGTAACCAGCTTCACTTTCTCCTATGGAGTCATCTGGATTCAGTGGCAAAACATAGATCAGGATGACTGGAGCCCATTATCAGTTATGGTCTTCTTAAGAGCTGTTCACCTCTCAAATTTCCCTTTTGTTCTGAAGCCATTGACCTTGAAGGACAACAGTAATGAAAATATTAACTGGACCACAAAACTACTTGCCCAATATTTGAAAATGTTCACCAAGGCTTTCTAGGTTCCTTCAGGAAGTAACTGTTGTACCCATGTGAATCAGCAGAATTGAGTAACTTTCATATTATTTGGAAATTAATAACGGTTACCTCTCTAGATAGTACTTTAAGGTTTCTGAAGCATTTTACAAATTTTACAAATTACTTCTCTATATACTCACAAAACCCCTGAAAGGTAACTGCCATTATCATCCATACTGAACCCTGAGGAAACTAAAGCTACCCCACAACTGGTAATGTCTGATTTTAGATCTAAACTCAGATCTTCCTGAATCCAGATCTAGTACTGTGCCATTTAGTTGCCTCAACAATAAGGAAATTTTCTTTCATGACTTTGACACATGACTTGAAAAGACAAAAGATCTCAGTATTGTTGCTAACTCACCCCTAAAAGTCACCCCTCACCAGGGAGTCACCATCCAGGACTACTCATCTTTCCTTCTTCTGCCTTTTCTGGGTGATCTCTTCCTGAGAGCTCCTTTGCATGGACATTGTCATTTCCTGCAAGAGGAGGAAGAGCTGCTCTCTTTTCAGAACCTCCAAAATCCCACCTTTTCATACATGATTCTTAGTTTCAAGTTTTTCTCTTCCCTTTCTCCTGTCCATTCCTTTTTTCTGTCTTCTAAACATCTTCCATAGGTCAAGATTTCATTTGTACCTCTTCAGATCCTTTACCTTGTTTTGGCTGAAGCCCTTCTTTCAATTGACTAAAGAGAACAATTTAATCTCTTCAAAATCTGGAGAGTGGGTATATGTTCTTTAAGTATTGTACCTTCTATTCTAGGAGAGACACCAACTCAGGACTTTGGATATACGTAACAGTCCTTAGTATGGCAGAAATACCAATATTATACATTCTTTAAAGGTCATTGCAAAATTCTGTCAACTCTCCATATGTGCTGGAAATGAGTTCCTAAGTTCTTATCATTTTTACCTAGTATGTCTTCTGGGGAAAGGTTGTGATCTTCTTAGAATCTTTTCCTTTGAGGTTGTTACACATTTCATCTCATTAGATGCTTCCGTGGTTCACCATTTGACAATCACATACAAATTAATTTCCCTTCTCCCCCCTTTCTCACACTTTATCTTAGTAACATATTATTTTTCTTGACTTTCTAAATAGCTTATCCTTTTCCTTGTGCCCTTTTCCCCTTTTGCTCCTCATACTTCTTTGGTGTGAGACTGTCTCATCTTTTAGCTTTAGTCCAATATCACTCTCTGATTCTTCTCCAGTCCTTCATCTTCTATTTGTCTTATTCATTCTCAGGTCCTTCTGTCTCAGGTCTACTACTTCTACTACTTCAAGTATTTATTTTTTAGCTATAATTTTTTTTCTTTCTCCTGTTCTAATCAACAGTCTCCTTCAACTTAATTGTCCTCTTCTTTTTCTTTCTTCAACTTCTCCCGAGGTTCTTCCACAATTCCCATGACAAATTTATTCTCTGTCTTTATTCACAATTTTAGAATGTTCAAAATAACTCTCACCATTTCTTGTCTCTCATTTTCAGGTCTGACATCACATATTTTATATTTCTCCAATACATATATTCATACATGTGTATACATATACATATATGTATACATTCATTTCAAACATTTATTACTATTTTTTGTAAATGATAATTTTTTTATTATATCACATGCTCTGAGTAAAACAAAATGATTGACTTTTTCAAAGAGTCATATAAGCCATTCAAGTTTTAGAGAGCTATATGTAGTTGTAAAAGTTTATACACTGTTACAAATATGCAGGTGGGCCATATGTTCCTTCCTTTACACAGCTCATACAATGGAACATGAAAATATTAAAAGAGAGGAAGTATAAACAAAAGCATGCTTTTATAATAATATCCTTAGCAGAAAACTTTCTATTCTAGTATTTCATTTTTGTGGTTTTCTTCACAGAGTCTTTTGTGGTTGTGTTCATTAAGAAACATTGTCAATCTTTCTCTGAATTTCTTGTAAAATGACCTCATATCAATACACAATAATATGAAAAATTCTTCTCTGAATAAGATGCATTATACAAAAACTTTTTAAAAATCACTTCAGCTTGCTATGTAGGTATTTTAATAGACATGTCATGCTTTTAGAAGGTTAATGGGGTCTTGTCTAAGGCATACATTGGCATGAATTTCCAAAGATTTGGCTGTAAGTTTTCTGTGTTTTTCAACTCTTTAACTCTTTGAATTTATATTTAATAATACACATTTTAATGTTGATACATATGAAGAGTACCTTAACATTTTTTTTAGGTTTCTTGATATCTATAATAATTCTATGGGAATATGGACAATTTAGAGCTATCATTTATGAGAATAATTTCCATAAAATTTTTATAAACAACATACTTCAGTATTTTGAAAAAAACCAGTAGTTTTCTGAATTAATATTCCTTCTACCACCATAATTTTTAGTTCTTCTGTGTCTTGTGAATTGCAATGACACAAGCATTTATGGATGCTAAGCCTTCTGGTAATGAGCTCAGCACCTAATTGTGCTGATTTTTAAGGAAAAAAAGGTAAATTATTATTATCATCATCAACTTTAGCGACAACAACGACAAAAACAGTCTGTCAACAGGAATCTAATCAGTTATTTCACAGGAATCTAATCAAGTATTTCAATCTGTTTTATAGATTATACTATAGTTTGCTGTCCCATACAGTAGTGTCTAATTCAATCAAAAGTTGCTCAAGTGGGGGGCAGAGCAAAGATGGTCTCATAGAAGTGGTAAAACTCCATGAGATCCTCCCATAACCACTTCAAATACCTATAAAATAATGACTCTAATCAAACTTTAGAGCTACAGAACCCACAAAGTGACAGAGAGAAACAAATATCTCACTGAAGGCAGCTCAGCAGGATGGAAGGAAGCGTTCAGCACTGTGTGCTGGGAGCCGAGCACAGCCCCATGTGAACCCACAGTTTTAACCTCAAGGCAGCCCCAACTAGGAATATCTGGAGGGACTTTGGGAGAGTGGATCACCAGCATCTGTGGAGGATTCCAGAATTATCAACCCTTAAATGCCAAATTCAAAGTAAAAGGTCAGTGTGGACTTTGGGAACAAAAGGACCATGAGTGCAGTCCAGCCTCTTCCCCCAGAATAAGAAGTGGCTGAAGCATGGCAGGCATGCAGCTGCCTCCTCATGGCTGCTTTAGAGCTCCTGGCCTCCAGATCATAGGGGAACCAAGTGACCATACTGAGGAGTACGTGATCTTGCCTTAACCTGCCTAAATCTGGATTGATGTCTTAGATGGACGTCCTAGGGTGTGTGACCATGTGCCAGAGTCTGTGGAGGCTTCAGAGAGGGCACCCAGTTAATAACTCCAGCAGTTGCAAAAACCCCAGCAATTAGGGACAAAGCTCTCCTCTCTGGAAAAAGAATTCTACTGTGGCAAAGAGCTCAAATTCAAGTAATTGGGTGACAACACAAGCAAGCAACGGAAGCAAAGTAAGCACAGCAGTCCAACTCTAGATTCTTTTTGAGGGGACAAAAAGGATCAAATCATGGAATGGGAGGAAGACAATGAAGACAGAACTCCTGCATCAAAAGCTTCCAAGAAAAATATGAACTGTTTACAGGCCATAGAGGAGCTTAAGAAGAATTTTGAAAACAAAGTAAGAGAAGTATAGGAAAAATTGGGAAGAGAAATGAGAATGATGCAAGAAAATCATGAAAAGTCAGTCAACAACCTAATTGAAGAAAGTAACACCTTAAAGAATAGACTAACTCAAATGACAAAAAATACCCCAAAAGCTGATGAGGAGAAGAATGCTTTAAAAAGGTGAATTTGCCATAGGGAAAAATAATTTCAAAAGTTCAGCGAAGAGAATATTCCTTCATAATTAGATTACAGCAAATGGAAGCTAATGGCTTTATGAGAAATCAAGATAGTATAAAGCAGACACAAACAAATGTAAAAATAGAAGGCAGTGTGCAATATCTCATTGGAAAAGCCACTGACCTAGAAAATAGATCCAGGAGAGATAATTAAAAAAAATTGGACTATCTGAAAGTCATGATCAAAGAAAGAACCTAGAAATCATCCTTCAGGAAATTCTCAAGGAAAATTTCCCTGATGTTTTAGAACCAGAAGGCAAAATAGAGGTTGAAAGAATTCACCGATCACCTCTTGAAAAAAGATCTCTTAGGAATATTATAACCATGTTCCTGAGTTCCCAGATCAAGGAGAAAATATTACAAGCAGCCAAGAAGAAACAATTTGAATATTGTGGAAATATGATCAGGATAGCACAGGATCTAGCAGCTTCTAAACTGAGGGAGTTGAACATCTCAGATGACATTTAAAAGGTGAAATAGAGAGGTGAGATAGGGATATAATCATAGGAGATGAGGAGAAACAGAATGGGGTAAATTATCTCATATAGAATGGGCAAAGGAGAACTGTTACAATGGAGGGGAAAAACAGGGAGGCAAAAAGGAATGGGTCAACCTTACTCTCATTGAATTTGACTTAGGGAAGGAATGAAATACACACTAAATACTGTATCTCACCCTAAGGAGAGTAGGGGGGAAGGGGATGAGAGGGGGGATGATGGAAGGGAGGTCTGGTTGGGGTGAAAAGTAGTTAGAAGCACACACTTTTGAAAAGGGGTAGGGTCAAAGTAGAGAATAAAATAATTGGGAGGGTGGGATAAGATGGAGGGAAATATAGTGAGTCTTTCATAATAATAAATTTTAATTTAAAAATAAATAACAATTTAAAAATTAAAAATAAATTGCTTAAATGACCAAATCTGTATATTCAAAATACAATGAAAATGATAAGACTCCAAAGACAACAAATAAATGATTCAATCTCCTAGGGATGGAATTTAATGCTATTCCCCAAAAGAGGACCGTGGTTAGATTTGAAGGTATCCACAGATGTGGATGAGGAAAAAAAATTCCATATTTAAAAATTTCCCTAACATCTTAATGAAATTTCCCTTAGAATTCCTATAGTATTTCCTTTGATTATAAATGTAGGCAACAAATCACAAGAGCTATTTCTAACTTTGTCAGCAATAGAAATGATAACTATTTTGGTACTGAATTACTATTGTTGAGATATCAACATTGTTTTTACTTTCATCACTATTTTAAAATTTGTGTCTGTGTGTGTGAGAGAGAAATCCATACATATGTATATACATGTGATACAGATATACAGATGTTTCTATATATCTATATCAAAAATTTATCTTGTGAATATTTTGATAACATTTAAATATAGTTGGTTCATTTTGAAATAACCTGCAAAGGAGCACAAGATTTCATTAGATTTTTCACAGGGGCCAATGACATTAAAAAAAAACTGTTAAGAACCATTAACTTAGCTATCATTTCCATTTCACAATGTGGCATTAGATTAGAAATTTAGTAGGTACCATAAGGCCAAAATTTTCAAGTTAGGACAATAATATGATTACTCTCTTCCACAAAGCATGGTAGAGATCCTATTCAAAAGCTATTCCAATAGAGCATAACCTGTAATACACTTTTCTAACGTAATCCAGTATGGTACTGGTTAGAGATTTTATATCTGATTCCTGAGGCCCAGATTGGCTATGATGAATACAGGGCATCAGAAACTTAGTCACCAGATAGCAACTGTATTCATTTATAGTAACTCATTAAAATGGAGTCTAATCTCTAATTGGACTTTTGGGCTCATTCTAGCTAATTCCCAAGCAATCAATAAGCCTTCAACCAGTTTGGATCAGTTTTCCTTGCCTTTTTTGGTTTATTTTGATTTGATCATGAACAAAATGGTATCTACGTAGAAGGAAATTAGTGTAACTGGGTGGATTGTAACTGATTGAATTACAAGACCCAAAGAGTCATGCTTAATGGATCACTATAACCACACAAAGTTGTTCATAGTATGGTGAGTCACAGTTCTGTCTTTACTTTTTGTTACACTTTTAGAGCAGTGACTTGAATGGAGACATACATGGCCTGTTTATCAAATCTAAAAATAGCACACAGGTTGGAGCCATTAATAACACAATGGACTACAATCAGATTACAAAAGAAGATATTGCCAGTCTAGAAAGATTGGTCAGAATTTAAGAAGATAAGATTAAATAAAGACAATTGTAAAGTCTTACATTTTTGTTTAGAAAAATAAAATTTAGAAGCATAAGGAACATATGAATAGCAAAAGACATGACAATGTTGGTACACTGGAAATTAATTACAAGTCAGTAGTATGATACAGTAGGCAAAAATGGGTTACAAACAAACTGATCTTTCTTTAGTTCTCACTGATTCTAGTTTACACTTCATAAAGGTGCAAGGCATTCACTTCCGCCAATAAAGAGAAAGTCTCATACAGTTGGCTCTTTGAACTGGTGTTACAGACAAATTGATCTTAGCCAGAAAAGAAGAGTTGTAGTGGTGAAAGGAATGAAGATTATGCCTTCTCAGTAACAATTAAACAAACATGAAATGATTAACCCATTGAGGAGTTGTGTAGAATTCGAAACTAAAAGAAGAATTTAAAAATAAGAGTTTTGTTAGAAATTTTACTGGGAAACAGGAAATCAAAGTATCTGGTATGATTTAGATTTTACCAAGTCATTTGACTGATGATGGGATTTGTGTTCTAGTGGTATACACTTGGGAAAATGATATTTCCAACCCTCTCAGTGTATTCATTATCCAAATTTGCTTTGGTAATAGCATCCAGGAAGATGTAGGTATAACTCCTAACACTAACATATATGGAAAGCAAATCACTTAAATCTCTTTCATTGCTATAGTAAAATATATGGCTATAAATTGCAGAAAAGGTACCTAATTTCACTGGTAAAAGTAATTTCCTCATCTAGAAATTCTCTATACCAGAGAAATCACAGTTCCAATCCCTGTCCATAGGGAAATAATGTTGAATTTTCTAGAATAAAAGTATTTTTTGTTCAAATTACTGAATTCCATCTTCAGGTAGAGTATGTAAACATACTTCACATACATACATATATGTACACATAAATATGTACATCTGAATCAACACATATTTTAACCTTTATTTCAAAATAAAATTTATTAAGGGTCTGTTATAGTCTAATTTTTGCACTGAAACACCCCTCCCCCCCAAAAAAATAAGCGAACAAACAAACAACCCTGCTTTCAATGAAATCAGTGTAACTTGAAAGACAGCATGCAAAAATTATACAAAGTATATATGGGATATATTGGAAATAATTTCAGAGGGAAAGTACTAGCACTAAGTGGGATTGTGAAAAATTTCTTGTCCAAGGTGGGATTTTTAGATGAGACTTGAACAAAGCCAGGAAAACTCCCGGCAGACATGAGGTTAGAGAGAGTTCCAGGCATGGGGGGAGGGCAGCCAGGGAAAATGGGTGAAGTGCAAGTGGTATATAGATTGTGGTATTCATCTGTGGAAGGTGCAGTCTTGTTTTCTTATCAATTCATGTTTAAGGAGGGAAACAATTCATAATTTGGTTATTATGTTCTTTTATTTATAAGAGACAATGGTTCACAAAGGAGAACAGAGAGTTTTTAATCAAATTCCAGAATTTGGTGGTGGGAAAACCCCCTTTGAAACTTGGGAATACTCTTTGAAGGTTTATTGAGGTAAACTTAAGACAAAGACAAAGAATAACATCATACAGCAAGTAATAAGCTTTCATAACTCATTACCCCATGATCTAGAATAGACAGATATATGAATAAATCTAAATTGCCCCAGGAAGAACTTATCAACAGCAGAATCATTCATGACTACCAGGAAAAGTCAGGTTACAGATATGCTTTAAGACAGCTATAGCTCAGGGTATGATGCATCCTATAGTTAAAGGCAATATGGAATAGTGAAAAAAAAACCTTGGATATGGATCAGAGATGTAGGTATCAATTCCACCTTTGATACTACTGCCTATTTTACCTTCAGTAATTACTTGACATTATTTTATTGCACAGTTTCCTGAGTGCTAAAGTGAGGGAATTGGATTCGTTGATTCCTCAAGTCCCTTCCAGTTCAAAATACTATCAACCCTTGCAGCCTCTGCTACTTGCAACACTGAATAGAAGGCCTATTGATCATGGTAGACATTAATGTGGTCCTACTTAACATTTCATGGTCATAGCTGGGGGGGTAAAACAAATAAACAAACAAAAAAGACTTCTAAAGACTGTTTTTTTTCACACCACCTTAGAAGAGGAAAAATATGGCGCAATTTCAAAATAATATTCTTTTCCTGTAAAGCTTCTGTTTGACTGAAAAAAAAAAAGGATACTATATTTGTGAATTCTAAAGACTGACAGAGTTGGGGCCTCTAGGTGGTGCAGTGAATAGAGCACTGGGCCTGGAGTCAGGAGGACTTGAGTTCAAATGTGACCTCAGGCACTTAATACTTACTAGCCAATGTGACCTTGAGCAAGTTACTTAACCCCAGTTCGCCTACCCTCCCCCCTCCAAAAAAAAGGATTGACAGAGTAATGAGGGATAGCAAGAAGCTTTTTTTTTCTAGCATGCCAAATGTTCGTGATATTTATAAAATGCTCAAGATAAATAATGTATTGAAATTTTTTATTTCTTTAATATTTACTGAACATGTCATAAAGATAGGGATAGAGATAGTACCTGTTATTTCATTATAATAGGGAACTCCTGGATGAAGAAACCTCCACTATCAGTGGAGGCAAGTACTTTCTTTGCAATTGGTAGTCTTCAAGTGTTGCCTATAGTACTGAGAATTTAAGTGCCTTGTACACAGTCACACAGTCATTATCTCTCAGTGAACTTCCATTTGATAAAGTACTCAGGCTTGCCATGCTCACTTCTGTCTTTCCCTGTTAGAATCTAAGATCGTTGAGTACACTCATCTTGTTTATTATTTTGCTTATATTTGCATTCTCACTTCTTATAATAGTTAAATATTTTATTAAATTCAATGGAATAATAAGTTGCATAGAAGTCTTGCTTGCTTTGAGACCAACCCTCTGTTCATTATATCACGTAGCTTACAAATTTCACATTAGTTCCCAAAAGGAATAAAGGGTAAGAAACAAAAATATGACACTTTTTTTGTTTTGTTTATTTTACATCAGATGAAACAATCATCCTTCTACATGATATTTCTGAAAAAAAGTGCATGGGCTATTGTAGGCAGCTGTAATAATTCTAGTTCTCATGTACTTTTTTTTTTCTCATATACCTTGGAAAAGTTTGCAGTTTTCTAATTAACAGATCAATGTAGACAATCCCTATGATTCAGGCTCCTAAGTGGATAAAAGAGATTGTAAACCAGGAGTAGGGTGCCTAGTTGACATGAATCTTGAAGGCTTTGCATATTTAAAGACCTCCAGAGATCCTTATAACAAAGAGCAATTTGTTTTTTCTCAAGTAATTAGTGTGAGTGCAACGGATTCAGGGAAAAAAACAACAACAAAGTTTATATGTCTTATATTGAAGAGCAATAGATAGTGTTTGGAAACATGGTGGCAGCAAGTAAAATTAACTGGTCTCAGTTGTCTTTTATCCCAGTGTTAATGGGGTTTTTTTCCTTTTTAAATCTCAGAAGCTGTTTTTCTTTCAAACCTAAATCATTAATACTTATTATTTTAAATTTCAAAAGCATTGACTCATTGAAGTTATTCTGACTACAATTCTTCCTTGGTACATATCCATCACCCTATATAGGATTTTAATAAATCAGTATGATTGAAGAGCAACAATGCTCTCTGGGTCTGTGTTTATATATCAGTATAGCTAATTAAAACTGATATAGCAAAATGAATTTTAAAATATCTTCTTGTTTAGAATATAAGCTGTATAAACAAATTGCTTAACATCTCAATGTCCACAGCAGTTCTCTAAGATTTCAGATCTGTATCAGGAAGGGGAGCCGTATTATGGAAAATTTTCCACACCCAGGGAATTAAAAGAGCAGAGTTAAAATCCCTAATCTAACACTTTCTTGCTCTTTGACCTTGAACAAGCTATTTAACCTCCATGAATCTCAATTTTCTCAGCTGAAAAATGAGGGAGTGGGAGTGCAAAAGATGACCTTTATTGTGCCATCCCTAAATAAATCTTATGATTTTATCTTATCTCTTTTAGATAAAAGGGACTTCTCCTGATCCAGAGGGAAATGTTGACTGAAGACCTAATTGCACAGCTGGAAATTCACTGTCAATTTCTTAGGATTCATTTTAAGGAATGAAACTAGATTTTCGAATTTTAAGGCAAAGGAACTAGATTCAAGACTTGATTGACTTAGGTGACTAAGATTTGAAACACTGATTGAAATTCCCAGGAAACTGGGGCATTAAATATGAGAACTTGATTGGTCAGAGCATAACTGGACTGATGGTGCAAGCCAACACAATTTTCTGAATGATAGCACCCAAGAGATGATTAGGGTGCTGGAGGCAAGGAGTGTGAGGAAAGAATATAAAAGAGTTTGCTTTGTTTTGTTTTTTTCAACTGAGTGAATTTTGTATCCCTTCTATGTTATTTTGCAAATGTACCGTGGTCTACAAGTATCTCATTTGTTACAGTATTACTCCTAAACCACTGCATTGGGCTGAATTGGACCTGGCCCTGAATGTTGTCATTGCTGTCAAAATTACCCTAGAATGATCTTGTGGTGGAAATAAGCAAAGGATAAACTGGAAGGATGAGATCTCTACGTAATTGGGTAGTCTGAAAAGGAAACCTTGTAAGCTGTGGCCATATATCAATAATGCAGTATTCACAACACGTACGCTAACTATAAATATGTTGATACGGTTATTAATCACAAAATATAACAGATTCTGTACATGGGGCCAAAGCTAGAATATTTATTCAAATACCAGAAAATTGAGTCCCAAAACAGAAAGTCAAAGCCATCACAGTAGCTATAGAGATAGAACAGGTAGTTAATGCAGCGTACACCCACATTCTCAAGCCTTCAAAACAGAACAGACTACCTCAGCAATGGTCCTCTCCTCACTCAAGGCAACTGTTCAGCATCCTTGCAGCTCACTCCCAGCAGCTCCAGGCCACTACAGTTTCTGTCTCAGCCGTCATCCGCAGGAGTCCTTAGCAGAAATTCTGGCTGGCTCAAAAAAAGGAGTTCATGCCACTGCCACTGCTCCTACTGTGCTTTCAGTCACTCCTCTGGCTCCACCTTGGCTCAGGCTTCCTTCTGCCCCACCCCTTCCTGCTATGTTATCAAATTCAAGGGACATGGAAGATAATCATATATAGGCCATCACACCTCTGACTGAAAATGGAATTCATCTCAATAAGATCAGGAGAGAACCTCACTGAACAGGGGAGATTAGCTCACTACATATTCAGTGCAAGTATTGCATGGATGTTGCTGACATTCCTAGAAAATCGTTATGTCCAGTTTAAGAAAATGAAAATGAAGTGTCTGTATGACTTTAGCAATTAGAAACAGATGTGAAAAAAAGAAGCTGAATGGCAGAAAAAAGGCAATAACTCATCTGATCCCTCTCCCAAAGCCCTTTTAATCCTTTTAAATGATGCCCTGAAACAATTCCTGAGGGGCAATTACATTGCATAGTAAATAGAGCACAGGCCTTCAGGTCAGGAGGACCTGAGTTCAAATCCAGCCTCAGACATTTGACACACAACTAGCTGTGTGACCTTGGACAAGTCACTTAACTCCAATTGTCTTGCATTCCCTCTTCCAAAATAAAGAAAAAAAAATTCCTGAAGTAGCAGAACCCAAAAAAGTGCAGATGAAACAATTTTCCAGCTAAAGAGAACTTCGAGATTCAGCAGGAAAGATCTGCCCCACCAAGGGAACTGTGGAGCATAGTCTAGCACAGGCCTCGCCAATACAGTCTGGTCCCCAACAAACCAAGAGCAGGTCTTGAGAGCCACTGAAGCAGCAGTGACAGTGGCTGCTTCCAGAGTTTTCATCCCATAGATGGCAAAGGGGTTGAACAACTAATCAAAAGGAGATTATGGATCCCTTTACTAGCCCTGGTCACAGTACTCTTGTTGTTTTGCCAATACTCATATTTGGGTTACAGTCCTGGGTGGCAGTATAAGGGTGAGGAGGAGCACTAGTATACCAGAACTTGCATCCATAGTGGAGGAGGGAATTTCATCACAGTTACAGAGCAAAAAAGAGTGTGGACACACATAGACCAGAGGACAGGCCAGGAGATTAGCAAATATATCTCTCCTTAGATCTCATGACCTTGGAAGAACTGAAAACAACTGCACAAAACCCTTGAAGCTTGGGACAAATGAACACTACACTTTGATAAAGCATTAAAAGCCAAGAAATCGACTGAAAAAATGAGCAGACAACAGAAAAAAAGGCTTTTTTTTCTTTCAATAGTATTTTATTTTCCCCTAATTATGTATCAAGAATTTTTTTGAACTCATTTTCACAAGATTTTGAGTTCCAATTTTTTCTACCTCCTATTTCCCCCTCTTCTGAGAGAATTTGATACAGTTTGATAGAGAATTTGGTGCAGTTTATAAATGTGCTATTCTGAAAAACATATTTCCATCTTCATCACAGTTATGGAAGGAGAAGGAGATCAAAAGGGGAGAAAAACATGAGAAAGAATTAGGTAAAAAAAAATGCTGTGATCTACATTCAATCCAACACTTCTTTATATAGATATGGATAGCATTTTCCTTTGCTAATCCTTGGTACTTTTCTTGGATCATTCTTTTGCTCAGAAAAGTTGAGTCACTCATAGCTGATCATAACAAGTGTTTTTCTGGTTCTGCTCATTTCACTTTGCATCAATTTGTGCGAGCCTTTCCAGGTATTTCTGAAATGTGCCTGTCCATCATTTTTTATTGCTCAATACTTTTCCATTACATTCTTATACTTTTCATAGCTTTTTCAGACTTTCCTCAATTGATAGGCAAGGCTTCAATTTCAAATACATACATATATACATATACATATACATAAATACATATATATGTATATATTTGGAGGGAGGAAGGCAAGGCAATTGGGGTTAATTGAGTTGCTCAAGGTCACACTGATAGTATGTGTGATGAAGTGTCTGATGCCACAATTGAACTCAGGTCATCCTGATTTCAGGGCTGGTGCTCTATTCACTGTGCCACCTAGCTGCTCCCCAGTTTCCAATATTTTGCCACTACAAATAATGCTGCAGTAAATATTTTTGTACATGTAGGTCCATTTCCCTTTCTTATGATCTATTTGGGATACAGACCTATTAATGGTATTGCTGGATGAAAGGGTATCCATAGTTTGGTTGCTCTTTGAGCGTAGTTCCAAATTCCTCACTAGAATGGTTGGAAAAATTCATAAATCCATAAACAATGCATTAGTGCTCCAGTTTTCACAAATCCCCTCCAATATTTATTTTTCTTTTTTTTGTCATATTAGCCAGTCAGATTGGTGTGAAGTGGTATTACAAAGACTTTTTTTTTAATTTGCATTTCTCCAAACAAAAGCGATTTAGAGCACTTCTTCATATGCCTATAGATGTATTTTATTTCTTCATCTGAAAACTTTCTGTTCATGTACTTCAGCCACTTATCAGTCAGGTAATGGCTTATATTGTTGTACCCAAACACAAATCACAGGTCACTACACACCACCTGATTTGTGGCCCACCATTAAGCCCCTTTATACTTCCATCTTTTTCCCTAACCTTGTCATAGCTTGAAAAGGATTAAGGCATGTCTGGGCATCACTCAAGGCATAGTTCCCTGACCTTTCCTTCCCAAATTAGCATTCTTTATATTCTCCTTGAATTATTATAGTGTACAAGGTTCATTATGGTGCAAAGATCTTATGTAGAGATCACCCTGTCCTATTCCACTGACCAAGCAGGGTCCCCACACCCTTTGCCCAGAACATGACCCTCGCCAGTTCTGGGGAATTCAAGTCCCCTTTACCCCTATGATCCTCTACCCTGTTCTAGTAGGGACCCCTAAGTTACAGGAAGGTTGCTCCCTTGTACCTTTGTACCATATTCCCAAATTAGCCCTGAGCTATAGATTAAATCAGTGGCTGTTCTTTGCTTCCATATATCATGGCTTCTGCTGGCTCCCCATCCTGATTGTGTTTTTTGTGGTTTTAGCCTTTATAACCAAAGCCTGTACCCCCATTGTATCATTACCAATTTGAGTGAACACTCTGGTAGTTACACTCTTGCTTAACAAAGCCACACCTAAATTTATCTTGAACACAGGTCTCAGCTTGCTCTCATTCTCTGCACAAAAATATTATAATTTTATCTCAGTTCTCCATACATTAGAGAAATGGTATCTCTGTCAGAGACAATTGCTGTAACAATTGTTTCCCAGATTTCTGCTTTCCTTCTAATCTTACTTGCATTGGTTTTGTTTGTACAAAAGTTTTTTTTTTAATTTTAATTTATTTTCTTGGTTACATCATTCATTTCCACAAGGTTTGGAGTTACAAATTTTCTCCCCTTTTTACCCCTACCCCCCAGCCCAGAACATTGATCACACTGTAAGACCCCTCCCACAATCTGTTCCCTTTTATGTCCTCCTCCAACACCTCTCTAGCTTTCTAGCAGGGCAGGGAGCTCCTCCCTGCCCCCGTCCCTGTATGTATTATTTCCCAGTTGCATTTGATTGTACAGCTTTAAATACTAGATTATTGCCATTCCTCCCCTGTCACCCACTCCCACTGGGAGGAGCAGCAATTCAATACAGGCTGTACCTGTGTAATTACACAGAACATCT
>CM053599.1:78359298-78372424 GCA_028646575.1 Pseudocheirus occidentalis
TTTTTATAACCATCTTTTGCTTTCATATCAAAGTAATTAATTAATAATCACCCCCTCTCCCTTGCACACAAATAGATTTGCCATTTTCATTGATTCTGGAGTTTCTTACAATGATATAGATCAGAATTCATTCCTGCCTGCACACATTTTTATTATTACCATCCATGTTTTACCAAAAGTTTACCACAAGGTACCTACTTAGCATACCGAAAGTATTCCTTAGTTCCAGTACACATTGTGAGAATAACAGCAAAACTCTCTCCCACTCCTTCTTCTCATGACATAAGTAATGTATCTTCTCTTTCTGTCATGCAATTAATGACATCATTTTTCTCCTATTATTAGAGTTCTTTGTTAATTATATGTTGCACCCTATTCACATGCACCATGTACCTTTCCATTGTACTCTGTGCAATACAAACCTTTATTTCTTGAGATCTGGTAGAATTTCAGGTTCCTTTTCATGTAACAACACCAAACAAATATTTTGTATCTTTATATCTTTGCTTAAAAGATGAATCTTTGCTATAATGAGTATATTAGGTTCAGGGAAAATGCTTTGTAGTTTCTTGAAAATAAGCCAGTTCACATTCATTCTCCATTGTGATATTGGGCCCAGTTTATTGTCCATCTGTACCATCTTATTTGGACATTTTTTTTCATCCATTCATTCTTTCCTGTGTGGATGAACAGGACAAACTCTTTTGATTAGTTAGTGATCTCTTCAGGAATACCTTTGCATTGTCTTTCAGCTTATTGTTATGAAAACAAGACTTTCTGAAGACAGGAGTATGCGAATCCCTATCTATAGGCAATGACTCTGAGTCCTGGACTTTGTTTCAGATCTCTCTAACAAAGTAAAAAATGATGAAGATTTTTTGTACATAGCTAGGCTGGTCCTCAGAAGGCAAACAGACTGATAGTAGCATTGTAGTTAAAGTCTTTCAGTATGGCAAAACATGTTGAATGTTTCATTTTGCATTTATAGGCTTTAAAAAACTAGAGTCAATATGTGATTATAAGGCATATGAATAAGACTTAGTTTAGAGGAGATCAGTAGATATATCTATATTTTATTTGCTTAACTGTGCTACGTAAAATAGGTAAAAACTTTTAAGCAGATTAAATTTTCATGTATAAATTAAATTCCAAAAAGGAACTATTTGGTGACACTTTTAAACATGCACATTATACTTTTCTCACAGTTTCAAGGGTAGGGGCATGCTCACAGAAGACTGTTGGACTGAAAACAGCTTGGTTTATATTACTCCCTTATCAATATTTATAATATACTTAGTGCTTACTGTACATACAAGATGTTTAAATAATCATGTTGAAGCTGACTATATTCATATTTTAAAGCATTTAATGTTAAATTTCAGTTGACTATATTTAATGGGTTCTTGAGGAAATTTGGTTGTCTCTCCAGATGCACAATATCACACCCAAACAGATTTACAGTTTCATTACAGAGGGGATGAAACTGAGGATCTGAGTCCTTTTGAAATGGGGCAGAAAAGCCAAGAAGTATACTGCTGACAAAAAGAGACAATTTATTTTCCTCTGCCTTCTAGCATTACAAATAAGGATATATTTAACCTAGAAAAGAGCAGATGGGGTATGTTCATAATAGTCAGTGATAAAGGGCTATATTATTCAATTCCTCTATTAATTTATTTCTATTGCTCCCACTGTCAAAAAGTGCACTGCTCACATACAGGTATATAGAATAAAAGGAAAATTGATACATGGCATAAACCATTTCTGATTTATACAAAGCTGTTTATTTCAAGATTTACTTTGAGAAACAGTCAAGTTTCAGCTTTTGTTACTAGGTTTAGTCTTCAAGGAAAAGTGGAACTTTGTCATACATAATAATTGGATTTGGATTTATTTATTATTTTTATATGTGGGTATACCCATGGTTACTTACTAGGACCTTGGCTACCAGGTGATGAAAGAAATCTCCCAAAGCTTAGATGGATTGTTATCTGAATCAAATGAAGCAGTACCCAGATGGATAAAACCACTGGAATTTGCCATACAGGACTACTGAATGTATTTATTGTGAAAAATATTGCATCCAAACTGAATCTGGTCAATTTATTTGGAAGGAAGTCTCTACATAAATCTATCCAGTAAAAAAGACTTAGATGTGTTTTACAGATGTGAATAATATCTTTGCATTTATTAACTTTTGGATAAAAAAAGATAAAATGCACTCAAATAATTATAAACACAGGAAATTATTTTTTTAAGTCTGAAAAGTTCCTGAAATCGCAGCAATATCTGCCACATAAGCTAGGTTAGTGTGTTGTTTCTTTTTCCTTAAAAGTATTAGAAACATTTCAATGACTCAATTGATTCAGAAGATTAAGACTCAGAACAATGATGTAGATTCCTGGTGGCCTAAAGCACAACAATTTCTTCTCTGGGATTATACTCTACAGATCATCATGGCCAATCCAAATGAATGAAACAATCTCTTATTCTTGCTGAATATCCTTTCTGTGCTATGGCTAATTAATTCTCCTTTCATTATCAGTTAGAAAACCTGTTGTCATCTTATTTCATTCCAATTCTGAATCCTAAAGCATCACATCAGCAGTAATCATGCCTTGTCTACAGCAATTGGCATACTTAGCAGCATTGGGTCAAGATGCCCTCACTGAAACACTAATATCAGAAGTGTCAACCATATGACCCACAAGTCAACAAAATCAGACTAAAATGCAATAGGAAAATATGCAATGAGATAGAAATGTAATTATATATGACTAATGTTACATGGTTTTCTGAGGCACTATGTGCCCTTAGGGATGCTTCTTTATAGGCATCCTGTTCCTAAACAAATTAGACACCTTCAGTTTACCTGATTTCAAACAATATGTTGACAAGAATAAGATAAAGAATTACATTTTTTAGACTGTTACATTATCATAGGTCTTTTAATTGCATTTTTCTTACTAATACAGTGATTTATTTAATAATATTTTATTTTCTCCAGTTATATGTCAAAAAATTTTTAGTATTCATTTTTACAAGATTTTGAGTTCCAAATTTCCCCCCTCCCTTTCTCTTCTGAAAAAGGTAGACAGTTTGATATAGTTTCTTCATGTGCTATCATGTAAAAAAAATATTTCCCTATTAGTCACAGATGTGAAAGAAGAAATATATTTAAAAATAACACAGTGGGAAAAATGTGCTTGAACTTGCATTCAGAGGCTATCAGTTCTTTACCTGGATATGAATAGCTTTTTCCTTCATGAATCCGCTGTACTTGTTTTAAAGAGCTGAGTCACTCATAGTTGATTATATGATTGCAATTTAGAACCTGGACATTGCCATCTGAAATTACAGAAAAGGTATCTATTGGGCACCCAAACTTATTGACATGCAAATCTTCCAATGAATTACTGGGAATTCTGCAATATGCATTTGTGAGTTGCTAAATTTAGCAGCTATAAGACATGTAATAAATGTGGTCAGTTAGCTAAGTAAAATTTTCCCTGAGAATCTTGTTATTCTTTAGAACTACTAATACATAACAGATCTCCATGCTGTACATGCAAAGCACAAAATAGTCCTGAGAATTTAACAAATAAACTGAATGGAAAAAGAAGTATTACAGATGGAGCTATTATTGCCCATCTTTGCCCAGACACAAGATTGATCTGTGAAAATATAAAAACTTTTTAATAGATGCTTTATGCCAAATTCTCAACTGGAAATTTCTTTAGATTTTAGAATAACAACAAAGGGACTGTTTCACTATCTCACACCTTTCTACTTTTGCAAATATGAAAACTGAGGTTTTATGACAGATTAAAAAAAAGCATAGGCCTTGCTTGCATGATATCCAATATACATTTATATATATTTACATCTGAAAAAACAAATTAGTCAAATTAACTTCTTTTTTTTGTATTTTTAAGGGGGGAAAGTAGGGAAATTGGGGTTAATGTGGTTAAGTGAGTTGCCCAAGGACATATAGCTAGTTTTGTGTTGTGTCTGAGGTCAGATTTGAACTCAAATCCTCCTGATTCCAGGGCCAGTGCTCTACTTACTTTAAATGAACTTCTTGTCCTTGTGCCTGAGGTTTTCAATTTTTTATGGGTAGAACTGGTAGCTTTCACAAAACCTGATAGGGGCAGATCTCTCCTTAAATACAGAGAATAGCTCCCTCTTATTTGCTGAAACAGTCCAAACTCTTCAACCTAGCATTCAGATCTCTCCATAATCTAGCAAACTACCTTTCCAATTTATCTCCATTACTGCTCACGGTGTATTTTGCATTATAGCCAAATTATACTACTTGCTATTTCTAATGCTTGTTGTCCTCTATGCAAAACTTGTATTTTTCACTCTCTATACCTTGATTCTGCCTGTGCTTGTCTCTTGAATGCATCTGTATCAATGCGTCTTCATCTTTAATGACTCAACTAAAATGCAACTATTCCAGTAAATCTAGATTCATTTTTCTCCTGCTTTTAAAATTCTCCCTTTATTTTTGAACATGGAAGCACAGAAGCAGGAAAACGTGACAGCTTGCACATAGGCACCTCAAATAACCAGAAAATATGACTCTAAGAAAATTTTACAGCTCCAAAACTCACACAAAAATACAGAAAAACACATCTCCCACTGAAGGCAGCTAGGCAGGAAGGGTTCATGGCAGCAAGCTGGGAGTGAAAATCAGGCCAGCCTGAAACTGTGGCTTGGCCCTGGGGTGGCCAGGAGGAACCACAGCTGGAGACTTCAGGAGAGTGGATCAGCGGCAGCTGTGCCAGTTTCCAGAATTATCAAGCCATAAGAAACAAGGACAAAGTTAAAGGTCAGTGGAACTCAGGTAAATTTGGGGGAGAAAAGTGATCAAGCCAAGCTGCCTCCATGGCAAGGAAGCAGCAGAAGCAGGGCCCTGCAGCTGCCTCCACCTGACTGTTGCAGAGCAACTGGCCTGCAGACTGCAGGAGGACCAAGGAATCATTCAGAAACTAAGTGCTCTTTCATTGAGCGGCCTGGATCCGGATTGTGGCCTTGGGTGGTAGTCCTGGGGTGCGTTTCAGTGAGCCAAAGCTGGTGAGGACTGCAGCAGCCTCCTAATAGCCTCAGCAGCTATGAAAACCCCAGCGATTTGGGACAGAGCTTTTCCCTCTTGTAACAGAGATCCACAGAGTTAAAAATTCAGATTCTTCACTGGCAACATAAGCAGGCAAAGGAAGCAAAATAAGAACAGCAATGGAGGTCTACAATACTTTTGGGGGGATAAAAAGGATCAAAGCATGGAATAGGAGGAAGACAACACAGTCAGAACTCCCACATGAAAAACTACCAAGAAATATGTAGACTGTCCACAAGCCATAGATCAACTTAAGAAGGATTTTGAAAACAAAATAAGAGAAGTGGGGGAAAAATTGGGAAGATAAATGAGAATGATGCAAGAAAATCATGAAAAGAGAGTCAACAACATGACGGAAGAAAATACCACCTTAAAAAAAACAGATTAACTCAAATGGCAAAAGAGGCCCAAGAAGCCAATAAGGAGAAGAATACCATAAAACATCAAATTTACCAGATGGAAAAAGAATCTCAAAAGTTTCTGAAGAGAATAATTACTTCTGAATTAGAGTGGAGCAAATGGAAGCAAATGGCTTTATGAGAAATCAAGATACTATTAAACAGATCCAAACAAATGGAAAATAAAAAGCAATGTGAAATATCTCCCTGAAAAAACCACTGACCTGGAAAATAGATCCAAGAGAGACAATTTAACAATTATTGGATTACCTGAAAGCTATGATCAAAAAAAGAACTTAGAAAGCATCTTTCAAGAAATTCTCAAGGGAAATATTTTAGATATTTTAGAATCAGATATTTTAGGCCCTGATATTTTAGAACCAGAGGCAAAAATAGAACTTGAAAGAATTCACTTATCACCTCTTGAAAAAGATCCCCAAAAGAAAACTCCTAGGAATATTATATCCAGGTTCCGGAGTCCACAGATCAAGGACAAAATATTACAGGCTGCCAAGAGGAAGCAATTTGAATACTGTGGAAACACAATTAGGATAACCCAGGATCTGGCAGCTTATACATTGAGGGAATATGCTATTTCAGAGATCAAGGAAGTTAGAGATCAAGAATCACCTGCCCAGCAAAACTGAGTTTAATGTTCCAGGGGAAAATATAGTCATTCAGTGAGGTGGGGGAATTTCAAAAAAATTTGCTGAAAACACCAGAACTGAAGAGAAAATTTGACACTCAAATACAAGAGGCATGAGAATGTAAACACAGAAAAGAAATCATAAGGAACTTATCAAAGTTGAACTATTTACATGCCAACATTGAAAAACAATAATTGTAACTTATGAAACTTTTCTCAGTATGACAATAGGTGAAGGGAATACAAATGTGTGTGTGTGTGTGTATATACATATATATGTATACATACACATATGTCTATATTGGAGGGTTTATATATGCATATTAACACATATCTGAGTATGGGTATATATGTGTACATAGAGGGCACTTAATCAATTGAATAAGAAGGGATGATACTTTAAAAGGTGAAATTCTGAGGTGGCAGAGGATTAGAATGAGAGGAGGCAGGGAGAGACAGAATGGGGTTAAT
The DNA here is from genome assembly GCA_028646575.1 of Pseudocheirus occidentalis. Classification (NCBI taxonomy): domain Eukaryota; kingdom Metazoa; phylum Chordata; class Mammalia; order Diprotodontia; family Pseudocheiridae; genus Pseudocheirus; species Pseudocheirus occidentalis. The sequence continues at coordinate 78,365,933 of CM053599.1, forward strand.
CATCTCATATAGAAGAGACAAGGGATAACTGTTACAGTAGAGGGGAAGAACAGGAAGGCAAAAGGGAAAGGGTCAACATTACTCTCATTGCTTTTGGCTTAGGGAAGGGATGACATAAATTCTAAACTGGGTATTTTGCCACAGAGGAGAGTAGGTGGGATGGAGATGAGAGGTGGGATGATGGAGGGGAGGGTGGAGGCATGGTTGCTGGAAGCACACACTTCTGCAAAGGGACAGGGTAGAGCCTAGAACAAGGTAGGGGGTGGGAGCGGGATAGGAAGGAGTGACATATAATCAGTCTCTCACCATATGTCCACTGTGGAGATGTTCTGCATAATTACAAATGTACAACCTGTATTGAATTGCTTGTCCTTCCAGTAGGATTGTGTGATGAGGGAGGAAGGGAAAGAGTCTAGAATTTAAAGTTCTATAATCAAATGTTAAAAGTATATTGTGTATATATAAATATATATATAATTATTATCATTATTATTATTGTTGTTGTTGTTATTATTATTATTAAACTACATACAACTTGGAATTAAGATATACAGGCACTGAGTTAGTGAGACCCATCCTGCCCTACTGGAAAGTCAGAGGGGTGATGGTGGAGGACATAAGAGACAGCAGATTGGGGTAAGGGCTACTCAGTGGGATTGCTGTTTAGGGGTGGTGGGTAGGGCAAAGATGGGGAGAAAATGTGTAACTCCAAATCTTGTGGAAATGTGTGATGCAAACAAGAAAATAAATTAATTCAAATAAAAAAATTCTCCCCTTTTTAACCTATTATTCACACATTTTTCAAATTAATATTACTAAGATACAAACCTGGATTTATCTTCGCTCATCTTTAAAAAAAATATCAATGTCGGTCAGAAGTGCAGGAAAGGGGAGCCGCTGCAGTTTCCTACTTCAACAATGCTTGAATGAAACCCACTGCTTGATTCCCAGCTAGAGCCGCCCTCAGCCACCTCTCCGCCTTCACCTCCACTAACCAACACTTCTTCTGTCCTACTTTCAAGCAGCAGCCATCCTCTCAGCTGCCCCGGCCGTATTCTCCTCCACTTCCACCAGGCCTTCTTAGCAGCCGCTGCCTCTGCTTCTTCCGCCGCCATGACCACCTCAACCACCTCACAGGCGTGGCAGAACTACCATCAGGACTTGGAGGCCACCATCAACTGGCAGATCAAACTGGAGCTCTAAGTCTCCTATGTCTACATGTCCATGTCCTGCTACTTAGACCTGCAGGACATGGCGCTCAAGAAATTCATCAAGTACTTCCTGCACCAGTCTCATGAGGGGTGCAAGCATGCCAAGAAGCTGATGAAGCTGCAGAACAAGCGCAGCGGCAACATCTTCCTGCAGGACATCAAGAATGTTGACGACAACTAGAAGAGCCGGCTGAACGCAATGGAGTGTACTATGTACTTGGAAAAAAATGTCAATCAGTCCTTACTGGAATTGCACAAGCTGGCAACTGATAGGAATGACTCCTACTTGTGTGATTTCATCAAAACCCACTACCTGGGCAAACAGATCAAGTCCATCAGACAGCTGGGTGATCGTGTAACCAACCTGAGCAAGATGGGGGCCCCGATTCTGGCATGGCAGAATATCTTTTTGACCAGCATACCCTTGGAAACAGTGACAACAGGATCTAAACCACTGGTGGCTTCCCTCAAACCTAGAAACTGTGGGCACCACTCTGACTGTCTTTCAATGAATGCATATTTTGGTTATTTGACCTTTCATAATCTGTACCAAAAAACTACCACCATTTACATCCCAATAAAGTGAATTTGTACTAAGCTAGAGAGAGAGAGAGAAAGACAGACAGAGAGAGAGAGAGAGAGGGGGAGAGAGAGATGGATGGATGGATGACTTCATGTAGTTATTACGATAATTTATTTTCAAAAATTTACACAAAAATCCTACAATAATTAGAATTTAGGACCCATCAAAATCTATCTCCTATTGTTATAGATTTTATTTGGCATTAGATTCCCAGCCTCTAGTCATGTACTCTATATTTCAATTAACTAGTATAATTTGTTTTTTGCCCTATGTGAAATTTAATCTCTCACCTTCTTGCTTTTGCACACTCATCCTCTTCTTCCTCACTTCATCTTCTTGGAGTCTTAGGCTCCCTTTCCACAGACTTCCTTCAGGCTTAACTTGAGTGCAATCTTGTCCCCAGACTTTCTCTGAGCTTTCTTGCTATTATAACCCCTCTTTACTTCCTGCTTAAATATTATATTACATTAATTACTTTTGTGCGTGTCATACCCCATGCTCTATCATTCCCATAAATTCCTTGCAGACAGGGATAATTTCATTTATTGTTTTTATTTCTCTACTTCCTGGACCAATGTCTGGCTTGTAGTAGGCATTTAATAAATGCATCATTCATATATTCAATTACAATAGCCCTTATTCAGAAATTGTGGGTTTTCCTTGCTCATAACTGTGTTTGTATAGCTCATATATTTTATGAGAACTATTTATGTATTTGTCTTCTCTTCCTCTATTAGATTATTTATCTAATGAGAATTTTATTTATCTTATTTATCTTTGCAACTTATTTATCATTGTAACTCTTGCCTTCCTAGTATGATGCTTTGCACATAACATAAATCTATTAATATTTTTATCCTAAAATTAAGAAGCTTGCAGCAGTTTCAGAAAGAAAAGTTCAGAGGACCATATATTTCAAAGTCACCTACTTCAAATCTTACATTCTATACATGAAGAAATTGAGACCAAGTAATGTGATGGCTAAGCTGACACAGGTTATAAATTTTGGAGTTGGGATTTGAATACAATTCTCTTAGGCAAATCTATTCTTCTTTCCCCTGAACCACACAGCTTCTTTATTCTCAGTGTTTGTAACACCATGCACAAGCAGCTTCCCAAAAACATGGTACTATGAATAGCTTTTAAGGTTCTATTTACGCAGTATAGTGAACACTCCATTTATTCCATTACAAATCAAGGCAAACATTCACAACAATCACAATATAACATTTACAACAACTTACCATTAGAATGGCCACATAGTTTTCACCAAAGTGGTCACAGTATTTAGAACAAAGAACAAAAGAACAAACAACTAGTATCCCTAAGGAGGTCTGCCTTCTTACTCATTTATTCAGTCATCTCACAATACAATAGTCTTCCACTCATGGAGCAATCATAGGTTAACTTAATCAGTCTAAGTCTCCTATGTCTACATGTCCATGTCCTGCTACTTTGACCTGGAGGACATGGCGCTCAAGAAATTCATCAAGTACTTAGCTAGCAATAAGTCACTAAGTATCATTAATCACTAAATACAATCATTAAAAAATTACACACACCCCCCCCAAAACTTGATCTCCAGTAAACTTCAATTTCATCACAGCACTCAATATCCAAGGAGAGGCCTTTTTTTCATCTTGACTTGGGGTGGTCTCTCAGATTCCCTGAATCCCCTTCCATGGTTCCAGCTCCTACCTGAATCCACCAAACTGTCACCTGGATTCAGAGGCAGACAGCTCCCAGATCCTTGTCCAATCCTCCAGGCAGTTTCTGCTACACACTGAAGTTCATAGAGTCCAGTACATCTCAAAACCTTTACAATTTCTGTTCTCAGGAATTCAAGGATCAACCAAGCCACAAACAAGGTTTTATCCTAGTCATGCTTCTTCAGTCCTCCAGCATTTCAGCTGGCCCTAGGTCACTGAAGAAATCTCAGTCTTCCAGGCAACCTTCTCTGGAGCAACTTCAGCCTCCTTGGGTCTCAAGGAAATCCTCTCTGTTTTCAGTCAGCTTCCAGATGCTCACTGAGAGAAGCTCTCTCTCTCTCCTCCACCAGGAATCTGCCAGAAGAAACATTCTAATTCTGACTGTCTCTCTGGGGCTCTTCTTGTATATACCCAAAGCACTGGCTTCCTGTTTCAGCCAAAAGGTCATCTTATGTCAACAACAAGAGATAGACTTCACACCCTCTGCCTGTTAGCCACAAAGATTTGATTAGTTACTAAGGGCTCAGTGCCTGCTTATTTGACATAACAAAAAGGGGTCTTCAAGTTTAAATTAATTATATTACAGTATTCCTAGCAGTTTTCATCCAAGTAGTTCTATAGATAAAGTCCTCTACAGAACCCTTACCATACTCAATCATTTAATGATACATGAATGTGTACACATGCACACACACACACACACACACACACACACACACCCCTCCTATGTGTGAGTGACTGTATTTGAGGTCCTCTGAGGTAGATAAGACTGTCTCAGGTCTGACTCCAGGCTATTATAACCACTATGCTATCTAGATGTGTGTGTGTATATATAAATACATATACATATATACATATACATACATAAATATACATTTTCCCCATGGAATCAGGAAATCTAGTCTTAGATACTCAATAGTTATGTGACACAAGACATTTAAGAACATTTTCCTCTGTTCTCTCATCTGTAAAATGAAAGTAAATAAGAGTACCTAATTCACAGGGCTGTTGTTTGGTTCAAATTATATAATAATTATAAAGTGTTTAGCACTGCCTGCACAGAGTAAATTCTATACAAATGTTAGTTGTTATTATATAGATAAATATGCACATACGTATATATACATATATGAGTGTACACATATATTGAGGGAAGGGATGAAGGGAGAGAAAAAGAGGAGGAGAAAGAGGAGGAGGAGGAGGAAAAAAAAAGATTGGCATTCATTCATAGATGGTATCCTCAAAGTCTTAGTACAGTTTTAATCTTTTATAGATTAAAACTGGATTCTGACTTTAGGGATATGCACATACAGGAACACCAGCAGAAACCATCCTGATGTGCACCTGTGAAACATGAGTGCTCTTCAGACCACATTTTATGTATCCCTCCACTTATACTGCAAACAGAAGATAAGATAAAGATACCTGAGAGAGTATGAAAGATAAGAAGCAGATATTTTGCTTTCTTCTATCTTTTCTCTATGTACTTTTCATAAGAACACAGAACAGTTTTAAAATGCATGAGAAATCTGTATGGAAGGTTGAGCATGCCCTGATTGCACTTCCCTGATTATTTTCGTACTGAATTCCATAGCCTTATTTGACATTTCCTTTAAAAACATCCCTCTGGGGTATGTCCCAACCAACTATGCATTTACTAATGTGCTATGATGTGGTGTTTCAGTCAAAATTAATTTTTGCGAAGATCTGTCTTTCTTATTCCTGAGGGCCTTTCCCTTTCCCAGTGGTAAAATAAAGACTTTGGAAAAGATGCTTACCTTGCTGTTTTTTGTTTGTTTGCTTGCTTTTGTTTTTTTTTAATAGTTTTTTTATTTGTTTTCTTGTTTACATCATTCATTTCCATGAGATTTTTGAATTACAAATTTTCTCCCTGTCTTTTCCCTACCCCAACCCCAAAACAGTGATCCCACTGTGTAGCCCCTCCTCTGATCTGCTCTCTAACTTTCTCTTAAATCCTAGTTGCATGTATCACAGAGCTTTAAATTCTAGATTCTTTCATTCCCTCCCTTGTCACTCAGCCCCACTGGAAGGACAAGCAATTCAATACAGGCTGTGCACGTGTAATTACACAGGACATCTTCATAGTAGACATATTGTGACAGTGATCGTACGTCCCTCCTTCCTATCCCTCCCACCCTTGTTCTCTTCTCTACCCTGTCCCTGTCCTTTTGCTGAAGTGTGTACTTACAGCATCCCTCCCCCAGACTCTGCCCTCCCCTCCGTCATCCCGCCTCTCATCCCCATGCCCCCTACTCTCCTGTGCGGCATGCTGTCCAGTTTAGAGTTTATGTCATTCTTTCCCTAAGCCAAATTCAATGACAGTAATTGAGAGTAAAGTTGTAACAGTTATCCCTTGCCTCTTCTATATGGGATGATTAACCCCATATTGTTTCCTCCTGTCTCTTCTCATTCTAGTCCTCTCCCACCTCAGAATTTTGCCTTTCAACTATCATCCCTTCATATTCAATTGATCCTATACCCTCTATATACATATATACACACATGCTCAGATATGTATTCATACACATATATAGCTGCCTATATAGATATATGTGTAATTATACATTTTATAATACATACATACATATATACATATACGTGTGTATTCCCCTCACCTATCCTCGTATGAAGACAAGTTTCATAAGTTACTATTATCTTTTTTCCATATTGGCAGGTAAATAGTTCAATTTTAATAATTTCCTTATAATTTCTTACCCATGTTTACCTTCTCATGCTTCTTGTGTTTGATTGTCAAATTTTCTGTTCAGTTCTGGTTTTTTCAGCAAGAATGCTTGAAATTCCTCCACCTCACTGAATTACCATATATTACCTTGGAATAATATGCTCAATTTTCCTGGGTTGTTGATTCTTGGTTTTAATCTCAGCTCCCTTGATCTTCGAAATATCACATTCCAGGCCCTTCAATCCCTCAGTGTACAAGCTGCCAGAACATGGGTTATCCTAATAG
>CM053599.1:78372924-78390953 GCA_028646575.1 Pseudocheirus occidentalis
AGACAATCACCTAGATTCAGGAGCTGAAAGCTTACAGGTTCTCGTCCAGTCCTCAGGGATGAACAGCTCCCAGGTCCTTGTCTAGTCCTCAATGCAATCCCTGGCACACACTGAATTTCACACGGTTCAGCACACCTCAAACCCTTCAGGACTTCTCTTGCCTGGAACTCAAGGATCAGCCAGGCTACCAACAAACAAAGTCCCATCCTGTTCATGTCTTCAGTCTGCCACTGAGCCCACAAAATCTGTCTCTGAAATTCTGCTTATAAAAACTGGCCTCCTCCCAAGTCAACATGGTTCAGGGGAGTGTCTCAGCCAATGGCATTCTTCCATGTCAACAGGGAAATTCACACCTTTTCACCAAGGGAATTCACACCTTTTCACCAATGGACAGAGTTCTGTACTTAACACTAGGTCTCTAGGATCTACTTAACATCTGATCAAACAAATTAATTACCATTACAAGCTTCAAATAATCATATTTTAAAACAAAACATGGATCTCATTGCTTTCTTTTATTGGAAATGTAGTATAATGAGAAGAGAACTTTACTGGACATCTGGAGTCCTGAACCTCAATCCCAGCTTAGACAATGACTGGGTATCTGACCTTAGCTAAATCACCAACTTTCTGTTTTCTTTCTTTATTTTTTTTTAAATTTTACAAAAGTATGTATTTGTAGTTTACAGCATTTTGCGCCACAAGCTTTTGTATTTTAAATTTTCTCCCCTTTCCTACCCTCCTCCTTCTCTAAGACAGTGTGCAATCTGATATAGGTTCTACATGTACATTCATATTAAACATTTTTTAATATTACTCATGTTGCAAAGAAGAAAATAATCAATGAAATGAACCATGAGAAAGAACAAAACAAAAACAAAAAAGAGAGAGCACATAGTTTACTTCTATCTGCATTCAGACTCCATAATTATTTTTCTGAGTATGAATAGCATTTTCTATTGCAAGCCTTTTGGAATTGTCTTAGAACATTGTATGGCCAAGAGCCAAGTCTATCAGTTAGTCATCACACAATGTGGCTGTAACTGTGTACAATATTCTCTTGGTTCTGCTCCCCTCACTAAGCATCAGTTCATATAAGCCTTTCCAGGTTTTTCTGAAGTCTGCCTGCTCATCATTTCTTATAGCACAATAGTATTCTCTAACATTCATATACCACAACTTGTTTAACCATTCCCCAATTGATGGGCATCCCCTCAGTTTCCAATTCTTTGCCACCACAAAAAGAGCTGCTATAAACATTTTTGTACGCTTGGATCCTTTTCCCTTTTGTATGATTTTTTTTTGGGATATAGCCCTGGAAGTAGTATTTCTGGGTTAGACCAGTTCACAACTCCACCAATAATGCATTAGTGTTGCAATTTTCCCACATCTTCTCCAGCATTTATAATTTTCCTGTTTTATCATGTTAGCCAATCTGTAAGGTGAAGTCCCCAGCTTTGTATTCCTCATAATTTCATATAAATCAATTAACACCCTAGGGAAGTTCTCTAAGATTGAATGTTGCAGAAGAGTTAAGTATTGCTCAGGTAAAATGGACTTTACTCACCAGGATTTTCATGTGTCAGGGACATCACCAGTCCAAACAACAACAAAGAAAACTAAAAGCTATTCAACATTATATACGTATGGGTTATTATGATTCTGAGTTTGACCTAGAAGCAGGGAGAATCAGTCAGCTAGGTGGTATCGTGACAGTGAATAGAGCAACAGACCTGTTCTTAGGGAACATGATAACTCAGACATTTACTAACCATGTGACCCTGGGCAACTCACTTAAACTCTACTTCTTTTTTTTTCTCATCTATGAAATAGGAGTAATATTGATACCTGTCTCTCAGACTTGTAATAATATGTGTGAAGTCTTTTGCAATCCTTGGATTGCAATATATACATGCTAGTCACCACCACCATCATCATCATCACTATTTCATTCAATTCACTGCCTTATACTTCAGATTTGTCAGATGATGTAAGACAACATTTTTATTGGGTTGCTGTCCAAACAAAATAAACATTACGGATTTTTAGTTGACTTTTTTAGATGATTTATAGTCATCATCAATTTTCATGTTCTTATTGAATAATTTAGGAAAGGGGCTTTAGAAAAACTGAAAATGACTTGTTTAATATCATCTATGACATTATGTCAGATCTCAGATATAAGTAGATATTTTATTAAATACATAGAAAAGTACATTATATCAGAGGGCATGATTGAAGACATTAATTCTTTAGTTTTTTACATTTCAAATTGTATAAGTAAAATTTATTTTAGGATGCTGATATTATCTTGACTTTCTGAAATTTTCATGAGACCTTTGGGTGATTCCCTGAAGCAAGGTGAGGAAGAATAAAAGTTAAACAAGAGAGGTAGGGACAGATGACTTATGATACCCATCTTTGGAGGAAACATTAAGATTGATAAAATCTTCTATTTGTTGAGAATTTGAGATAACCCCAAAGTGGAAATTCTACTCAGTTCAGTTTAATTGAACAACCAGTTTAGCACGAAATGGGTTCCAGGCAGTATGCCAAGAGCTCATGATACAAAGACAAAAGTCAAATATTCTCGGCCTTTAAGGAACTCATTTTTTTACTAGGGGAAGAGGGATAAGAAGGTAGGATGTGATACAACATATTCCTAGATTAGTAAACAAAATGAGCATATGAAATAATTTTGGTGTAGTGAGAAGACCACTTAAAAGTTAGAGTGGCACATGACCTGAGCTGTAAAGGGAATCAGGGATTCCAAAAGGCAGAACTGAAGAGAAAGTGCATTCTAAATATGAAGATTTCTATTCATGAAGACTGAGCCTGTAAATTTTGATCACTGGAGAGGTGGTGGTGTCTTCAAAAGAAATAAGTAAATTTAGAGGATCAGCAGAATTAAAAAGGAAAAGACAAGAATATTATTTCAAAAATTTTGAATCTGAGATGCCTCAAGTACAATCAAGGTGAGATGTCTAACAGGCATTTAGTAGGCTAGGACTGGATTTCCTTAGTGTATGACTTTTCTTTTTGATGCAGATCACAAAACTTTCCAAACTTTTGTAGATACTGCTATTAATAAATGATTCCAAAAGAAAGGAAGAAAGAAAGAAAGAAAGAAAGAAAGGAAGAAAGAAAGAAAGAAAGAAAGAAAGAAAGAAAGAAAGAAAGAAAGAAAGAAAGAAAGAAAGAAAGAAAGAAAGAAAGAAAGAAAGAAAGAAAGAAATATTCTCAAGGCCAACAATTTTCTGATGAGGCAGTCCTCATTAAATTAAGCCAGTTCCTCTAAATAAGCACACAGCATGCCATCAGGCTTATTTGTAAAGCCTTTCCAGCTATGTATTTAGATCCTCACTCCCATCCCCAACTGTAAAGGATTCCACAATCTCATAACTATCATAGCATTTGATTTAGATAGCTTTTCTAATCCATTATTATATTCATTTTTATGTTATAGGACTTGTGAAGGTATCCAATTTAATTTATGTTACTATATCTGTAAACTTTTTGAAGGAAGGATAGCGACTATACCTGTGATTTTATTTTATTGTTATTATTATTATTATTATTATTATTATCATTATTATTATAAGGTGTATGGAACTCCCTGGGTGAGGATTCTCTCTTTGATTTTTTTGAAGGGGAAAGGCAAGGCAATTGGGGGTTAAGTGACTTGACCAAGGTCACACAGCTAGTTAAGTATCAAGTATTTGAGGTCATATTTGAACTCAGGTCCTCCTGACTCAGGACCAGTGCTCTATTCATTGCACCACCTAGCTGCTTACACAACCTAGCTGCCCCAAGGATCCTCTTTTTACCAATGGAGAGCAATACTTTTTCAATGACTAATATTCTAATAGAATTTCCTAGAACATTGAAAAATTAACTGACTTGCCCAGGGTTACACAATCAAGATTGGTCAGGAATGGGATTCAAACCCAGCTCTTCCTGGGTTCTCAGTTGAGCTCTGTATTCTCTATACCATTCTGTCTATCATGAAAAAAATTAGGTATTATTTGTTTCTCTGTCCCCATTGTGCCTAACAAAGTGTCTTCAAAATTGTTGTTTTTCAGTCATTTTTCAGTCATGCTTGACCCTTCATGACCCCATTTGATGTTTTCTTGGTAAGGATATTGGAATGGTTTGTCATTTCCTTCTCCAGATCATTTTCCAGATGAGGAAACTGAGGCAAACAGAACTAATAGACTTGTCAAGGGTTACACAGCTATTAAGTGTCTAAGTCTGATTTTGAACTCAGGTCTTCTTGACCATAGGCTTGGTGCTCTATTTACCAAGCTGTACATGTTCAAAATAGCAGGTTATAATTATGATTTTCCAATTAAATTGATTTTATTTGACCTAAATGCAGTTGCCTGTGCATTGTCTGAGTTAAAGTTAGTCCTTCTACATATGACAGAAGGCAGAGACACAGTAGTATAAGGGAAAGTATGCTGTATTTAGAATCAGGTAAGAAGATTTTGAATTTGAGCTCTAATACACACTAATGTGGGAAAAAAGATCAAGCCACTAAATTTCTCGTGGTCTCAGTTTCCTCAGCTATAAAATGGGAATAACATATTGATACTTCCTACTTTGACAAGTGTGAAAAAAAAGTGTAGTATAGGCTTACAATGTTACAGGAGTATGATTTATTTTTGTGTTTATTAATTAAGAACAGCAGTAACTGAGTATGTCTGAATGGACTAGGTCTTACTCATACAAAACAACAATGTTCACATGGATGCTCTGAGAGCAGTGAATTACCCCTATTTAGCATGTGGCTAGTACAGCTTTGTGGACAGGGCATCTCCATTCTTCATCAGATCTAGGGAAAATAGCATCAAGACACTGACCTAGCCCTGGAAACTATTGGAATCACTATGTACAAAACATTTTTTCTGGTGTTTTTCTCCATGTTTCTGTCAGCTTTGGTTCATCAGAGATTTTCATAGTAGCAACATGACTGAACAAACACTCTATAGACAGAATTTTATTATAAGACAAAGAAATTAATGGAGCCCCATTATTCCATCCACTGATGATCTATCATTTCATGTTTATGTTAAACTCCAAGTGCTCCACCTTGGATCTGGGATTATAACCACTGACTTAGGATAGGATCATCTTATCCCTGGTCCTGGAGAATGAAATCTTATTGGATTCTTACTTTCTGTGTGGTATTGCCAGTCAAAGATAAATTAGGAGCACTAACCATGATAACTGCAATAAGTCTAGTCTGACTTTAGGGAGCTTAAAAATGAGGAGACATGATTGATTTTTCCTGTTTTTTCAAATTCCTTCACTTGGAAGTTAAGTATGCCTCCAAATGATAGATAGTGTAAAGACTAGGGAAGAGGAAAATCAAAAAGTTTTCCCTACAAGATTTAATGTGTCCAAAGAGATGTACTAAAATATTTTCTTTACACCTGGCTGGAGACAGGAATGATGTGTTATAGCAGCGGTTCTCAACCTGTGCATTATGTTCAATTTAAATACATCCCTCATATCAGATATTTACATTACAATTCATAACAGGAGCAAAATTACAGTTATGAAGTAGCAACAAAAATAATTTTATAGTTGGGGGTCGCCACAACATGAGGAATTGTATTAAAGGGCCACAGCATTAGGAAGGTTGAGAACCACTGTGTTACAGGCTGGCAAAAATTCTGGCAGATTGGGACAGTTATGCTTTGTGTGGTGATGAGGGTGGAAATTAGGAGGAAATAGAAGCTCCAAAGTAGGTTCCCTTGCTTTCTTTTATGTTGGGAACAGTTTTGTCACTGACTTGGGTTAGAGATTGTTTCTCATTTTAGGGGGGTGATTGGTGGGAAGAGAGGTGTTATCTACTACTTCCACTCTTGAATTCTTTTTTGGAATCTTTGAGCACAATAATTGGTTTCAGGGAATGAGAGTGAAGAAGGAGGATGTTTTCCAATTTACTCTAAATTAGTTAACAAGAAGGATATAGAGAGTCTTATCTATATTGCCAGATGCTATGGGGATTTCAAGGCAAGACAGATGCTTATCTGTGAAGTTATTGGGAAAAGAAGGGAGTGGCCTTCTTGGTTGGTTTTAGGGGTGAAAATAAAAGAATGAACAAACAGCACTTATATGATTCTAGTCTATTGATAGAGGAATGACTCTTTCTAGAGACTTCTACCTATTAAATTATTTGGTAAGAGCCAGGAGGCTACCCTTGAGTTGTTCATATGTTTTTTTCTTTTTTCTTTTCTCTTGGGACTCTAAATATTAATAATTATAGATTCCACAGCAGAGGGGGAATGGCATGCCAGTACACAAAGATACTAAATCAGGGAGAATATCCTCACTTTTATTATAGTTATGTACAATTGTATATATGCATGTATCTATTCTGTAGCAATATAAATACATTTATATTTCTGAGAATAAGAAAATATTTGTAGCTACATGCTAGCATATATATATCTATGAAATATTGTAAGGACACAGAATGGGGAGAATAAAAATTATTACTAATAATGATGATAATTTAGCACTTATTAATCCTCAGAAACAACACTTGAAGGTAAATGCTAACATTATCCCCATGTTACAAAAGAGGAAACCAAGGCAGAAAAGAATGAAGTGACTTTCCCAGGATCACACAACTAGTGTTAGAGACCTAATCTGAACTCAGATCTTCCTGATTGCAGGCCCAGTGCTTCTACCAGGAAAGAATTCGAGAAGGTAAAGTTTTATTATCTCTCTCCAAAAGTTTGGTAGGAATCATTTCAGGGAACCACCTTGCATAAAATTTGCTATTTATTTTAAGAAATACTCACAAACTAACACCATCCCTCTGCCCTCATGAGTATATAACTTTTCTTCTCACTCCTATTCCTCCAATAGCATGGAGTCTTAGTGATGCCCTATCCTCATTATTCCTTATTATATCAACAAAGTAATAGGGGCAAAAGAATAGAATAAACATTTACATAGTGTCTACTGTATGCCAAGCACTATGCCAATTTCTTTTGATAAATATTGTCTCATTGGATCCCCACAACAACCCTGGGAGATATATGTGTGTGGGTGTGTGGGTAAATACATACATACACACATACACACATACACACATACACATATGTGTGTATGCATTATATATGTGTATGTATATATCTGTGTCTCTCTCTATATATATAATTACCAAATTTTACAGCTGTGGGAACTGAGGCAAACAGAATTATATTAATTGCCCAGAATCACATAGCTAGGTTCTAAGACAGAATTTGAAATCAATTCTAACTGACCCAGAGCTCTATCTACTGAAACACCAGCTGCCTCTAAAGATCAATTGTACTTTTTGGCTACTTGCACTTTCACCATTTAATTTACTTGGTAAGCAATAGATAGCCTTTGAATAATTTCAAACAGTAGAAGGAGGTGATCATATTTTTGTAACAGGAAGACCAAGCTTATCAAAATTTGTATAATGAAATCTCCTGTCTCATTATTCTAATAGCCTGCTAACAAATTTTAAGTTTCTTCTATTTTCAATTAATCACTTGGTATTCCTGGGAGAAAAATATATTTCCATCCATCCATTTATTTAAAACTTATAAAGGCTTCCTGTTGCTTATCAAATAAATACCACACAGCTTAGCCTGACATTTAAGGCCTTCTGCAATCTGATTCTACTCTACATGAGGAGGATGATTCACATTCTTCCTTCTCATGTGTTCTGTGCTCCAGTTAAATGTGACTGACTACTCAGTACCCTTTAAGCCAATGCCATGTTTATGTTTATTTATCTTGTCTTGATTCCTTTCTTTGAATTCTTTCTTCCATATGAAATGCCCTTGACTTTGCATCTATGATTGCTGACAACCTAACTCTCCTTGCTCAAATATCAGTCTCCGTGAAACTGTCTCCAAATTTCCCATCTGGAAGATGATTTCTCCCTCTTTTGATTTTAATAGGTCTTCATGATTCTTTTATGCTCTTGCCAAATTCTAATTTGTTTTATATGTCACTGTGTTATATGCTATATTACAGCTATTAGAATTATAGAATTTTCGGGTTGGCAAAGGCCTTGGAGAAAATCTAATTCAATGTCTTTATTTCATTTTTGAAGTAAATGTGGCCAACAGATATTAAATGCCTTGTTCATAGTCAGACAATTAGAAGTGATATAATTAGGACTAGACCCCAGGGCTCTTGACATCTAGATTGGTGTTCTTTCCATTCAACCAAACTATCATTAGATCATATATTGTTTAAGAAAGAAAAGGACCATTTCTTACTCATCATTGTCTACCTGCCCATCTGCTACTAGTTTACTTTCATGTCTTTTACAGATTTTGGATGAATGTTAGCCAAGGCTGACTCCCTCTTTCACTTAGTCTCACTTAGAGACATTCACTTTTCTCACTTAGAAAAAGAGTTACCAGCTGAAGAATGTGGGCATGATCCTGTTACCAGTTAGATAAGTAAGCCACCTAAACCTGCATCTGCTCTCTGAGAAAACATGAAGGTGGTCTAGAATCTTGATAAAGAAATCCAGAGAACCCAAAAACTTTGAGAAAGTTATATAAAGAAGGCAGAAACCATTTAAGGGAATTATGATAAGGGTTGCTTACAAAGAGAGGCTTACAGTTTCTTGAGCTCCTATGATCCCTATTATTTGGTTGGTTTTGGATAGTGCCTGATATAAGCTTGTTGGGAATTAATAGAAATCAGCTCAATAGCACCAGTCAGAAATTATTTTTCCTTCCTTAGGGCTTTTAAGCCACTCTGTATCTCTCTATCTACTTATCTTATGCTTTGTTTTGCATTTTAGTTTATAGACTTATCAAGAAATGAGTGAATAATTGAAACATTAAGTGAGTGTTTACTATGTACAAAGGCACTGGAAATACAAAAAATAAATTTAGGTGGCCCCTCAAAGCTCATCTTCTAATGGGGGAGACAACACATACACAAGGTTTCACCTGCAAGTCAAAAGGAAAAATCTCATGATCTTTCTGGTATAGAAGCAAAGCAGATAGTAATGTCTCTTCTTTAATGGCACTCAGACTATAAATTTATATATGTTTCTTAGGTTGACAATTAATGTGCCGAGGATTGTGTCAGGAACTTTTTTTTTTCCAGGCCTCCATTATATTTGTTTATCAAACCTGCAGGAAGAATCTCTAGGATGCATCTCCATACTAGTACCTTTCCAGGGGGATGAATGAGGGTACTGATCTAGGAGCATTGTCATTCTCAAAGATTTGGGGTTCAATGTCCTAGGCTGCCCCCATCACGGTTTAAGGTAAAATGACAGTCAATGTGGTGGTGGTGGCTGTTTAAATTGCTTGGCACAAGAGGCCACCTGCTTCTCTCTCAGAGTATCTAGCTGCTTTATCTTGGATGACAGTTAAAGGGAACAGCTGTACACTTCTCAGAAGGATTTGCTTTACCAGAAAAGGATCTCAGAAAATGGAGGGAGTGATCATTGGACTACACCCCACATAAAACCATTTTGGATTCACTAAAAGTTTGCAGATTCCCAGTCTGAGCTGTCAAAATCAAATTCTTTTATCCTGAATCGATTTGGAAGCAAGGCTTTGTATCTGGTAAAATTACCTTGATAAAAGTGCAGGCCATGTAAAGGTCAAACAGCAGTTACAATATGAATGAAATACTCTTTGACACATCCTTGATCCTTAGCTTTTTTATGGTTTGAGGACCTTTAATTTTTAATGAAATAAATTACTTTGGTATAGAAGATGGATCTTTCCCAAAGGTTGCTCAAATCACAGAAATGGCATAACAAGGCTGACTCTGACCCATAATTGCATTATTAATGCAATGTATAGCCTTGTTCTTCTGTTGCACATTCATCCCTTTTATTGAAAGAATTCCCTGAAGATCAGATCTCCATACAAGACCGAGTAAAAATGCTGATGAACAAAATATTTAAAATAATAAGAACATTACAAGACAAGAATTAATTACTAGAGAAACAATCCATCCTATTCTCCCACACCCTCATCTATGGGGTAATATGTCTCAATGAAATCTTGTACCCAAGGTGGCATGGTATCACAGAAAGAGCATGGGCCCAGGTGGCTGAACTTTGAACTCTTGTTCCTACTTTTTACTTGTGTGACATGAGTAAGTCATTTAACCACCCTGACTCTCTAATCCCTTTTCTACAAATTGAGTATATCTACCTTGTCTTCCTCATGGGGTTGTTGAGATGATCAAATGAGAAAATAGATGTGAAAACATTTTTATAGACTACAAAACACTACATAAAAGTGAAGTAATCTTGTTTAGAGAACATAACTAATAACAGAAACCATCACTGGCAATATTTCTGGTAAATTTACAAGATTTAAAAAAATACACCATATCTTTATACTATAAATACATGTATGTAATGCATGTATATAATATATACATGTTATATGTTTATATAATATATGTATATAATATATAATAAATACATGTATATAAATAAAACATTTTTAATTAGATGGTCACAGTTATCAGTATTTTTACAGTACCTCATTTTAAAAGATATCATCAGGTTTTTCTCTTTCAAAATCATGGTGAAACATAACAAAAAATATAAGGAGTAACGTAGGATTTTCCTTAACAGGTTTATAGAACAACTTTGGACATAAAAATTATGACTTACACACTTTTCACCTCTAAAAGGCCTGGTGAAGATTTATCCTTATGTGTCTTTAGGATTTTTCAACTATGGCTTCAAGGGCTCTCTAGATAAACTGCTTTGAATGAATCAGGGAAGCATCTCATTGATTTACGAGTTCATGGAAACTGGTTATTTCACTGAAATGAATGATTCATACCATTGTTTCAATGTGTAGGTGCAGATGTAGCAACTATTTTAAAAGTACTAGTTATACTTACTAACCCCCAAATTAAGAAGTCTGTATGCCAGGCCATCTGCAGACCTACCCCTGTCCTTTCCAAGTATATTCAAAGTCTGCATCTAGTCTTAAAACTAATAAATGAAACCTAGAAAGACATTCATGAACTGATGCAACATGAAGTGAGTAGAACTAGGAGAACATTGTACACAACAGCAATATTGTAATATGATCAACTTAGATATTCTCAGCAATATAGTAATGATCCCAAACAATTCTGAAGGACTTCTGATGAAAAATGATATCCACCCCTAACGAAAGAACTGATAGAATCTGAATGCAATTTGAAGCATATTTTAAACTTTATTTCTCTTCTTTTGGGGACTGTGTTTTCTTTTGCAACATATCTAATACGGAAATATTTTCCATGACTTCATATTTATAATCTAAACAAAATTGCTTACTTTCTTTGGGAGGGGAAGGAGGGAAAAAGAATGTGAAACTCAAGATTAAAAAAATAACATTATTTTTTTACAAGAAATTGAGGTATAAAAGAAAAAAATTAAAAATTTGATAAATGATAATGATAAAAATAAAACTAACTGGTTTCATTTTTAAACTACAAATTAATTACAAAAAATCAAGCAAAATAAAATACAGTCTTTAAGCTGATTCACTATTTTTGATATAACAGATAATTTGCAATGGACACCAAAACAAGAAATCTACAAATTATATTCCCTGAGAATCAGTTTATTGATAGCTAACATAAATGAGCAGTGATACTTTTAAATTTAACACTATAGTATTTACACAAATCATTGAATCAGAACAACATTGTTTCTCTTCTATGTTGACTACCTTGCTGTAGTCATTTCTCTGCTTTATTCACTACATATCACTTGATGGAAGGCTTGTCATGTTAATGTGAATTTTCTATATTCATTATTGCTTCTGGTATAGTTCCATTGTCAGCTACATGGTGCAGTGGCTATACCATTGAGCCTGAAATCAGGAAGAACTGAACTCAAATTCAGCTTCAGACTCTTACTAGTTATGTGACCCTAAGCAAGTCACTAAACCCTGTTTGTCTCTTTTCCTCAACTATAAAATGAGCCAGAGAAGGAAATGTCCAACCACTCTAATTTCTTTGCCAAGAAAACCTCAAATGGCATCACAAAGAGTTGTACACAAAAAAAATTACTGAAAAACAAAAGAGTTCAATTATATGCTGTTTATCTAATTTACAATCATTGGGTATATACTCTCTCTCTCCCTATCTTTCTGTCTCTCTCAGTATATAGATAGAGGGCCAGCTAATATGTACCTAATGATTGTAAATTGGATGAATGTGTGTGTGTGTGTGTGTGTGTGTGTGTGTGTATCACAGCTAATACTCCTATGGACATTTTTGAACATGTGATTATTTTTTTGCAGTCACTAAACTTTTAAAGAGATTGTCCCCATAGTAGTATCTCAGTTAAAAGACATGTATAGTCTAATGCAGTCTTCAATAATTTTGGACTGTTTTCCTGTCTTTCTCCCCTTTATTTCTTCAATGACCCTTAGACAATATGAGACCAAAAAGACGACAGTCTTATTTCCTACTTTTGAACTACTAACTCTGTTACTTCCCAACCCTCCCCCCCAACTTGGTTTCCATTTCTGAAACTGTAAAACTGCATGTATTTTCTTTACAAATAATTCTTTTGATTTGTAAAAACTAATAGAATTCTTTCTTCCACATATATCCTTATGTAAAAATTTACAAGATCAATTTTCATTTGGTGAAATCTCATATGATTGCATTATCTACAGAATATAAATCATTGCAATTTTATAAAACAAGTGAATTTTGCTTACTGTTTAGGTTAAAAAATACCCTTCATCCTCAATTTAGTAAAAAAATAAAAAGTAAACAGAGATGCCTTAGGATAAGAACAGGAGTTTATTCTCTTCTCTAAGAGAAGAGGGCAATCTACTCCTATGCCTGGGCATGGGAGAGAGGGCGTGTTTCAAAGGGTAGAACCAGAATTTATAACTTAACTTAGTCAAGCCCCCTTTCCTGACTGTTTCCTCTCACATTGGTGGAGAGGTACACCTCACCAAATTCTTTCCTAGAGCAAGAGAAGAGAGGTGTGGAGGGTCCCACCAAGGCTGGAAAACAGACAAAGGAAGTGATTGACAGCAACCATGGGAGGGGGGGGAGGGAAGAGAAGGTTAACAATCCCAGATTGAGAAGTTTTCATTCATTCCACACATTACTTATATCTATTCTAGGTAGTTCTTTAATTGGCCAATGCTAGATGTGATCATGTTCCACACAACAATGAAATCATAAATCCTCTTGTTTTGTTTATGTTTGGGAAGCACAACCGTATATTAGGTCTACAAATACAGAACAGTACTTGCAACCAAGGATAAGGTGTTAGCCAAAGAAAATAAGATAAAGGGTGACATTTTGCCTTCTCTGTGGCCTTGGGTGTAAGCGAAGATATACTAGAGCTAGCTCTAACTGGCTTCCAAGAGTTGATTGCTAAATTTTCAGTGTGAGGATTTACAGCTCAGAAATTGCTAAAAATTAGGGAGTGATTTATTATTTCATTGATTCTAGACATAATACAGTGTTAAAGCAGATTAAACTTAAATGTGTTATATCTATAGCTACGGATCACATATTTAAAGAGATAGGTGACAGGAAGAAAGAAGGAAGGAAGGAAAGAGGGAAGGAAGCAAGGAAGGAAGGAAAAGAAAGAAAGAATGGAAATAGTTTGGGGTTTTTTTCCCTTTTCTGGAGAACCTAGTTAAAATTTACCAGTACCTCTCTCATTGGAAGTCTTTTCTGTTATGCAGATGTGGGGTGTTATTAGAGTTGTGCTTGTCCCATAGTCAAAGTCATATTGTCCTGAATGTTTTAATGTATTCAGAAAGAAATTTCCATTGAGTGGTGGAAACACAGACACAAGATAAATTATAATGATCCTTATGGGGAATTAGCCAAAAGCAAGATCATTGTGAGAAGCCTACAAATCTAATGGAAAGACTCGTTCCTTATTCAGAAGTCTCAACATGTGATTGCCTTATGGAGGTTGCTTATAATTTAATTTTTTGTTATATGTATTTTTATGGATTCCTTTGTGGCTTGGTTGTTTCCGTTATATCTTCTAATCTTCTGTAGAATTGAATATACACTGTATCTTACTCCAAATTTAAGATGTTATTTTGAACACTTGAATAAACATTATATCTGTTCTAAGGCATCTAGGTGGCACAGTGGACAGAGTGCCAGACCTGGAGTCAGACTTACTCATGTTCCTGAGTTTAAATCTAGCCTCATACCCTTACTACATGTGTGACCCTGGGCAAGTCATTTAACCCTGTTTATCTCAGTTTCCTCATCTTCAAAATTAGCTGGAGAAGGAAGTGATAAGTCACTCTATTTATACATGCCAAGAAAACCCCAAAACTCACAAAGAGTCAGACACAACTGAAAACAGTTTAACAACAATGTCTGGTATCCTCATTTGGAGGAACCTGGATGCAAACAATATCACTATTCTATTTGGAGATGAGCTTGCATTAAACTCCAGGCACAGGATTAGCAAACCATAGGTAGAATATGATGCCCTTGGAGAAATCCCATGTGACCACAGAGATTGACTTTAGTCTTCTAAGATACACTTAACCAAAAAATGTTTTTCTGTTTTTTTTTTTCAGTTGAACTGAGATAAGATAGGTTTTTGTCTTTGTATTCCCAAATGATGCAAAATACTTACTGGTTAGCTAATTGACACCAATAGAAAAAAGGAATTCACAGAGGACGTAATTTTCCATACACAGTCTTCATGTTCTGGGTTTCATCTTTATAGAAAGTCTTCCCACCCCCCTCCTTCCAAGACACCAGTTACTTGTTCTATTTAATTGTTCTTGCCTTGTTAACAGTCTATTACTCTAGTTCAACTATTACATGTAATAATAATAAAAAAGGAAATACCATAAAGTAATAGATTTCTTTTTGTGTAAATTTAATATCAGAATGAAAATGTAATAAATATACAAATGAGGAGGACAATTACCTTAATCACGAAAACAGGATATCACATTGCATCCACAAGACCTACCTCTATCAACAATTTCACATCAGTGAATTTCATTCCTTTTATCTAATCCCAAAGGGTTACAACTTTAACAGTGAAAGTAACTGATGCAGTTCCTTGTTTACAGAATTAAAATATTTCCAATGCTCCCTTCAATTCTATATACAGTCCTGGATGAAAACCAAGTGTGTTTTATATTTGAGAAGAATAAAGCACTAGGATAAATAACAATCTTTGCATATCCCTTAAGTAAGTTGCAACATCTACCCGTCCTGCCAAGTTACAGAAAATAAAGACTTGTCTAAGAGATGGTTTGCTAAGGTATTATCATTCAGCTTTTATTGGTATACATAAGAGAACACCTGAACCAAATTGCAGCCTTAATACATTATTTACATCAGAGTCTAGGAGGTAAAGGGTCATTGAGAGGGCTACTTTCCTCCAGGGAAGATAAACAGGAAAAAAAAAAAGACTTTAAAAAGGAATCTGCAATGAAGTATGTTATTTATCTCACTTAAGTTATCCTTTCAATTCCCTAGTGAGATTCAAGAATGCTGTAGTGCCAGCAAAACAAAGTCAAGGAAGAAATGCCTCAGGGCTTCCTCAATCCTCCAATTTCTGATATGTCTGACCCTTCCCAACAACCAATCATTGAAGTCAGAAACCAATACCAGTAATGGCAGTTACCTATTATAATAGAAATAAAATACCTAGAATGGTAGTTGAAGTGACATAATTGTCTGCATTTTTTATTGTTCAACTACTTACATTGGAACAATATAGACACAACTTAAATAATTAATCATGTAGCTAAAAGATGATCCTGAATCACACTTGTTTGTTGAGACAGAATGATGTAGTGATAAGCCTTGTAGTCTGGTGAAAAGAGCCCTGGACTGGGGATTTGCAGACCTTTGAGCTAGTGCCAGACATTCTCATTGCTACTTATATGACTGTGAGCAAGGTATGCAACCTTCTGAGCCTCAATTTTCTTATCTGAGACATGGGAACAATAATACACTGTACTCCCGTAGCACTATTTTGAAGAAAGTTAACAGCAAAACAAGTCCATATGAATTCTTCTAACTAGATAATGGTTCTCATGCTCTTATTTCTAGTAATCTTTTAGTCTTCACCTTAAGCTAGTATTAGTACACACACACACACACACACACACACACACACACACACATACACACACACATTCAATGTACCTTTTATTTCAGGTAAAATTATTTTGTTATATTGCATTATATATTATAGAAGTTCGACATTGCACTGAAATTTACCTCCACTGCTTTCTAGTATAACTCCTGACTGTATCATCTAGGGTAAAGCAAAATAAGTCCAGTTCTAATTCTATAAGGCAAATATTCTAATATCTGATGTCCTCTAGGAAAGTAAAAACCAATCCCTCCAAAAAAATTCTTAATAAATAAAAAATATTTCATTCTATCCTATTCCATAGCATTAAGACAATGTGCTGATGTGATAACATTAGAGAGGGCATAAAGCTTTGTAGAGTATTTTCCTTACAACTCTATGAAGTAATGTAAGTGTCTGTACTGTAATTCTCATTTTACTGATTAGAAAAGTGCAACTCTAAAAGATAACGTGATTGGCTAATGATTACATAGCTTGTAAATATAAGGGGATTCAAAGCCAGGGCTTGATGTTCAGTCTCTCATCCATTAGTTAGAATTCTGAAAACAATTACTTGTATATTTACTGGGCCTGACTCAGGCCTATATCCTTTTAGGTACCATCTTAGTTCGTGTCAAATTTGAGACAAAAGGAGGTAATTGTAGGTCTGTCTTTCAAAAATTAACATAACTCTACTTAAACATAGGAAAAACCTTTTCAACATAGTCCTTCCAGCACTTAGCTTGGGTAAATGAGGCATCAACATGTTCATATGGAAACCAGTCTGTTTAGCAGAGGAGGGTATAGGGGACTTTTCTGGCCTTTTGCTCTTAGGAGACCAAGAACTCCCATTGGCTGTAGGCAACAGGGAAGCTGTGGGCTTGGGAATGTTTGACTTTGAACCTTGGCCCTCCCACCATCCGTACCCCAACTGACTAATCCACCTCAAGTTCATCAATTCCTAGAAGTTTCATTGTCTTTTAGGGAGAAAAAAATTAACTAGACAGCTTAAATTGTTAAATATTAGACATGTTTGAAATATTGCATACCTCATCCTCTAATATTCCTCTAATCACTAAAATATTGTGGTTCCCCAGCACCTCTAGAATCAAATATAAATTCTCTTTGGAAATCACATCTCTTTACTAGTCACTCTCAACATACCTTTCCATAATTATGACATATTACTCCCATACAAGGCTAGTTTCATACAAACTAGCCTTATCAACTTTTTCATGTACGACATGCACTGAATATTTACTAAACACATCAGTTTGTAACATACTGAGTATTTTATATAAATTTATAAATTACTTTTATCCATGTATTTGTATGCCACAAATTTATGATCCAGTAGAGTTGATTCTTTCACATGCATATGTCATTTATCTAGAAATAAGCTAATATGCAGGTTTGTGTAGATAATATTTAATGAACTTTTAGCTCAAATCAATACTCTCTGAGGGAACATTGCAAAATTATTTCTCTGCTTACAATATATTCCAAATAACTAAAAATTTGACTCCTATTCCCTTAAATTCTGTCCTCTTATTCTGGCCCCTGTATTCTTTCTGCCCTGAAGATTGTTGTTGGGAGTAATAAGGTAATTTATTTCATAAGATCATAATATCACAGAACTTAGAGGTGGAAGAACCTGAGGTTGACAATAAGGCAATGCTTTACTCTTTTTTTTTCCTCAGTCAATCAACTGACATTTATTTATTTTTTTATTTTAAATTTTTAAATTTGTTTTCTTGCTTACATCATTCATTCTCTTGAGATTTTTGAATTACAAATTTTCTCCCCATCTTTCCCCTACCCCAACCCCAAAACAGTGATCCCACTGTAGAGTCCATCCCTGGTCTGCTCTCTAACTTTTTGGTAGGGCAGGGAAGGTCTCCCTACCCCAGCCCCTGTATATCTTAATTCCTAG
>CM053599.1:78391453-78428920 GCA_028646575.1 Pseudocheirus occidentalis
TAGTTATGAAGTTGGCACATGTAGTTAAAGTAGTAAACACCCACATTCTCAAGGCTTCAAAACAGAACAGGCTACCTCAGGCAAAGATCCTCCTCTCCTCACTCATGACAATTGCTAAGCATCCAGGCAGCTTGCTCCCAGCAGCTCTGGCCCCTCCTCAGTTCTCATCTCTGGCAGTCCTTGGCAGAAGTCCTTAGCAGAGATTCTGGCTGGCTCAAATAAAATGGAGTTCCCACTGCTCCCACTGCTGCTTCCAGTCACCACCACATGGATACTAGCTTGGTTCTGGATTTCTCTTGCTCCACCCCTTCCTGCTGCATCAGCAAGTTCAAGGGGCATGGAAAATCTTCAAATCCCAATATCATTACAACATATAGACAGAAAGAGAGAGAGAGAGAGAGAGAGAGAGAGAGAGAGAGAGAGAGAGAGAGAGGTATATATAGAGAGATAGCTAGATACAGGTAATCTTAGCTGTACACTTAAACCCTTTTACAAAACTGTTTTAGTCAGTCTTCCCAAACTTATTCAACTTTATTGCCCCTCATGTACTCTACATTTGAGTCATACTGTCTCTCTAAATGATGTAGGAAAATTCCATTTCTTATGTCCATGGCCCATCACAGGCTATTTCTCATGCTTTCTTTTCTCATTTTTGTTTCTTGGAATCCTTAGTTTCCTTTAAACTCCACTTGATTATACTTCCTATGATAGACTCATTTCTATAGGTGTTTTTAACTAATTAATTATAAATATTACTATTTATAATATCTACTCTCAATTAACTACCCCAATATGGTACAGCCAGAAATAATTTACCTGTCAATTTATACAAAAGGGAAGAATTTATGACCAAACAAGAGATAGCACTGCAAAATGCAGAATGAATAATTTCGATTACATTAATTTGAAAACTTTTTATGCAAAGTCAATGTCACTAAGGTTGGGAGGGAAATGGAAAATTGGGAAAGAATTTTTACAACCAGTGTCTCTGATGAAAGTCTCATTTCTAAAATATATGGAGAATTGAGTCAAATTGAAAAGAATACAAGTCATTCCCCACTTGATAAATGGTCAAAGGATATAAACAGGCAGTTTTAGAGGAAGAAATTAAAGATCTATAGGCATATGAAAAAAATGCTCTAAATACCATTGTTCACAGAAATGCAAATCAAAGCAAATCTGTGATACCACATCTCACAAGTCAGATTGGCTAACATGACAAAACAGGAAAATGATAAATGTTGGTGATGTGGGAAAATTGGAACACTAAGGCATTATTGGTGGAGCTGTGAACTGATCCAATGATTCTGAAGAACAATTTGGAACTATACTGAAAGGGCTATAAAAAGTTCATACTCTTTGACCCAGCAATACCACTTCTAGGGCTATATCCTAAGAGATCATACCAGTGGGAAAAGGACCTGTATGTACAAAAATATCTTAAATATTTATAGCAACACTCTTTGCAGTGGCAAAGAATTGAAAATCAAGGGGATGCCCTTCAATTGGGGAATGGCTAAACAAGTTGTAGCATATTAATGTAATGAAATGCGTTATATAAGAATGAGTAGCAGACAGACTTAATAACCTGGAGAATCTTGTATAAACTGATGCTGAGTGAGGGGAGCAGACACAGAACATTGTACCCAGTTACAGACACATTGTATCTGTTATGACTAACTTTGATATACTGGGCTCTTCTCAGCAATACAAGGCAATAAATCAATTTTAAAAGGCCCATGATGAAAAAGGCTATCCACATCCAGAGAAAGAATTACAGAATCTGAATGCAGATTGAAGCAAACTACTTTCTCTCTCACTCTTTCATTTTGTTTTGTTTCTTCTTTCTCATTGTTCATTCCATTGGTTATAATTCTTCTTTACAATTTGACTAATTTGTAATGTGACGGTATATGTAGAACCTATATCAGATTGCATACTGCCACAGGGACGGGAGAAGGCGGAGAAGGATGGAGCAAACATTTGGAACTCAAAAACTTGTGCAACTGAATGTTGTAAACTAAAAGTAAGTAAATTTTAAAATAATTTTAAAAGTAGGGAGGGGTCAGTTTGTGGGGAAAAAATATAAAGGCAAAGGATTTATGTTTTATCCTGGAGGTTATAAAGAACCTATAGGGACTCGAGTTGGGACATAAACCTACATTTTAGGAATATTACTTTGACAGATTAGTAGAGTGTGGTCTAGAGTAGGTAGAGGTGTGAAGCAGGGAACCAACCAGAAGCTTATTTCAGTAATCTAGGAATGAGGTAAATGTGTCTATATCTGGGTAGAAATTTTGTGAGACAAAAAAATAAACATAAGGAATGCGAAGAATAGGACTTGAGATTTGAAAGAATGTGTGCTGGTGAATTAGAGAAAGAAGTAGGAATAATACCCAAATAGTGAGCCTGAGTAACTGAAAGGATGCTAGTATTCTCTAGAGTAAATAGGGAAATTTAGAGCTCTTTTGCTTTTGTGTCCTCTGTGTAGAACACCATCATGTATATAGTAAATGGTTATTAAATTGATCATCTAAATTCGTGGTTATTCCTTTGGTTGATATAAATTTGAGTTTTCTATTGGTGTCTTGTGGTTTCAATCACTCTTTCTTCCCACAGTTTGTAGTATTACTAGAAAAATTTTTATAAGATTTTGTGAAATACAGAATCCACAACTTTATTTCTTCATATTTTTTCTACGATACCAATAATGTTAAAGATTTTTCACTGAGATCTATCCTAGCCCAACTATTATCTTAATTTATAGATATCGTAAATATTCTTCATGTTGCACTGATTGCTCATTTGCTATTTCTCTTATATCTGTTTTGTCTTCCATCTGTAATATCATATTCTTCAAAGAATTGACCATTCATTAAAATTTTCCCAAGATGGGTCCACACTATGAAATCTCATGTTTATCTTTTTGTTCTTCAATTCCCTCCCTTGCAATTCCATCTTTATATGGTCCAGATCTTCATTTACTTCTCTTATTAAACATATTAATCTCTCTGGTTGTTCTTAATCTAGATACAATCTTCCTTTTGGGGCTCTTGCTAATTTTGTTGTGTTTTGCCCCCTTCTGGTTTCCTCTCTTCAGAGATTTTAAACCCATTAAAATGATTCAATATATTAGATTTTTATTTTTGATTTTGCTTTTTTATTTCTTCAGTAAATGTTTTCTCAATGAGATTATATATACTTTTTCCTTTTGTTGCTCCAAGGCCTTATAATCTTTTTTTTGAGATGAAAGAAAACTGAACTCACCCATAATTATTTATTCTGCCATTTTGCCACAACTTTAGCTAACTAATATTCTAAATACTAAACCAGGTGTTAATTAATAGAGGAGAAGGGTACCTTTGATACTTTAGAAGGTTGTAAATATAGTAATGACAGTGTTCCTCAGACTGTTATATATTCCGGCAAAAACTCATTTTCCATATTTAGTCACAATTGACTCAACTAAAATTTTATAGGATTTCAGATATGGGCACACTTGATTAAAATTTCAAAGTCCTGTACTGAATTATGGACTTGGATGAACAAATACAAAGATACTAAGTTAGTGTAGTGTGATCTAATTCACCTAAGACATACCCTCAAATGATATCACTATATATGTGGTTGGAATTTAAAAACAAAAAAGGAAAATTAGTCTCAGTATATGAAGTTGTGAAGACATTTAAAAAATCATTTGGTATCTTTAAAAAATAAATAACTATCTTGAAGCAAATTACTTATTGTGATGATACATTTAATATTTTTTGACTAATTGAATCTCTTTTGAAATGCATGTCAACTCTTTTGTAATAGATTAGTATTTTAGAAGAGAAAACATAGCTTCTCCCTTAACTCTTATTCTTATTGAAACTTTGGCATTTCCTGAGACAGCAAAGAAGGGGAGGAAGAAACCTGTTTTTAACACTTTATTGGTTTAGGCTAAGCCCTTTTAAACAAAATGAATTTAATATTCCTCATATATTTAAATCAGAAATAAATTGATTTCTTGATTATCCCAGAAATGAGCAAATCATCCTCTAAATATGATAAAGGTTGCATTTAAGGAATGACTGTTGAAAGGGGAAAAGATTAATTGACATTTCAAATATACTTCTTTGAGAAGTCACTGTTTTTGATGTAAACCTCAGTAAATACTTGAATGTTAAGAAAGGGTACTCTAGGCAGTAAGGATAATCCTTGGTGCCATTTGCATTTAAATACACATACATTAATGTGTTGAAGTAGAAAAGTGAATCAATCAATGAACACTTATGTGCAAAAATATAATTATGTTAAACATAGGAAATACAAAGAAAAAAAAATTAGAAAGTCTTTGGCCTCAAACAGCTTACATTCAATTGGCAAGTTTTATAAAAGGTTCCCCAAACTTGTAAAGTGCTTTGAAGAGGGAAAGATTATTAATACCTATGGGACGGACAAAGGACTTTAAAAGTTGTCAAATGGAAGAGATATTAGTGTAATTTTGATTATCTTCAGAGAGAAACCTAAGAACAAGGGCTAGAATACCAAAAAAAAAGTCAATTTGGGCCTCATATCAGCAAGCAAACAAGCGACTTTCTAACTGTCAGAACTTTACAAAAATGAAAAGGGCTGCATTAGGAGATCATAGTATCTTCTCATTGGAGCATTTCTGTCATATTTTGTACATCCACTTATTTAGTTTATTTTACTGTCATTTTACTATCATTTATGGATTGGTCTAGATGGCCACTGAGATCCTTTCTTATACCTAACATCTAAGAAATTGTTTCAACTATATGTACTGCAAATTCAGATGCTTAACCTTTATTAATATTTGTAGTTTGGCTGTAAATTATACAAATTACATGTTTGTGCACTCTATAATTGAGTAGCAAGATGGATCTAATCAATGGATCCAATAGCTCATTAACTTAATGGATTCACATATTAAAATGAATTCTTCATTACTTAAAGAATTAAGAAAATTTCAATTACTTGACTTCATAATTTTTCTTTTGAATTTCTTTGGGACTAATTCAGTTCTTGGTTGAGATTCCACACCCAAAAACAGAACAACCAATAAACAAACAAACAAAGAAACAAAAATGCCCCAAACATTGAGAAATAAGCAATTATGGTCTGAAATAATTCTGTTTAAACTAGCTAGAAATCTAGGCAAAGGTGGAAGAAGATTCCCATTCTCAGTCCAGATAGGATTTTTTAAAATCCTACAATATAAAGGAGAAAGATTGATATAGGGGTAAAAGATGAAAGTGAAACTCTAATGTTTACTTGATATTGATACAATGTGAATTATGACTAACAGTGACCAGAATAGGTAATATATGTGGTAGAATAAACCAGGGTTATCTTTGTTATAGTATTCCTGATAGTATTATAATTCACTAATATAAACAACATTACTTGGTTAATAGAGACAATAATCATAGGGCAGAGAATCAAACAATTTAGAAGTGGAAGGTACCTTATAGATGCTTGAGCACAATTTCCTCATTTTCCAAATAAGGAAACTGATACCCATAGAAAGGCAAATACGTTCATGACAACAAATTGCAAAAGTTAAAATTGGAACTCAGGTCATGTGATTATGAATTAGTTGTGCTTTATATATGTCATTTTATACATTTACTGTTATTCTTTGTCTTGAGTATGTTATGGTAGGAAAGTCAATACATTTAAAAGTGGACAAAGAAAAAAGTAAACAAAAGAGAAATCAAGTGACATGGAGAAGGGAACCAGATGCTATAAGTGGTGAATGGTAATTCCTATATTGTAGTTTTCAGGAGCAGTGTTGAGAATTAGTCAACCTAAGCTTCTTGCCTAGACTAGCAGGTGTTCATGTGCTCCATGATTTCAGAATTCAGTTTGGGAGAAAGATACTTCTTAGTTATCACCTACCTCAAAAAGAGAAAAGAAGAGCCCCTATGCAAACCCCAAATATAGAGTTCCTACAGTGAAATATAAACCACAAAATGGTGGAGTAAAATACTTGAAATTTGTCCTCTGTTATATCTGTGAATTATTCAGCAAATCTGAATCTGTATTGCTAGTGAGTGTGGGGGAGTAGCTACACATTGATCGAGGTGCTAATAAAGATGGAGTTTGTTGAGAAGTAATTATAAAACCAATAACATTTTCCTAATGTGCTCTATTACCTAATGTACTGTTGTACAGGGTACAATATGAAGGGGGTTGCCTGTCAAGAAGGCCAACTGTATTTTTATTTTGTGGAAGTGGGTTGAGTTCATACCTTTAGTGTGGTACCCTAAATCAGGATCATTGTATGGGTCTCTTCAAAGAAAGAAACAAGTTATTCAAGTGTTTGGGCTGGAAATGCCATTGGCAATCCTGCATTTGTTTTCCTTCCGAGGGAATTACTAACATAACATGGCATTTTGACCACAGGGAACCATAGGGGTCAAGAGAAAGATAAATTCGCTGGATGCAAAACACTATTATTTTTGCTTTTCCTCTGATCACTTCCTGCATTTTTCTATGAGATGGAATGAGAGTTGACCTTTACCACACAATTAAGAAATGCATTCAGAGACAGAGACAGACAAAAAGAGAGATAAAAACTGAGGGAGATAAAGAAATACATAGAAAGAGACAGATATGGAAACAAAGATGAGATAGACTTAGAATGAGATAGAGAGATGAAAGAGAAAAGAGATATTAAAGAAGAAAAAATGGAGAGACAGAGACATGGAAATGAAGTCACTAAATAATTTTCCTGGGTTTTCTCTATAGTTAGTATTAGAAAGAAACAGTGGAAGCCTATTCATTGGTTTTACAGTTACGCCAATTTATTGAAGCATCAACTAGTGAGCTACAAGCAGTGGTGAGGCTTTAAAACATCATTTCTGATGAGTTTTATTTAGGAAAATCAGATGCTTTCTTGTTGTATTTAGCAAGGTACACTGCATATAAAATATATTATTGCCATATATGTCATTTACTTTGTTGTTGATGATGATGTTGCTATATATATATATATTTTTTTCCTGAGCCCTGTCCACCATTTCAATTTACTCTTTGATAAGGAAATGTATGGTGATATTCCAAGACTGATAAAATAGTAATTATCTGAGACTACTCAAGGCTCTATTTCCCCAGGTCTAATATTTCAGATCCTGTCTCTATATACTGAAGGTACAGGCCCCTAGGCACAATCTTGATCTCAATCAAGATCACCTATGCCAGTTAATCCAAATGAATATAGGTCCAAGTCTAAGGCATACCAGTACAATATTGGGAGACCCACCTCATATGTATGGGAGAAAGTCATTTAGGCATATTAATTTCACAGGAGAATATAGTAACTATGGGGGTTATAATCAGTACTAAGGAGGTCTCCTCCCTCACCTTATTTATTTATAGTTATGTTGCTTTTTTTTAAAAAAACGGGGAAAACATAACAGTCCCACAAAGTTCATTAGCTGGAAGAGGATTCTGTGTTAGATGTCATTTCTACTTTATTATAATCTTAGATACAGAAATTCCTGTGTTGAAGATGTGATTGTCTAGGAGGAAGAATATTTGATTTCAGAGTATGTAATTATTACCAACTCAAAGTCTAGTCATTACTAAAGCATTTTCTCTGTGAAAGTTTCCACATTTGAAAAACTGAGATATAACAATCCCTATTCACATTTTCTTTCAGAATTTTTATGACTATCAAATAACATGATGTATATTAAACACGTTGTATCTTTAAAAAATACTATTCCAGCCTATTGTGTTATAATTGGAAGTATGGACAATATTTTTTTCTCAAAAGGATCTATAGTTAAATTTTTATTTTTATGATCATGTTCATGGTAAGAAAAGTATGTATTTTAATCAAATTCCCATTTTAAAATGGTTATGTAATAAGTCTTGAAAGCATTCACAGTAGGAAAGCAGCAGAAGAAAGCATGTTGTATGGCAATAACCATATGGGGCTAGAAGATTAGTGAAAGAAAGTTCCATATTCCTACTGTGTCCCTGAGAACAGTACATTAGGTAATAGAGCACATTAGGAAAATGTTATTGGTTTTATAATTACTTCTCAACAAACTCCATCTTTATTAGCACCTCGATCAATGGGTAGCTACTCCCCCACACTCACTAGCAATACAGATTAATTCTGGCATAATGTGATAAAATGCAATAGGCAACTATCAGATTTACAAATGAAATAAATCTTGGAGATATGGCTTACACAGAGAATGAGAATCTGGATCCCAAAACTGCATTAAGATACTTTGCTCTGAATTTATTCTCTGGTCCACTATTACTCACAATCAGTTGTCTTGCCTCCACCATGTATAGCCTTTGTTGCTCTATGGAACATTTCCATCTCTGCCTAATATTTTATCTTCTACTCAGATGGTAGTTCTTTGATATTGTAAACATTATTGAGACTACATGGCAGGGATTCATAGTTTAAATCTATCTCTAGATAGTTTATATTTTATTTTAAAGGAACACAATGATTCTAAAGTGGAAGGAAAAAGCATTATATATCAGGGGAAGAATTTCAGAAACCCAAGTGGTGGGAGGGGAAGAAATGTCCAAAGTATTTGGGTGAAGAGTATTTTGGAAAGGTGAATGGAGATAGTTCTCAATTCATAAACAAAGTACATTCATTTGGTCAATCACAGAGCACAAAAAGGCCAAAGGTTTCCCACCCCTGGACTCAAAGTAATTACAATACCATCCATTACCACCAAGCACTTTCTCAAAAGGGAGCAGGAGAGCACAAAAGGCCATCCACCCTTAAATCATAACAAGGTCAAGATAACATCTCAGCATTGAACACCCAAGGGAAGGCCCTTCTTTCAACTTCATTCAAGGCAAGCCCTCAGTAATCTCAGTTCCTGGGGAGACAAGGCTCAACAAAGCCATATCCAGTGTCCTCATCAAGTCACTCTCTGACTTTAGAACAGTAACAGAACACCTGAAAATATCAGCAAGCCCCCTTCCAGGATTTATGTGAACATACAACAAGAAAATCCTGCTTTAGGGCTTCTGCACTAACATCTAGGTTCCAGGATCTCTACAACAGCAACACTGTCCAACATCAGGTGAATCTGGAAAAACAACATCAAAACAGAGAGACAAAATACTGGCATCACAGCCATGCCTCCTCAGTTCTTGCCAGCTCCAGATGGCAGTTCTCAAAAGTTCTGGGCAGCTTCAACGGGCTCTTAGTAGTCTCTTGCAGCAACTCAGGCTCAACAACACTGGATACTGCTCTCCCCAAAAGTCCTTCTTCTTTTGGCCTTCTCTGGGCTTGAGCTTTCCTCTCCATTCACAGCTCCTCCCAGGTCAGCCCTCTCTCTTCAGGTCAACAAGTCCATCCCACAAATAGGATTCACAAGCTCTGGGTCTTAACACTCAACCCAAAAGCCAAGTCAATTCAGGGGCATCTCCAAATTCCATTACCATTACACCCAGATTATTTACAGTATCAGCCTTTATATCCAGATCCTGCATCTATTTAGACTTAACTTTGGTGTGTGGCATTAGATGATGGTCTATGCCCAGTTTCTGCCATACTATATTTTCCCAGCAGTTTTTGTCGAATAGTGAGTTCTTATCCCCAAAACTGGAATGTTTGTGCTTGTCAAATAGTATATTACTATAATTGTTGACTGTGGAGTCTTTTCTACTCAGTCTATTCCATTGATCAACCACTCTATTCTGTAGCCAGTACCAGGCAGTTTTGAGGAATGCTGCTTTATAATACAGATTAAAAACTGGTACAGCTAGGCCAGCTTCCCTAACATTTCTTTCCATTAATTGCCTTGATGTTCCGGACTTTTTGTTCTTCCAAATGAATTTTGTCACTATTTTATCTAGTTGTATAACATAATTTTTTGGTAGATTGATTGGTATGGCACTAAATATGTAATTTAATTGAGTTAAAATTGTCATTTTTATTACATTAGCTTGACCCAGCCACAAGGAAGTAATATTTTTCCAGTTAGTTAGATCTAATTTAATTTGTGTGAAAACTGTTTTGTAGTTGTGTCCATAAAGGTCCTGGGTTTGTTTTGGCAGGTAGATTCCCAAATATTTTATATATATATATATATAAATGCTGAGGACTTATATGGACTTATTTTATATCCTGCAACTTTGCTAAATTTAGTTATTGTCTCCAGAAGCTTTTTTTTAGTTGATTCTCTAGGATTCTCCAAGTATATCATCATATCATCTACAAAGAGTGATAGCTTAGTCTCTTCTCTGCCTAATTTGATTCATTTGATTTCTTTTTCTTCTGCAATTGCAACTGCTAACATTTCTAGTATCAGATTGAATAAGTGGGGTGATAGTGGACATCCTCATTTCACCCCTGATCTTGTTGGAAATGCTTCCAGTTTATCCCCATTGCATATAATACTTGCTGATGGCTTTAAGTAAATGCTACCTATTATTCTAAGGAAAAGTTCATGTATTTCTATACCTTCTAGTGTTTTTAATAGGAATGGATGTTATATTTTGTCAAAGACTATTTCTGCATCTATTGAGATAATTATATGGTTTCTGCTACTTTTATTGTTGATATGATCAATGATACTGATGGTTTTACTAATACTGAATGATCCTTGCATTCCTGGAATAAATCCAACCTGATCAAAATGTATCATTCTCATTATGAGTTGCTGTAGTCTTTTTGCTTATATTTTACTTAAAATTTTTGCATCTGTAATCATGAGGGATATTGGTCTACAATTTTCTTTCTCCATTTTGTCACAACCTGATTTAAGTATCAGTATCATATTTGTGTCATAAAAAGAATTTAGTAGGACTCCTTTCTCAACTATTTTCCCAAATAGTTTGTAGAGTATTGGGATCAATTGATCTTTAAATGTTTGATAAAATTCACTAGTAAATCCATCTGGTCTTGGTGTTTTTTCCTAGGGAGTTCTCTGATAGGTTGTACAATTTCTTTTTCTGTGATGGGTTTATTTAAGTAATGTACTTCCTCTTCAGTTAGTCGGGGCAACTTATAGTTTTGTAAATATTCATCCATTTCACTAAGATTGTCAAATTTATGTGCATTCAACTGAGCAAAACAATTCCTAATTATTGTTCTAATTTCCTCTTCATGGGAGTTACATTCACCCTTTCATTTTTGACACTCCAAATTTGGTTTTCTTCTTTATTTTGTTTTTTATAATATTGACTAAGGGTCTATTAATTTTATTTTTTTTTCAAAAAATCAACTCTTAGTTTTGTTTATAAGTTCAATAGTTTTCTTACTTTCAATTTTATTAATCTCTCCTTTGGTTTTCATTATTTGTAATTTAATATTTAATTGGGGAATTTCAATTTGTTCTTTTTCTAGCTTTTTCAATTGCATGCTCAATTCATTGTCTTCCATTTTCTCTAATTTTTTTCATGCATTCATTCAGGGATATAAAACTTCCCCTAAGTACAGCCTTTGCTGTATTCCAAAAAGTTTTGGTATGATGCCTCATTATTGTTATTCTCTTGAATGAACTTACTGATAGTTTCTATAATTTTTGTTTGACCTATTCATTCTTTAGGATTAAATTATTCAGTTTCCCATTAGTTTTTTGCCTATCTTGCAATAGCCTTCTATTGCATATAATTTTTATTGCATCATGAGCTGTAGCAACTGAGTGTGTAGAAGCAGGCTAAGGCCAGGACTCTCAATGTTTTCCCTGAGTTACCCAGAGGCTTACACAGTAACCTATGGAGGAGGGGTGTTCTGGCTCCTTCAGGGTAACCCCTCTGTGTCTCTGGGCTACAGCTTAGGCAGGCTCAGTAGAAGGAGGCCAGCAGAAGGGCAGGGCAGCATTTGCAGTTTGCTGATTGGTGAGGTAGTGCTAAAGCACACCTTGGCTTTTGTTGTTTGTTTTCACTGTCTCCAACCTCCTGGGCTTAGACTCCATACTGTCTCCCTTCCCCTTTCCTCAGTGACATCCAAGCCTGAGGCTGTTTCCACTAATTCAGGGTTTTACTCCTGGTGGGGCATTTAACTCTGGACTTTTCTGGGTAAGGGAGGGGGTATCAGAGCAACTAAATTTTATTTTTCCATCTTGACTTCTGGAAGTTCAGGTATATAATTTTTAAACATCCAGGCTGCAGAATAGTAGCCCAAGGAGAAGCTGCAGAACTTCTGCGGGCCTGCTTTTTCTCTTACCCAGCTCTGAAGAAACTCTGGCGTGTGGTAGCTGCAGAATCCTTGATCTGGGTCAGTCTGCTGGCTGGCTGGGGCCTCTTCTCAATCTGCCCTACTCTGCTCTGAGATCCACACTGGTATACCTCCTGTGTTTTCCATGTACTCCCTGCCCCAAGCTGAGTAGGTACTTTTCCTGGGCTGGGAATCTGTCACACTCTTCTATCACTCTTAAATCTGTTTGAATTTACTTTTTAGCTTTTAGCAACAAAATTCTTGTAGAAGCTTGAAAAAGCTACTGCTTCCTTTCTGCCATCTTACCTCTGCCTCTTCCAAACTGTTTCTTCATGACAGCTTTTAATATTTCCTCATTGACCTGGGAACTCTCGAATTTGGTTATGATATTCTGAAGGGACAATTCATGTCTCTATAGTGAGTAAGATTATTTTGCCCCTTAGATGACCTATGAAGGACATGCGCTGTGTAATTTAGCTGCCATTAATCACATCCCAGGAACTAGCCATTCATGGTGCCGAGGCATGCTTGGAGGAACTGGCTGTTCCCCCAAGCTTGCCATAAATCACCTCTTGCAGCAGCACGCAGCCTTTCCTTGGTTGGGGGAAATATGAAGAGTCAGGTGCCAAACTTCTTGGCTCAGAGCCACCTTTGTTTGGAAAGCATATAAAATCCCCCAGCCCCTTCTCCACTTTGGAATCTCACTCACAGAGGGACACATCCTGCCTGGGCCCCCTTTTCCCTTTTGGGACTCAATGGCTGACCCCTGGGATTCCCCAGCCTCTGAGGAACGAGTTGGTGCTCCCTGAAATTGGTGATGTTTTCTTCTTCTTTCTCTGCTTATTTTATAATTATCCTTATAGTTATTTTCTTCCTGTTTCTATGTATATAGGGACTTTGTCTTCACTTTTCTAAGACTTCTTGTATTATTCTATGTATATAATTAAAATAGATATTATTTCCTAATTGTACAGTGTGTCATTTGTGGGAACGAATTCAAACCAAAATTCTACTCAGGACATGTTCCCAGGAGTGAATTCGTTCAATTTATATTTTGCTCTCTGGTTACAGAATATCAGAGAAATTTCCCCTCAGAATTTCTTGAAGGATGTTTTCTAGGCTCTTTTTTTGATGATGGACTTTCAGGTAGTCCAGTAATTTTTAAATTATCTCTCCTGGATCTATTTTGCAGGCCAATGGTTTTTCCAATGAAATATCTCACATTGTCTTCTATTTTTTCATTTGTTTGCATCTGTTTTATGTATAGTTTTATAGTATCTTTATTTCTCATTAAGTCATTAGCTTCCATTTGCTCCAATCTAATTTTGAAGGCATTATTGTCTTCAGTGAGCTTTTGAAATTCATTTTTTATCTGGCAAATTTAGCTTTTTAAGGCATTCTTCACATTAGCCTTTTGGGGCCTGTTTTGCCATTTGAGTTAGTCTATTTTTAAAATATTATTTTCTTCAGTCATACTGTTGATTTGCTTTGCATGATTTTCTTGCATCATTCTCATTTATCTTCCCAATTTTTCCTTCACTTTTTTACTTGCTTTTCTAAATATTGGTCTGGACTGCCCTGGATCTGGCTCATGCAGGACTATGTTTGTCTCCCAGTTTGGTGCCATAGACCCTTCCTGTCAGCCTGCCACGCTGCCTTCAGTGGGAGATTTGTTTCTTTCTGTCACTTTGTGTAAAGCCAAGCAAAATCAGCTTTCCAGAAGTATGCTAATGTGAAAAGCTTTTAAGGTTCTGATTACATAGTATAGTGAACTTGACTTACTCTGAATGTTTTACTCTACTTACTCAATAACAAATCAGAGTAAAACATTCACAGTAAGTCAAGATACAGCACTCACAATGTTAAAATTATCATAGAAAATCAAAATACAGCATTCAAAACTTGTCTCAGAAATGGCCACACAGTTTTCACCACAGTGGTCACACAGTTTTGAATGAAGTATAGTCATTTAGTCAGTCAATTACTTAGTAATTAGGTCATTCCATCAATTCAATCATTCAGTCATCCTTAAGGATCACAAAATATAATAGTCAAAGTTTTCCACTCATGGGGCACACTAAGTTACAATATCAGTCACTATGCAACACTTTCTTAAGGGGTATAAAATACACAGTCCATCCACCCCTCAGTCACAAATAAGTTTCAATCTTCTCAGTACACAGTATCTAAGTAAAGTCTTCTTTCAGCTTGACTAAGGGTAGTCTCTCAGATTCCCTGGATCCCCTTCCATGGTCCCAGCTTCTACCTGGATTCACCAAACTGTCACGTGGGTTCAAAGGCAGACAGCTCCCAGTTCTTTGTCTAGCTCTCCATTCTGTTCCCATTCCACACCAAAACTGACAGTGTCCAGGCCACACTAAATCCTGCACAATCTATGTTCCCTGGAGGTTAAAGCTTAACAAAGCCACAAACAGGTTCATGCAATGTACCAGTATCACAGTCATACTTCCTCAGTCTTTGGCAGCACCCAGGAGGATCTGGTAGCTCCCCAGCAGGAGCTCAACTGGTTCGCAAAATCAAAATAACTTCATCCCAAGGATAAGGACCCTCTCTGGAGCCTTTCCTTATATACAGCATTGCTTCTCCCTTTTCAGCCCCTTTCCTGTTACATCACCAACAGGGGCTCATACCTTCTGTTTCTTTCATAGAAGCTTAATTTAAACTAGGTGCTAAGTACCTCTTAGCTTTCCAATATAAATAGATCTTTAAATTTCATTACCATTACACTTTGTGGATTTTGTAGCTCTAAAATTTGTTTAGAATCATCTTTTACAGGTATTTACAGACCAGCTGGAGCACACTTCAGGAGAGTGAATCAACAGCAGCTGTGGTGGTTTCCAGACTTCTCAACCAATACACACCAAAGAGAAAGAAAAAGGCCAGTGCATAAGTCTATTGGTATCAGGTGACAGAAGAGTGTGGTCAGGCCCCAGCCCCTGGGGTGACAAAGATGGCAGAGGTGCTGTGGCTGCAGCTGCTGCCACACGGCTGCCTCTGGAGCTCCTGGCATGCAGATCATAGAGGGACCAACCTCAAACAAGTTCTTGCTTTTATTCCACCATCTTGGTTCTGCCCTTCTACCACTCTTTAAGACTAGACAATGAATAAAACAATAAATCCCTGATTTGTAGCATTTGCTGATGTCTGACATGAAAATGCTCACTGGGAAAAATTAACAATAATCTTTTCTAGATCAATCTGAGTTGGCTTGTTAAGTCCTAGCACTAGCACTAACTGAAGCAGGTGATGAATGGTAAGAGTACAAAAAATGACTTTTTAGTTAGGCTAGATTAAAGAGGGTGATAAAAAAATAATATTTGTGATCACAGCCTTGGGGGCATAAGCTGATGATAATGGATTAAGCAAAACTATTGAATTCCTATTTTACTTCTGTTTTTATCAAAAATATTGATCTTCAACTGAGGAAAAAAATGAGTAAAATTAGGAAGCATTGGTTTAAAATTCTGTTAGTGAGGAAATGGTAAGGTAGAATTTAATTGAGCTTAATGAGTTCAGAAATTTAGCCCTTGACCAACTCTTTCCCAGGGTACTCAAAAACATAGTACATATTGATAGTGATTTTTGAGATACTATGAAACATGAGAGAGTTTCCACAGGACCAAAAATAAGTAAATGTTTATATTTTTAAAAATTAGATAAAAATAATACATTTCAAAATTATCCAATGAGGTAAATGGTTATGACTAGCAAAATTCTGAAACCTTACTAAATGAATCATTTGTGAACATTTAGAAAGCAAAAAGATTATTTATAAGAGCCATAGCTTCATCAAAATGTATCTTGAACATAACCTAATTTCATATACTAGACTGATAAGGATAATATAGCCACAGCATCCACTTTATGTGGTAGGGAGTGTGAAGTGATCATTTACTTAGGAGGGGTAATACCAGAAGAACACTTACCTGTATGATGACATCATTCCAGAAGTTTGAGAAAACCCCACAGGGTACACTTGGACCCTCCATTTTTTAACTCATGGCCAATGGCATCCCAAGCTCTGGGTTCACAAAGACCAAGTTGGATCAAGGGATCTTACCAAATAAGTCATATTTTATTTGAATTTTTATCCACAAATCTGAAATTGTTCTCAGAAATCTTTGAATAAAAATCAAGTTTAGGTTTCCTTAAATGAGACTGAAAAAGTTCCAGTTCCCATAGTAATAAATGTTATAAATGCATATTAGATAGAGGATAGAATTCTTGATCACATATCAAATGTAGAAGGCACAAAGAACTGATAGTACTTTATAAAATCTTCTTGAAATGGAATTGAACATGAGTTTGCTAATGGTGTAACATCTGACAGTTTCTCATAGTTATAGTATAACACTGTTGTTATGTAGGGGCCTGTAGGAAATCTGCTTTCTTCATGTGACTCACTGCTCATAAATTACTCTCCTCTAGTTACTGGGGCCACTAACATTATCCTCTTATCTCCAATAAGCTTCAAAAATCAAGAAGACAAGAATAGTACTGGAGAAGTGAGTTAAGATTAGAGTCTCTGAAAGATTTGAAAATTTCCATGGATTCAAGAAGTTTTTAATAGCAAAATAATAATAATAATAATAATGATGCTAACAGATCTT
Source organism: Pseudocheirus occidentalis (assembly GCA_028646575.1). Taxonomy (NCBI): domain Eukaryota; kingdom Metazoa; phylum Chordata; class Mammalia; order Diprotodontia; family Pseudocheiridae; genus Pseudocheirus; species Pseudocheirus occidentalis. The sequence continues at coordinate 78,408,242 of CM053599.1, forward strand.
AGGCTTTATTGAAGAGGTATAATACAGAGAATGAAGATTGTGATTGGCTATTATTACTTTCCCCTACTTAGACCACATTCTGAACATTTTGTTCATTTTAGGTTGAAACATTGTAGGAATGATATGGACATATTGGAGTCCTCTAATGCAGGGTAAGCAGGAGAAAGAGCAGCCTACATTAGTTCAGCCAAAAGAATTAGTGAAGCTTATCTTAGTGAAAAGAAAACTTACCAGGTATATATCATCTGGAAATATGATTAGATTTATTCTTTGTGACCTCAAAAGTTACCTGTGAAAATTATACAAATATAAATTTTAGCTCAATGAAAATAACATATTTATAATCATTAGAATTTTTGAGAAACACAATGGGATGCAATAATGATTAGTCAGTTTTACTTCACTAAAGGCCATTAGGTCATGGCTTAAATGACCATTAATTGGTAATGTTTCTTAGTTGATATTTTTCATCAACAGATTAGATTCCCTATTCTCTGAAGTCTCTTCCAATCCAAGATTATTCATCCAAAAGATATTTATTACCCTTAAGAGAGAGCCATAATTTTCCACTTTCCAGCATTTCATACAGTGAAGGGTTTAAAAAAAGAACTAAGCAAGGATCATACAAATCTTTAATTATTTCAGTGAGAAAACAGAGATCAGCAGATTAATTGAATTCTTCATTTTGCAGAGATCAAGTTATATAACAGAACCATATTTATTTGCTTTCAGCTCCATAATTTAAAAGTCAGAGAACTGAAGACAGAAAACCTCATTTTTCCTCACTATGCACAGGAAAGATCATATTATTTTATTGAGTAGTCTTGACAAGTCAGAAAACCATATTTGCAGATAGAATATTTTCTACTGGAAGGAATGGGATGACAGAGAGGTTACTGTTCTTATCCTGTAAAATTAACATTTTTGTTTTAAAATTCCCATACTTGTCAGAAAACACAGATCAAAGTTGGGGGTTGGGAGACTCAAAAAAATAATACTTTTCACCATAAATACTTCAGAGTTGTCATGGATCATTATATTCCTGAGAATAGCTAATTCATTCACAGCTGATCATCTTACACAGTACATTTCACTTTGCATCAGCTCATGTAGGTCTTTCCAGGTTGTTGTCTGAGAGAATACTGCTCATCATTTCTTATAACACAAGAATATTTCATCATAACCACATACCACAATTTGTTCAATCATTTCCAAATTGATAGTCATCCCCTCAATTTCAAATTCTTTGACCTCAGAAAATAGATGCTCTAAATATTTTTGTGAATATAGGTCCTTTTCCTTTTTTTAGCTTATCTCTTTTGGGATACATACCTAGTAGAGTCTTAGCCTTTTAAAATCAAATCTTGGGCTGAGACAAGATGGGGAAAAAAAGGCAGCGACTTCCTCAGATCTCCTACAAACACATCAAAACATCTTTAATACCATAAAATAATTCCTGGAGTGGCAGAACCCCAGAGAGGATGGGGTGAAATATTTTTCCAGCCAAAGACAAGCTAGAAGGTTAGCAGGAAAGGTTTGTTCTACCAGGGTGAGGTTGGAATGCAGTCCAGCATATGCCATGGTAATACAGAATAGCCGTAGCAAACCAGGAATATGGCTTGAGAACCACAGAATCAATAGCAGCTGCTTCTAGAGCTCTCAGACCAAAGACAACTAGGAGGTTAAACAATTGCTCAGAAGAAGATTGCAGGGGTCTCTTTGCTGGCATCAGGGGCAGGACTCTGTTGTTTAGCCCATACTCAGATCTGAGTAGCCATTCTTATGGCAGACGTAGGGCTCAAGAGGAGCTCCAGCACACCAGAGCTTGTGACCACAGTAGAGAAGGACCCTCATCACAGTTCCAGGGTAGAAAAGAGTGCTCATGGTTGCCTACAGAAGAGAGGGCAGGACAAAAAAGTAGTAAACACACCTCTCCTTAGATCATACCATCTTGGAAGAACTGTAAATATGTATCTTCTGATAAGGGCCTCTAAAAACAACTGAACTAAACCCTTGAAGTTTGGGACAGTGCACCCTTCACCCTGGAAACATATTCCTACTTTAACAAAGAGTTAAAATTCAAGAAGTAGACTGGAAAAATGAGCAAACAACAGAAAATAATCTGATAGTAGAAAGTTTATATAGTGACAAGGAAGAGCAAAACACATTCTGAAGAAGAAAAAAAAAAGTCAAAGCTCCAACATCTAAAGCCTCCAAGAAAAATATTGATCCATTTCAGGCTGTAGAAGAGCTCAATAAGGATTTTGAAAATCAAGTAAGATGTAGAAGAAAAATGGAGAAAAGAAATGAGAGTAATATAAGAAAATCATGAAAAAGGAGTAAACAGCTTGGCAAAGGAGAAATATAAAAATACTGAAGCAAATAACACATTAAAAATAGACTAGTCCAAATAGTAAAAAAGGTATGGAAAGTTAATGAGGAGAATGCTTTAGAAAGCAAATATATATATACATACATACATACATATATATATACATATATATATATATATATATATATATATACACACAAATGGAAAAAGAAGCACAAAATGTCACTGAAGAAAAAAAATTAAAAAGTAGAATTGGTCAAATGTAAAAGGAAGCACAAAAGCTCACAGAAGAAAATAATTCCTTAAAAATTAGAATTGAGCAAGTGCTTGCTAATAACTTTATGAGAAATCAAGAAACAATAAAACCAAAAGAATGAAAAAAATAGAAAACAATTTGAAATATCTCCTTTGAAAAAATAAAACTGACATGGAAAATAGATACAGGAGAGAAAAATAAAACCTGAAGACCATGATAAAAAAGCAGAGGCCTAGACAGCATCTCTCAAGAAATTTTTAAAGAAAACTCCCCCCTCTAGAACAAGAGTGTAAAATAGAAATTGAAACATTCCATCAATTACCTCCTGAAGGAGATTCCCCAAATAAAAACTACCAGGAATATTACTGACAAATTCCCAAGCCCCCAGGTTTAAGGAGAAAATATTGCAAGCAGCCAGAAAGAGACAGTTCAAGTTTTGTGCAGCCACAATCAGGATAAGACAAGTTTTAGTAGTTTCTATATTAAAGGACTGAAGATATTGGAATATGATATTCTGGAGGGCAAAGGAGCTAGGATTACAATCAAGAATTGTCTGCCTAGCAAAACTGAGTACAGTCCTTTAGGGGAGAAATGGACATTCAATGAAGTTGGAGATTTTCAATCATTCTTGATGGAAAGACAAGAGTTAAATATAAAATTTGACTTGCAATATTCAAGATTCAAGAGAAGCATTAAAAGTCAAATAGTAAAGGAAAATCATAATAATGTTAAAATGTTTCCATTCTCACATGAGAAGATGACACTAGTCATCCATATTTTTTTCATGATTAGAGCAGTAGTTAGAAGGAATACAGAGAGCACAAGTGTGAGTTAAATATGAAGGTATGATATCTAAAAAAACAACAACAAACAACAAACAATTAAAATTAAGGCATGGGAAAGGAAAATTCATTGGGATAAAGGGAAAGGAAGGGGTAGAATGGGATAGACTATCTCACATAAAAAAGATAAGGAAAAGATTTTACAATGGAGGGTAAGATGGGGAGGTGGGTGGGATAAGTGAACTTTACACTTATCATATTGGGCTCAAAAAGGGAATAATATATGCATTCAGTTGGGTATAGCGGTCTATCTTACCCTATAGCTGTGGTTCTCAACCTCCCTAATGCCATGAGCCTTTAATACACTTCATCATGTTGTGGTGACCCCCCCAACCATAAAATCATTTTCATTGCTACTTTATAAGTGTAATTTTGCTACTGTTATGAATCTGATATGCAGGATGTATTTTCATTGTTACAAACTGAACATAACCCACAGGTTGAGAACTGCTGCCGTATAGGAATGTAGGAGCGGGAGGAGATAAGAAGAGAGAGGGTGATAGAAGTGAGGAAACATTAGAGGAGGGTATAGTCAGAAGCAAAACATTTTTTGAATAGGGAGAGGGTGAATGAAAAGAGAGAATAGGATAAACAAAGGCAGAATAGAAAGGAGGGAAATGTACTTAGCAATAGTAAGTGTAAAAAAAATTGAATCAAGTTTCACTCATTTCTGAAACATATGGAAAACTGAATCAAATTTATAAAAAAAAGATCCATTTCCCAATTGAAAAATGATCAAAAGATTTGAACAGTTTTCTGGTGAAGTAATCAAAGCTATCTATAACCATATGAAAAAAAGTTCTAAATCTCTATTGCTTAGAGAAGTGCAAATTAAAGAAATTCTAAAGTACTACCTCCTATGTATTAGATTAGCTAATAAGATAGTAAAGGAAAATTCCCAATGTTGAAAGGGGCTGTGATAAAAATGAGACATTAAAGTGCTATTAGTAGAACTGTATACTGTTTCAATCATTCTGTAGAGTACTTTGAAACTATGCCTAAAAAGCTATAAAAGTATGCTAACAATATCACTCCTAGGTCTGCATCCCACCCCCCCACCAAAAAAAAGGAAAAGGAGCTATATGTACCAATATATTCATAGGAGCTCTTTTCCAGTGGCAGAAAATTGGAAAATGAGGGGATGCTGATCAATTGAGAAATGGCTAAACAAATTGTGCTGTGTGACTGTGATGGAATATTCTTGTGGTATAAGAAATAATAAGCTGGACTTGTGTGTGCTGATGCAAAAAAAAAAGAAATGTACTGTCTACAAAGGAACAGCAGTATTGTAAGATTGTCAGCTGTGAATGACTTAGCTAGTCTCAGCAATACAATGATCCAAGACACCTCTGAAGTCCTTATGATGAAAAGTGCTATCCACATCTAGAGAATCAGTGGTGTCTGAATATATTTCAAAATATTCTCATTTTGTCACTTTATTTTTCTTAATATTTTTGTCTGTGTTTTCTTTCACAACATGACTAATATGGATGTATGTTTTGCTTGACTACACAGTCTAACCAATACTGATTGCTTGTCTTCTCAGTGAGGGGATGTGGAGGGAGCTATGTATAGAATTGGGAAATTAAAGTTTTTAGAATGTGTTAAAATGTTTTATACATGTACTTGGGGAAGAATAATAAACAAAAAACCAAATAAAAGTGAAACTTAAACTTGAACATTTTGCCAGTGCTTAGAGATATCTGTGAACTTTTCAATTCATTACACTGATTTTATTTCCATAATGTTAACTATAAATTATATTAAGTTCTCTTGAAATAGACATTCTGAGAGTAGAAAAGTAACTTGGCATATATTTTGAAGGGTCTTGGATGTCATGATGAAGAGTTTACATTTTATTCCATAGAGAATTCCTGAAGGTTTTTGAATAGAGTGACATGGTCAGAACTGGATTACATAAGCATTCACATTTTTTAAAATGGCTTAGAGATTGGAGGGGATAGAAATAGAAGATGAATCTGTTATTTTAAAATAAATATTGTGCAAGACGGTGGTGTAGAAGCAGGAAAACTCCATGGTTCTCCCTTACCACCTCAAATACCTGTGAAATACGACTAAACAAATTTTAGAACTACAGAACCCACAAAGTGACAGAAATAAAAAAAATCTAACTGAAGGCAGCCCAGCAGGCAAGGTTCATCACAGCATGCCGAGAGTTGAGCTTAGTTCCCCTTCTCACCTGTGAATGTGTGATTTTAGCCCCAGATCAGCCCCTACCAGAGGCTGCAGCAGAATTTGGGAGAGTGGATCAGCAGCAGCCATGGCCATTTCCAGAATTATCAACACATAAATGCCAAAGAAAAAATGAGAGGTCTTTGTAGAAGGCTGTTGGAAATGGAGGAAGGGGGCGGGTCCGGCCCCTGCCCTCCAATAGATAGAAGTGGTGGAGGTGTGGCACTCCCACAGCCACATCCATGCGGCTGCTTCAGAGCTCATGGCCTTCAGACTATAGGGGGGCCAAGTGACCATTTAGAGGGTAATGGCTCTTGATTTAACCTGCCTGGATCTGGACTGCAGTCTTGGGTGGTGGTCCGGAGGTGTGTGACCAATGAGCCAGAGTTTGTGGGTGCTGCAGAGACAGCACCTTCCTAATAGCTCCAGCAGCTGCAAAAACTCCAGCAATTTGGGACAAAGCTCTCACCTCTGGAAGCAGACTTCTAATATGGGAAAGAGCTCAAAAGTCAATTAAGTGAGTGGCAACATGAGCAAGCAAAGAAAGTAAAGCAAGCACAGCAATCCAACTTTAGATTCCTTTTTGGGGGGACAAAAAGGAACAAAGCAGAATTGGAGGAAGGCAATGAAGTCAGAACTCCTGTATCAAATGCTTCCAAGAAAAATATGAACTGGTGAGAGGCCATAGAGGAGCTTAAGATGTATTTTGGAAACCAGATAAGAGAAGTGGAGGAAAAATTTGGAAGAGAAATGAAAATGATGCAAGAAAATCATGAAAAGAGAGTCAACAACCTGACTGAAGAAAATAACACCTTAATAAATAGACTAACTCAAATGGAAAAGAAGGCCCAAAAAGCCAATGAGAAGAATTCCTTAAAAAGTCAAATTTGTTAGATGGAAAAATAATTTCAAAAGCTCACTGAAAAGAATCATTCCTTCATAATTATATTGGAGTAAATGGAAGCTAATGACTTAATGAGAAATCAAGATACTATTAAATGGATCCAAATGAATTGAAAATAGAAGGCAATGTGAAACATCTCATTGGAAAAACCACTGACGTGGAAAATAGATCCAGGAGAGACAATTTAAAAATGATTGGATGACCTGAAAGCCATGATTAAAAAAAAAGAACCTAGAAATCATCATTCAAGAAATTCTCAAGGATAATTGCCCTGATATTTTAGTACCAAAAGGAAAAATAAAAATTCAAAGTATTCACCAATCACCTCTTGAAAAAGATCCCAAAAAGATCCTAGGAATATTAGGAATATTAATTAATATTAATATTAATCCTAGGAATATTAACCTTATAGCCAGGTTCCAGACATTATAATGGAATTTCCAGATCAAGTAGAAAATATTACAAGCAGCCGAGAAGTAACAATTTGAATATTGTGGAAACACAATCAGGATAACACAGGATCTAGGAGCTTCTATTTTAAGGAACTGAAGGGCTTGGAATAGGATATTCTGGAGGTCAAAGGAGCTAAGATTAAAACCAAGAATCATCTATCCAGCAAAACTGAGTATAAAGTTTCAGGGGAATGTGTGGTCAATCAATGAAATAGAAGACTTTCAGGCATTCTTGATGAAAGAAAAAAACAGTTGAATAGAAAATTTGGTATCTAAATACAAGAAGGAAGAGAAGCATGAGAAGGTAAAAAGGGAAAATAAATCATAAGGAACTTATCAAAGTTGAACTATTTACATGCCTACATGGAAAAATAATAATTTTAACTTATGAAACTTTTCTCAATATTAGGATAGTTGAAGGGAATATAAATATGTGTTTATATATAACTCAGTTTCACCTTTTAAATATCATCTTTTCCTAGTCAATTGATCCTGTGCCCTCTGTCTATTTATATCTGTACACATATATACACATACTCACATATGTATTCATACAGATGCATACCATACTATATAGACACATATGCATGCATGCATACATACCATGAGTATGTAAGACACATATATCCTATACAGACACATATGCATGTATACATACATGCATACATACATACTCATCGTATGTTTGTATGAATATGTATATGAGTGTGTGTATATATGTGTATAGGTATAAATAGAGGGCACAGGATCAATTGAATAGGAAGGGATGATATTTAAAAGGTGAAATTGAGAGGTGAAAGAGGAATATAATGAGGGGAGAGGGTGAGAGATAGAATGGTGGTAAATTATCTCATATACAAGAGGCATGGGATAACTGTTACAATGGAGGGGAAGAACATGAAGGCAAAAGTGAATGGGTCAACCTTATTCTCATTGAATTTGGCTTAGGGAGGGAATGACATATGCACTAAATTGGGTATCGCCCTACAGGAGAGTAGGGAGGAAGGGAATGAGAGAGGGGATGATGGAGGGAGGGCAGTTTGGGGGGAGGGTAGTTAGAAGCACCCACTATTGAAAAGGCATAGGGTCAAAGTGGAGAATAAAACAAGTTGGGGACAGGATAATGTGGAGGGAAATATAGTCTCAGTCTTTCACAATATATCCACTATGTAAATATTTTGCATAGCTACACATGTACGACCCATACTGTATTGTCTATCTTCCCAGTAAGGGTGGGTGATGAGGGAGGAAGGGAAAGAATATGGAATTCAAAGGTGTAAAACCAAATATCTTTTAAAATATTATTGTTATTATTATTTTTTATATGCAACTGGGAAATAAGATATACAGGCACTGGAGTATGGAAATCCATCTTGCCATACCTGAAAGTGGCAGAAGGGATGGGGGAGGATATAGAAGAAAGCAGATTGGGGGAAGAAGTATACAGTGGGATTGCTGTTTTGGAGTGGTGTACAGGGGATATATGGGGAGAAAATTTGTAATTCAAAATCTTGTGGAAATGAATGAAACAAACTAAAAATAAACATAAAATTTAATTTAAAAATAATGTTGTGACCCTTTATTATTGTATCACATCTTATCTAGGCATGCACAAAATCCCTTTGTTTTTACTATTCTGCAGAAAATAAAAATAAAAATGATGTTCTCCTGCATCCAATTTCACCATTTTAGATGGCCAAATTTAGGTTTTCTTTCCAATAGGTCAAGTTTCCAGCCTAAAAATAAAAACCCAGGATCTGTCATTCTTCCTCTAGCTCCTCTTTACTCTCTACAGTAGAAAATATGCTCCCTGCAAGTGTGGTTTTCTGGTTTGTCAAAACTAACTAGTGGAATAACATGATAGTTTTCCAGGATTGTCAGGAAAGTGGAGACATATCTCCCGGATCATCTGCATTTAATTCAATTTTATTTTGTTTCTAGTCCTAAATTCTTTGCTTTCCTCCATGCATTGGGAAGCTAAGAAATGTAAAAGTTACAAATAAAATTTAATTCAAAACAAATGTCCATATTAGCAATGTTCCAAAAACAAAGCAAGAAAAAATATAGTTTGATTTGCACATTATGGATATCAGTTCTTTATATCTGGATAGCATTTTTTTTCGCCATGGCCCTTTGAAATTATGGTGGCTTCTTGCATTGACCTGTTTTACGAAATTTTTTCACACTCAATTATCTTCATAAAATTGGCATTACAGTTCAAATTGTTTTCCTGATTATACTTCCTTCACTTTGCATTACCTCATACATCTTTGCTGGCCTCTCTGAAATCATCCTCTTCATCTTTAAATGTGTACATATACATTATGTGTGTGTATACTTTGTGTATATGTATGTGCATATATGTGTGAATGTTTGTATATGGATACACATTTATATGTATATTATATACAATGTATGACACATGTGGTACATCTTATACATTCAAATATATGAATGTATATATATACACATTTATATGTAAACACATATACGTATATATGTGTGTGAAAATTACTGATATATGAACAGTGGTTTACACTTTGCAAAGCCCCTTATATATCAGTACATTTGCCAAGAAAACTTGATGGACTATGTCCATGGGGTTACAAAGAGTCAGAACTGAATGTCAAAACTACAACAACAACAGAATATAAACTCCTATATCTATAGCTGATTTCTAGGATATTGAATTACATCTTAAGTTTTCCAAAGCATCACCCTCAGAACAAAACCTTTTTAGGTAAGCAGACAGTTATGTGAGGTTGAAATAGTAAACCAAACTTAGCTACAATAGAGTGATGATTCCAAAATCTTTTTTTTAACTTTTCACTTGGTAACTCCACAGAATAATTGGGTATAATTTTTCTTATAAAGTTGATTTCCCAGTTACAAACATCTTACTTTGTTAGTCAAAACTCCCCCCCTCAAATTGCAAGAATTTTAATGGAATTTAAACATATACATTGAAAACATTTTAAATGGCAAAGTATAATTTAACTTTTGAAGATATCAGAATAAAATGGTAATTATAGTTCCTTATGATACAGGGCTTTATAGCTTTATTTCTGAAAGTTCAAATATGTAAATTACCTTATAAAACTTAAAAATTATATAATTGTTAACTATTATAATTATTTTACAAAATACATTTATATAAATATAATCTTATTATCACAACAATCTTATCATGGAGGTAACACAAGCAATTTTTCTACGTTTTGCAGTTTCAAAAACTTATTTCCAAAGATGTCAAATGAATTGGCCAAGATTGCAAAAGTTAACAGATTGTGAAGCCCAAACTTAAACTCATGTTCTTATTTAATTCTCTTGCTCTTACTAATGGTTTCTTTGTGCTACAGTCCTTTCAGATAATATTGGATATTTGAGTATGAAATGGGCCAGATTACTACGAATTTTTAATATTTAGATAAGTTCCTAATTTTTTAAAAACACAGGTTTCTCCCCTTCCCCCCCCACCCCTGCCCCACACTTTTCCCTATTGGACTGCAAGTTGTCATTATTTTTAGTTGAATGTCACCTTGCCTATTTCTAGTAACACCCACTATTAGTCATTCAATTTGGTCTTCTTCAGTTGTTATGAATTGGGAAACCATATTCCCAAAGCCATCAGAAGTATTTCTAAATTAAGAAATTTATAAGTGAAACTGTCCTATGAATAAAGTGATGAGATACAATGAATAGGCTTGGTGGCATTTGTGATATTCTGACCCCTCAGACTACTTCCAGATCTTGGCCTCTATTCATAATAGGATACTCCAAGTGACCTTTAAATAAATTAGATTTTATTCTATTACTTATGATTAACCATAGCCCTCACATAGTGAATAAGATGCTGTGGAGAGACTGTGATCTAGACTGACAGATGGAGTGCTCACTATGATCAAATGCCACAACAGTGAAATGAAATCAAGGCAGATGACTTCTTAATTCTATATATTGAGACTATGATCCCTACTCGCTTTTAGGGAAACTTTTCCATTGTGTTCATATGTGCAAAGTAATTACTGTGAGTATTATTTTAAGAAATCTTAATTCCATTCATTAGACCCTTTGATCCTTATTTCATATATTGAGTCCTATGTGATTTCTTTGCTATTTTTTCTGTACTTTGTGTGCACATTTAATTCCAATTGTCTATGAAAATTTTGTGCCTGCTAAGAGAATATTATTACATACATACACATACATACATGCACACATATCTTTATTAGAATTCACTGAAGGAAAATGATAATCAATTTGACAAATTACCACAAGCTAAACCCCTCACCTCCAGGAAACAGCACATGATTTCTCTCCATGGCAGATAAGGGGAACCCAGTAATCTTGGGGGGAGGGAGGAGGGGCATGACAACTACAACATTGTGTAATGTAGGGAACCTGGATTTGGAAGTAGAGTACCTGGGTTCTAGTTGTATCTCTGCTGTTTTCTTGATGAATGACAATGACTAAAGCCCTCTGTAAAAATTCAGTTTACTCATCTTTGAAATAATAGAATTCCAGCTCTGCCACTGCCTTTTTTGGGCAAAAGAATCTGCAAATTTCAAATATCCTGTGATTTCTACGCTGCATAATTTTAGTTACACGTGAGAAGAATAATTCAAATGAAAAGCAATTGGGATAGAAGTCAATAAAACTTTATTGCTACTCACAAGAAGAGAATATATGTAAATGGGTATTTGCAGTGTGGGGCTTTGATTGCCCTCAGTCTAGGAGCAGCATGTGATGAGGTGCCTTCTAATGTGCAATGCTATTTAGACTTGAAGTGAAGACCTAGAATCTCCTAGGGCTCAGATTTATATGGTTTTAAATAAAGATCCTAGAAAAGAGAGGAAACAAGTGAGAGACTATTCTATCATGCTTAAAGATAGGAATATAGTCAGGTCCACTTAAATAAGATTATTTTCTAAATTGTCTAATAAGCAGTAAGGAATGTGGGGCAAGGGCAGATGGAACTGTAACTGACATCTAGGAAGAGGATGTGCAGTGGAGGACAGGTGATTTCTGGTTTCTATGCTTTCTGTGGGGCCAGGACTGTGACTTTTAAATTGGTTTTCACCAGCTTACAGATAGGATAGCAAAGTGATATACAGTTGCAAAACAAAAAATATAACTGAACCTTAATACTATCAACTATGTGGAGGAACAAAGTCTAGAAACCTAGATACTCAAATATTTTTATCCTCTACAAAATAATAAAAGGAAGGGAAATAAATCAAAGATCAAAGCAGAAAAAAAAACTTCATTCAGGTTTATTCTAACCTTAAGTTTGTTAAGGTAATGTGTACCTATGTATATACCCTCACAGGTTTCCAAACAGTATGAGTTTCTCTATCAAACAGCAAGCAGCAAGCAATCTTTATCTATATAATCAGACCTTTGAAGTTTAATTTTTTTAAACTATTTTTTAGTGATAAACTCAAACCAGGTCTGTATCTCTAATGTTCTTCTTAAAACTCAATTTGACTGCCTCCCCCTCACTCTTTAAGTTCCTGATGTTTAAGGCTAAGCTTGAAATTAAGTGCCTAAGTCAGAAAAGGAAATTCAATTAGTAGAAAATACTACTGTAAGCATTTCATTCTCTGATACCAAATCCAAATGGGTCTATTTGGGTTTCTTACATTGACTGATAATGAATGAACTTTAAGGAATTAGTAGAAAGAACTTTGGTTTTAGAATTGGGACACTTGGCTCTGAATTTTGGCCTTGATAATTTCTGTGAACTTGGGAAAATCATTTAACCTCTAAGGGCCTTGGTTTCCACACATCTAAAGTCAAATGATTTTACTAAATTATCCTAGAACTCCCTTTGTGCTCTGAATAATAAAAAAAAAATGGTTGAAGATCCTACTTATTATGCTAATTTTGGACAAAATGGAAAAATTTACAAAATGATATTGCATCTTTTAAATTTGCAGTGGTCCCCAAATGAACAAGATGAATGAATTGGTATCTACTTGGAGAACTTACCTATAGGGCATAGTCTAATGAAAAGAATATTGGATTTATAATCAGGAGATCTCGTTTCAAATCGTGCCTCTGACACTAGTGTGTCAACATGGATAAATAAGTTTATCTTCTTAAGCATCACTTTTCATATTTGTTAAAGGGAGAAATTTTAGAATCTGTGTGTATTTGATTTTAATATTGTCTTCACTTGACTGCCTATTAAGTTAATGTCTTCTCACCACTTGTCCTTTTTTCATATTTTAAAGACCAACTCAATTCTTCCTCCACCAAGAAAAGTTCTCTTACCTCTCCAACACAATACCTTGTAAAACACTTATTTATTAATTAATTACTCAAATGGTGGCAATATTTTATGTTATACTCATCTATATTGGTATGTTATCCTTTTTCAAACAATAACCTATTTGAAGATAGCCTCTCTGATATATTTTCCCCTTCTTCTAGCCCCATTGTTATGGTTGCTATTAGGGGAGTATGAGGTTTGCAGGGTTATCTTAATCTGTATGGGTAGCTTTTGATGTGAATATTCCTCCCACCAACACAAGTCAGCAACTAGCCTGGAGCCTATAATATTAGGAAGTTACTTGGGGCATAAGATCACACAACTATTAAGTTTCAAAAATAGGACATGAACACAGATCTCAACTCCAAGCTTAACCTTCTATCTACCACACCACAATGAGATTCTATTTAGTAAGTACTTTACACGTTTCTGTTACTTTGTATTAGAGCTCTGGACTTAGGCCAGTTCAAAGGTCTGTCTGTCTGTCTGTTTGTCTCTCTCTCTCTCTTTTTTGTCACAACTTCAATAAGACATAAAAGAAAAATTAATCATTTTTTCAGGTGACAAAAATTTGGGAAGGATAGTTAATATGATGGATGACAGAATGAAGATTTTAAAAATTATCTCAGCAGGCTGGAATGGCAGTTCAAAATCAATAAGATAAAATTAAATCAGGAATAAATGTGAAGCCATGAATTTAGTTTAAAAATATACCTCATCAATGGCACAAGATTAGAAGGAGAGACAAATGACTATGTCATATGAAAAAGATCAAGGGTTTTGGGTGGATTTCTGGCAAAAAAAACAGATGTCAAAAATAACAAAATCACTGAATTTCACAATTAGGAGGGACATAAAAGTCCATCTAGTCCAACTCCTTACCCAAAACTTATTCTACAATTAACCAGATTTAAACATTGAAATAGTTTGTAGAATTCTAATGGATTCCTTAGTCACCCTATTTAACTTTTCTTGTATGTATTAATTTTTTTTAACCATTTAGGTTTATTCTTTTTTCTGCTTTGCAAATTTAAACTACTAGTATTTCCTTTCCTTCAGCCAAAAAGAAGTCAACAAGTTAAAAAAAGCCTTTATTAAATGTTAAGTGCTGGGAATACTAATAGCAGTAAAAAGACCGATATTCCTTAATATTAAGTAGTCTATATTGTAATGGGGAGAACAATACATGAAAGGATACTAAAATATGTCAGAGGTGAGAGACACAAGTTATTCACATTGGAAAAAGGGAGAAAAATTCCATAAAAACAGAATTATAGCCCTGAAGGAAATGAAGACATAGCTTTATCACTTTCCTTACAATTAAGAAATATGATGATAGATGTTATAATATAATGCAGTATAAAATAGAATATATAATATGGCATAATAAATCAGAATATTTTATAAGAATCTAAGGATTATAAGATATGAATAGAATAAAATAGAACTCTCATGTCCCTCATTCCTATGAGTCTTCTCTTTAAGTTCAAAGTAGTTGACTAGTCAGTGGGTCTTAATTAAGTTCCTGAGTCCATTTCCTTAAATTTATCCTCATGTGACCTGGACTCAAGACCTTTTTCCTAATCTAGTAACCTTCCTGTAGATGCTCTGAAATTCATCAATGTGATAGCCCAAACTTTGCACTATATTGGAGCAGATCTCCGACCAGGTCAGAAGAAGGAGGGCCTCACATCTCTTTATTGTCAGAAGCCCTGCCTTTTTTTCAGTTGACATAAGCAGCTGTTAGTTTGTTGAACTGCTCCATCATACTACTGAATTATATTGCATTTATGGTTCATTTAAAGCCCTGGAAATTTCAAATGATACTGTTTTCATGAAGGTGATTTTTGAATCCAATGTATATGACTACACATTTTTCCCTTTTAAATTTTATCTTATGATATTTAGAATTATGCTCTACTATATTAAAAGGGTAAGTTTCCATATACTCCTTAATTTATTAAAATACATTAATACTGAGGAATTTTATAATAATCTCATCAGAAGGTGCGGACAAGGTCTTATTTGATTTGAAAGGAATAGAGTATTTGGGGCCTTTGGATGAAAAGAAAATGATGACATATAGGAAAAAAAATGTAATCAATTGAAAAAGTCATGTCGTACTTGTTTGGCGGCATATAGAAACAATAAGCCAGTGTAGCAGTAAATCAGTGAAGTAGACAATTTAAGAATTGGAGCTACATATCAAAAGTGATATCACCCTTGAGGGAGATGATGGAGAGAGGCTTCTATCTTTCTCCTTATCCCCACCTAGCTCTTAACAATAATATAGGAGCAACTAGACTAATCTGAGATAGCACATTTACCCAGGAGCAGAAGTAAGCATATAAGAGAAAGCAAAACATCTCCTGGGAAAATGAAATATTATACCTGTCTTCCTCCCTTCTTGTCTGGAAGGTGGCACTTGAAATGGTGAAACTGAACAAAGAACTGGGCTTAGTAAACCTGTGCTTAGTACTGTGTTGATGAAATCCCCATATGGACTTTATAGCATGCATCAACATTCTGAAACTGCTTGTAACTTCTAAAAGATGGCGAAGAGGTGCCTCTTTGATTGGTTGTTTTGACATTATAACTGGAAGTGGGGATCCAATAAAACACTATATGACAATATCATTTTCCTTCTCTTTGCCCATCTTCCTGATTGGCAAGAGAAGAGAGAGTGAGTGATGTAAAGAGATTGCCTTTGTGCCCTCAGTATTTAGTACTAGCACATGGTCCATGTGGAAGTTGTAATACTGTAAGTTTTGAAAAGTCAAGAAAGCAACTCATCAGACAGTTAAAGAATATATCTATTTATATATCAATAGATAGATGATAAATATTCACCATATCTCTACCTCTCCACTACCATAATAATGAGTTCTTAAACTACTGAAATTACAATTCCTTATTGTACTGAAGAAATTTCAGATTATTGAAGTCAAATATGCAATAATGTCATACACTAGAACCAACTATTGGCATGTTTATTTACTTGTGTTTTCCATATGGCTACTGTGATTTCCTTAGTTTTTTTTCCTTCTCATTCATACCTCTTGCTAACATACTATCAATCTTCCTTAGCATAATGAACATCCTCTTCCATGTGCTTTCAAAAATAAATTATTCAAATTTATCAGTAATAATCTTATTTATTGTTAAAAATTATGAAAACTGGAATAAATAATGAGGAATCTATATATAAAACAGGCATGGTCAGGCCAATTCAGTAATTCAATAGATACCTACTCTTTTCCACTTTGAAGTAGTTTGATCTATGGGGTAAAATATTATAGAATGCTTTATTTGTGTTGAATAACAATGACCCAAGAGATTGAGTCAGTTTTTATCCTACTTCAAGTAATATCTAGCTACTATAGAATTAAACTGGGAACATTTAGAGTCTATTGAAATACCATAAACCACAGGCAGATGCGGCTATCACAGTGTGAAGTAGGTGAGATTAATCTTACCTCAGACCCATGATTAGCATAAGCATTCCAAACCAAATTTAGCAATTATACTTTTCATACCTGATTGAAAATTTACTTTAAGCATTCAATTAAGCAGTAGTAAATTCAATTAGCAGCAGTAATTTGATGATCCCTTCTGAATCTGACCTCCTTCTCAACTGGAAAAATAGCAATTGGGAGTGGAAAGAAACCATCTTTCAGCCCATCTCCTAAATGTCTGTGAGGGAGTCATCAATTCCTCAGAATGACTGTACCTTAATTTGATTTGAATCCCAATAGCTGTGGCTGCCAGGAAAACAAATTGCAAACACCTTGGCTAATCCCTATGATAAAATAGTTTTTGCTCACTCCTTAGTCCCGTACTATTTCCATTGTAAAATAACAGGAAAAACACTCACTGTGGACAAAATAACTTGATTTTACCTGAAGGGCTGAGAAGCAGTTTAACCTTTTGTACAAATGTAAACAAGTTAGACAAAAAATTATAATTATATATTCATATGATGCATTTTCTTGATGCTTTCAGTTCTCTGCTCCCATAGTTTCTTACATACACCACTTTATAACTTTCTTTTATCATTTCTTGTCTTCCTTTGATATTCCAATTTTTGTTGCTATTGCTTTCACTTAATGTTATTACAGATGTTTTTCAGTGTTTACCTTGCTACATAGATAGTGTGGAGAGACATTGAACAAAATCTCATACAAGAGTGTAATGAAATACTATTTTATCATAAGAATTGAAGACTATAAGGAATTCAGAGAAACGTAGAAAAATGTTAAGTTATAGAAGGTGAAGAACTTAGAGAATAATGTATGTAGTGAAAATGATGCTGTAAATCATATTTTAGAAGCCAGTTGAATACTGATGGCTTACAAAATAATGAATGATCTTGGTCTCATGGAAGCAATAATGAAACATACCTCTGTACCAGTGGTTCTCAACCTTCCTAATGCCGTGACCCTCTAATATAGTTCCTCATGTTGTGGTAATCCCCATATAATTATTTTCATTTCTACTTCATAACTGTAATTTTGCTACTGTTATGAATTGTAACATAAATATCTGATATGCAGGATGTATTTTCATTGTTACAAATAGAACATAACCCACAGGTTGAGAACTGCTGCTCTATACAGTTGGTTAAGAGGTGGGGTTTAAACTGTGTAATGTTTTTTGAATTATTTTTTTTAATTATTGAATCATTTTCATTATTTCAAAAAACAAGGGCAAGAGGAGGAAGTGTTTATTGAATATTAATTAAGGAGGAATGACATTGCTTTGTGGGGAAAAAAAACAACTATAGAACTTAAAACCATATTTTTAGTTGAAGGACAAAAAGTATCATTAAGTGTACTAAGAGGTTCTAGTTATTTAGGTAATGGTCAGACTCTCACATGGTCCATGTGGAAATTGTAATACCATGAGTTTTGAGAAGTCAAGAAAGCACTCATCAGACAGTTAAAGAATATTTATATATTTAATATCTTCTATTCAATACTTGACCATAATTCCCTCTAAATATTATCTATAATTTTTTGGCATATGTTATATTTTCCTTCCTTTCTTCCTTCCTTCCTTCCTTCCTTTCTTTCTTTCTTTCTTTCTTTCCTTCTTCCTTCCTTCCTTCCAAAGTAAAAAAATCCTTTGGTCAAGGAAGATTTCATGCTGTAGAGTGTTTGGTAGTAAGGGGGCATTAAAATTAAATTAAGTTAATTGATTAATTTAATTAAATTAAGAAATTAAGTAGCTTGTAAAGCTAATATCAGGTAGTATTTGAACTTCTTGACTTCAGAAGGTAGCTCTACATCCCTAACACCAGGATGCCCCTCAGAATGTCTTATAGATAATTCTCTTTAAAGATATTTAACCAAATCAGCTAAAACTTATTTTGTCTTTATAATAAACATTTTGTTTGGTTCTTGCATATATACACATATATGCTTCTATATACAAATATACAGGTATGTACACACCAACAATAGACTTCCCTTCTTCCATGAAGTTAAAATATAATAAGGACAATGTTATATATGCTCAAATTTAATATAAGATATTACATGATCAGTATATGAGAATGGAACAAACAAAATTCTAGGTAGAATCTGAAGAAGATTCTGTCTGGAAATATTTCCATTTTATACGGGTGGAAACAATGGTTTTCACTAGAAGAGTAGCATGATGAAACTGCTATTAAGAAAGATTAATCCCCAATATGGCAGTGTAGAAGAAACAAGATTCCATAGCTCCCACATAGCCAAATCAAATACCCTTACAATATGACTCTAAACAAATTTTAGGGCTCCCAAACTCATAAAAGTACAGAAAAACACATCTCCCACTGAAGGCAGCTTGGTAGGAAGGTCTCATTGTAGCAGGCTGGGAGCCAAAACCAGCCCAGCCTGAAACCTCAACTTGGCCTCAGGGGAAGCCAGGACAAGCTGCAGCTGGAGCCATCAGGATCAGTGGCAGCTGTAGCAGTTTCCAGAATTATCAAGCCATAAGAAACAAGGACTAAGTGAAAGGTCAGTGGAACTCAGTTAAATTTGGGGTGGAAAAGCAGTACAGCCAAACTGCCTCCAAGGCTAGGAAGAGGCTAGCCACCTCCACATGGCTGCTTAAGAGCTCCCAGCCTGAAGACTTCAGGGGGGGGCCAAGCAATCATTCAGAGGGTAAGTGCTCTTGCACTGAGTAACCTGGATCCAGATAGTGGTCTCTGGTGGTGATCCTGGGGTGCATTTTCAGGGAGTCAAAGTTGGTAGGTGCTGCAGCAGCCTCCTAATAGCTCCAACAGCTATGAAAACCCCAGCAATTTGGGACAGAGCTTTCCCCTCTGGAAGCAGAGTTCCACAGAGATAAAACTCAAGTAATTCACTGGCAACATGAGCAGGCAAAGGAAGCAGAGTAAGAACAGCAATAAAACTCTAGAATCCTTTTTGCGGGACAAAAAGGATCAAAGCACGGAACAGGAGGAAGACAACACAGTCAGAACTCCCACACCAAAAGCTCACAAGAAACATGAAAACTGCCTAAAAGCCATAGATGAGCTTAAGAAGGATTTTGAAAGTCAAATAAAAGAAGTGGAGGAAAAACTGGGGAGAGAAATCAGAATGATGCAAGAAAATCATGAAAAGAGAGTCAAGAACCTGACTGAAGAAAATAACTCCTTAAAAAATTAACTTGGGGGTGGATCCAAGATGGCTGTGTAGAAGCAGCAAAGCACTGCAGCTCCCATAGAACCATGCTAAAAACTCATAAAATGGGACTCTAAACAGATTTTCAAGCTCCAAAACTCTCCAAAAGACAGAAAGAACATCTGTTGCTACAGGCAGCTCAGCAGATGGGGCTCTGCGCAGCAGTCTGGGAGGCGTGGCCAAAACCGGGTAGGTCAGGCCTTGGGGCAGTCGGGTGGAGTCGAATCTATAGGAGAGCAGATTACCTGCACTGGAGTCACAGTTACCACATTTATCAGGTCAGACAAAAAAAGGCCAAGAGAAAGGTCAGTGGATTTTGCTAAATTTGGGTGAGAAGAGTGGGTCCGGCCAAACTGCTCCCAGGGCAAGGAAGCAGTGGGAAGCAGCTGAAGCAGCAGGAAGGGCTGAGAGCAGCAGCAGCCTCCACTGGGCTGCTTCAGAGCCCTCGGCCTGCAGATAGCATGAGAAGGTAAACATGGAAAAGAAATCATAAGGAACTTATCACAGTTAAACTATTTACATGCCAACATGGAAAAAAGTTAATTGTAACTTATGAAACTTTTCTCAGTATGAGGATAGGTGAAGGGAATACAAATGTATTGTATTTATAGTTATATGAATAACTATTGTTATATTGTATTTATAGTTATATGTATAACTACACATACACATATGTCTATATAGGAGGGTTTATATGTGTGTATGAACACATATCTGAGTATGTGTATATATGAGTATATAGAGGGCACAGGATC
>CM053599.1:78429420-78465544 GCA_028646575.1 Pseudocheirus occidentalis
ATGTTCTTTTTATATCATTGCAAAAATAATTCATCCCGCAAACTTACTTTATTTTTTCTCGATTACATGTAAAATTTAAAATTAATTTAGAAAATGAATTCCAAATTCTCTCCTCTGTTTCTCCCCAATCTCCTCCATGAAAAGACAAGGAATTTGATATGGATCACATGTGTGCAGTCACACAAAACGTTTTTCCCCTATTAGCCATGTTGCAAAAGAAAATGCAGACCAAAAGAGACAGAGACAGAGACAGAGAGAGAGAGAGAGAGAGAGAGAGAGAGAGAGAGAGAGAGAGAGAGAGAGAGAGGGAGAGAGAGAAAGTTGTTGTTTTTTTAAAGTATGTTTCAAATTGCATTCTGATTTCATCAGTTCTTTCACTTGCAGGGAGAGATAAAGTTTTTCACCCACAAGTCTTTCAGAATGGTCTTTTATTATTGTATTTTTGATAATAGCTACGGCATTCACAGTTGATCATCCTTCAGTATTGCTGTTAATGTGTGCAATGTACTCCTGGTTATGGACCCTTCATTTTGCATCAGTTAATTCAAGTCTTTCCAGGTTTTTGTGAAACCATCCTGCTCATCATTTCTTATAATACAATAGTATTTCATTACAATGATATGCCACAATTTGTTCTCCCATTCACCAATTGATAGGCAATCACCTGATTTCCAATTCTTTGTACTAAAAATGTTTTTTGTCCATATAGGTCATTTTCATTTTTCTATGATATCTTTAGGATTCAGTCTAGTAGTGTTATTACTAGATCAAAGGGAATTCACAGGTTTTTCATCCTTTGGGCATAGTTCCAAATAGTTCTTCAGAATGCTTGTATCAGTTCACAATTTTACCATCAATGCAATAGTGTCCTAATTTTCCCACCTCGCATATAACATTTATTATTTTCCTTTTCTGTCATATTAGTCAATCTGATAAGAGTGTGGTGGTACTTCAGAGAAGTTTTGATTTACATTTCTTTAATTAATAGATAAGTAGCACAGGGAATAGAGTGCTGAACTTGAGGGCAAGAAGAGTTGTATTCAAATCTGGCATTCGACACTTAGTAGCAATATGAACCTGGGCAAAAATTTTAAATCTGTTTACATCTATTGCTCTGTCTTTAAAATAATATGAAGAAGGAAATGACAAACTATGCCAGAGTCTTTGTCAAGAAAGCCCAAATTGGATCATGAAGAGTTGAACATGATGGAACAGCAGCAACAACAAAAATTAGTTGTTTTTAGAGCATTGTTTTCATATGACTGTAGATAACTGATTTCTTTTTCTGAAACCTATTCACATTCTTTGACAATTTATCAATTTTTAATGATTTGTGTTCTTATAAATTTGCCTTAATTCCTCATTTTTTTTGAGAAATGTAACTTTTATCAGGGAAACTAGTTATAAAAAACTGTTTCCCCAATTCCCTCCTTTCCTATTGATCTTAGTTGCATTGATTTCGTTTGTGCAAATAAATTTTAATTTCATATGAAAATATGTGTTTTATTTCCTGCAATGTTCTTTGTTTATATTTTTTGTATCCATACATCTGTAAGGTAAAATTTTCCATAATTCCTTAATTTGCTCATGTCATCCTTTATATATAAAAATTATTAGCCCTTATTAAACTTAGTCTATACCATAAGATGTAACTATACCTAGTTTTTGTCAAATTGCTTTCTAATTTCACAGCAATTTTTTGTAAAATAGTGAGTTCTTGTTCTAAAAGCTTAGATTTTAGAGTTTGTGAAACACTAGATTGATGTGATCATTTACTACTTAATCTATTCCACTATCTGTGACACTAATTCTTAGTCAGTAAAGGATTGTTTTTATGATTACCATTTTTATGCAATCTGGTAATGGTAGACCACCTTCTATAACATTTTCTTCCACTGATTTCCTTGATATTCTTATCCTCTTGTCCTTCCAGTTGAATTTTCTTTCTAGTTTCATAAAAATTTTTGGGCAATTTGATTTTCATGACACTAAATATTTATATTAATTGACATAGAATTGTCATTTTTACCATATTGTCTTGGACTATGCATAATCAATTAATATTTCTTCAGTTGTTTAGGTGTGTCTTTATTTGTTTGCAAAGTGTTTTGAAACTGAGATCATATATTTCCTAGGTTTGTCTTGGCAGGGAGACTCCCAACTATTTTGTATTTTCTATAGATATTTTAAGAAGAATTTCTGTTTGTATTTCTTGCTGCTAATTCTTGTTGGGAGCATGTAAAGAAGTTGATTATTTATATGAGTTTATTTTTATTTCCTGCAACTCTTGTAATATTATTAATTGTTTCAACTAATTTTTAATTGATTTTCTTTTGTTGTTCAGTCATTTCAATCATGTCTGAATCTTCATGACTCTAGGGTTTTCTTGGAAAAAGTGATGAAATACTTTGCCATTTCCTTCCCCAGCTCATTTTACAGATGAAGAAACTGAGGCAAACATTATAAAGTGACTTGCCCAGGGTCATATAGCTTGGAAGTCTCTGATTCATAATTTTGAACTCAGGAAGATGAATCTCTCTGACTCCAAGTCCAACATTCTATCCGTTGAGCCACCTACCTCCCCCAGTTTATACTCTAGGATTCTTGAAGTATACATTGTATGGTATGTAAAGACTGATAATTTCTTCCTCCTTGTCTATTCCTATTTTCTCAATTTCTTTTTATTCTCTTTTTTGGTTATTTGTAGCATTTCTAATACAATATTGAATAGTGGTGACAATGAGCATCCTTTCTTCACCCCTGATCTTACTGGGAAGGGTGCTTTATTATGCTTTTAGATAGAAATTACTTATAATTTTAAGGAAACTTCTTTTTATTCCTATGCTTTTTATTGTTTTTATTAAAAAATAACGCATTTTTTCAAAAGCTGTTTCTGAATCATATTGAGATAATCATAACATTTTTGTTGGTTTTGTTATTGATAGTTTACCTAATATTGTACCAGTCTTGAATTCCTGGTATAAATTTCACCTTGTCAATGTACATGATATTTATCATATATTGCTATACACTCCTTGTTAATGTTTTGTTTAAATATTCATTAGGAAAATTGGCATATAATTTGGTTCTGTTATTGCTATTCCTGGTTTAGGTATCAGCACTTTTTCTGTCAAAGAAGGATTTTGGAAAGGTTGTTTATTTCTGTATTTTTCAAAATTGTTTATATGGTATTGGAATTAATTGTTCTTTAAATGTTTGGTATACTTCTAGGTCCATATCCCAAAAAGATCATAAAAATGAGAAAAAAAAAGATCTACATATGACAAAATATTTATAGCAGCTCTTTTTGTGGTGGAAAAGAATTGGAAACTGAGGGGATGACCACAGGTTGGGGAATAACTGAACAAGTTGTGGTATATGAGTTCAGTGGAATTCTATTGTATTATAAGACAAGATGGGCAGGCAGACTTCAGAAAAACCTGGAAAGGCTTAAATAAACTGATGTTGAGTAAAGTGAGCAGAACCAGGAGAACACTGTACACACAGCCACAATGTGTGATGACTAACTTTTATAGACTTATTTCATCTTATCAGTGGAAGGATCAAAGGCAAGTCCAAAAGACTTATGATGGAAAATGCTGTCCATATCCAGAAAAAGACCTATGGAGTCTGACTGCAGATCAAAGCACAGTATTTGTTCTCTCATTCTCTCTCTCTTTCAAACACATACACACACAGACAAAAACACACACACACACACCTATCTTTAGGTTTCTCACACTAGTTCTAATTCTTCTTTACAACATCACTGCTGTGAAAATAAGTTCAATTTAGACATATATGCAGAACCTATATCAAATTATGCACCATCTTGAGGTGGGGGGGGAAGGAGACAAGGAGAGAAAATTTGGAATTAAACTGTGATTAGAGTAAATATTGAAAACTAAAAATAAGCAAATTACAAAAATATTTGGTAGAATTAACTTTTGAATTCAATATGGTCTCGGGGATTTTTTTTTCCTTAGGGGGCTCATTGATGGCTAATATAATTTATTTTTCCAAGGTTGAGTCATTTAGGTGTTGTATTTCTTCTTTGTTTAATCTGAGAAATCCATATTTTTGTAAATAGTTCTCTATTTCACTTAGATTGATAGCTTTATTGCCATAAAAATTGAGCAAAATAATTCCTATTAATTGCTTTAATTTCTTCTTGATTTGTGATGAATCTATCATTTTCTTTTTTTGATACTGATTATTTATATTTTCCTTCTTTTTAAAAATCAAATTAACCAATAAATTATTCAAATGATTTTTTCATAAAAGCAGCTCCTTGTTGTATTTATTTATTCAATACTTTTTCTGATTTTAAATGTTATTGATGTCTTCTTTGATTCTAAAGATTTCTGATTTGATGCTTAATTGGAGATTTTTTTTGTTCTTTGTTTCTAGTTGTTTTTTTAGTCACATGCCCAATTTGTTGATCTGCTCTTTCTGTCTTTTATTGATATAAGCATTTAAAGAAATATTTTTTTCTCCTCAGTACTTCTTTTGTTGCATCCCATAAATTAAGGCATTTCTCATTAATCTTCTTGTTGTGAGTCAACGTTTTATGCTTTTCTTTGTGTCCCTGCCACCTGTTATGTTATCATGCTTTGGGTAGACACAATGATATTTTTGGACTGAATTTCCAAATTCCCAGCTCAAGTTCTATCAGTATGAATTGGAGCTCAATATTTCAGTCATTAGAAAAACTTGAGTCTGGTATCTCTTCTTGTTTTCCATCCTATTCTTTAAAATAATATCCTTATGAACTCTCATAATACTTATTTTTAGAAATTTTCCTCTTTGCTTATCATGTTGAACTTTTGAAATATAGCTATTTATGAATTTGTATGTAGATGGCACAATGTAAAGGATAGATTTTAATCTTAAAGGATAAAACAAATAAGAGTTTCAAATCATGCCGCTAACATTTATATTAGCTGTTTGACCCTAGAGAAAACACTTAATCGTTATGTCCATCATGGAAATTCCTAATATTCAACTATGAAGTCACCAACAGTTGTGAGCTGTATTAATACAATGTTACACATGCTGAAGAAACCACAGAGACCTTAGTTACCTAACTTCTATGCACACAGGCTCCTTGACACTAATCATTAAACAGTTATCACACCATAGAGGCAAGGAAGGAACTGAGAGGTTACTTTCTTTGAGTAAATGTACTAGCATGTCCATCTCTAAGGATATTTTCTGCCAGGTAATATAAAGAATGAAAGAAATGCTAATACTGTTGATGTATTAGCTGAATACTCATAACTGTAAGCAGAAGAATTTTAGTATGAAAAGAGGAGGCAGAAAGATTCTGGATGTGTGAAAACATTGGAGATCTTGGTTTCCTAAGGTTGTTTTTTCCTCTGTCTCTCTTTTCTTCGTGTGTTTAGAGTGTTTTTGACCCCTCATGGACATCTAATATTCACTGTCCCACACAAAAAGGTGCCAATATATTTTTCTTAATGCACAAAACTGACCAAGCCATTTGCAACTAATAAACTTCACTGCTTGCTGAAAGGGTAAAATAAATTTGTATATAATTGATAAATATTTATTACAACAACATGTGCCAGGCATTGCACTAGTAGAGGATATGCCAAAAGAAGCAAAAGTCAGTGCTTGCCTTCAAGGAGCTTAAAATCAAATTTGGAGCTATAAAAGCTCTCTACATTCTATTTTAAAACTGTTTTCTCAGTCTTATTTTTATACTCTTCCCTTTCATGTCCTCTGTGGTCTAGCAAAATTGGACTGTTCCTTTATTGTGCCCTGAATGTATCCTCTCCCTAGCATCCACAATAGCTCCATGTCTTTTGAAATTTATCTCTTCCTTTTGGCTAAAAGTAATCTCTCATATCCTGTTTCTTAAGGCACTGTTCCTGGATCTGTCCTACATTTTAATCATATTATAACTGGAATTATACTCATGTGCTGTAATGGTAATGGAATTTGGATGCCCCTGTATTGATTTAGTTTGGGGGTTGAGTGTTAAAACCCAGAGCTTGTGGATCCCACTTGTGGGATGGACTTGTTGACTTGAAGAGAGAGGGCTGAACTGGGAGGAGTTGTGAATTGGGAGAGACACCCAAGTGGAGAGGAGACCAGAAGGACTTTTAGCCTGAGTTGCTGAAAGAAAGATTGCTGAGAGCCCATTGGGGCTGCGCAAGACTTTTGAGAACTGCTACCTGGAGCTGCTAAGAACTGAGGAGGCATGGCTGCAATGGTGGTATTTTGTTTGTTTTGACACTATTTTGCCAGATTCACCTCATGGTGAAGGACAGTGCTGCTGTTGTAGAGGTCCTGGAACCTGGCTGTTGGTTCAGAAGCCCTGAAGGATTTTTGTGTTGTATGTTCACAGAAATCCTGGAAGAGGTCCTTGCTGATGTTTTCAGGGGTTCTGGGACTGTTCTACAGGCAGAGAGTGACTTGATGAGGACACTGGCTATGGCTTCGTTGAGCCTTGTCCTTCCAGGAACTGAGATTTCTGAGGGCTTGCCTTGAATGAAGATGAAAGGAAGGCCTTTCCTTAGGTTTTCAGTGCTGAGATGATATCTTGGCCTTGTTATGGCTTAAGGGTGAATAGCCTTTTGTGCTCTCCTGCCCCTTTTGAGAAAGTGCTTTGTCTTAATGGATGGTATTGTAATTAATTTAGTCCGAGGTGAGAAACCTTTGCCCTTTTTGTGCTTTGTGATTGACCAAATGAATGTACTTTGTTTATGATTGGGAACTGATCTCCATTTGAGAAGAGAGTTTGACTGACTAAATGAATGTACTATCTAGGAGGTGGAGTAGTATCTGGATTGAATTGAGAACTTACTTGTGAAATGTATGAGTTATACTGTATTTTGACTTTCTCTGTTCTGGGAATGTTTGCTGCATAAATGGGATTTGCTATGCTGGTAATCCCAACCTTAGAAGTTGTCTTTGCTTGGCATTACATGTGTCTATATGAAATAACCTCCCAGTAAAATGTAAGGTACTTGTAGTCAGGAAGTATATAGAATAGATTGTAATATACTTATATCCCTAGAAACTAGCATGATTGTTTGCCCATAGATTGTGTTTTATAAATGCTACTTTAACTGAGAATTTTATGAATCTCACATTTTTATAATTCTTTAAAATCTATGAAATCTTCTTTCCTTCCTTCCTTCTTCCCTCCCTCCCTCCTTCCTTTCCTCCCTTCCTTCCTTCCTTCCTTCCTTCCTTCCTTCTTTCATTCCTTCCTTCTTTCATTCCTTCCTTCTTTCCTTCCTTCCTTTCTTTCCTTCTTTCTTTCTTGTAATTCCAGGTTATAGGTAATATGTTATAATACTCATGATATAGGTAACAAAAATTAGAAGAAACATGACAACTAATTTTGGAAATCAAAACAACCTCATTTCTCTTTGGAAAAATGCATAAATATGTAACTTTAAATCTTTGCATACCTAATGCCTAGCTCTGTGCTTTGCATATTTTATATGCTTCAAATATTTCTTTAACCACAATAAGGCTACTTGAATTTTATCCCAGGGAGGAAAAATATGAAGTACCAATAACAATGTTCCAGGACATACTTTTTTAAAAATTAGTCTTCTGCTTTCCTTTCCTTCCAAGTAGCACTGTGACCTTTTCAACAAGGTAGAGTACCTGATTTCCAGAGGTGGGATTCTTTCCTCTCAGCAGAGACATTTTGCCCTTCCTCTAGATTATTTTCACCCTAAAGGAGGCAGTCCTTTGGTAACAGAAATTTCATGGTGTCTTAGTTGTTTTTTTTCTCCCAACCATCTGGTATAAAAATTAACCCTTTCCTGCTTGCCTCAGGAACATTTTTTGTAGGTTCTGATATTGATAAAATTAAATTGAAATGAGGACTGACAATTCAGTTGGACGACAGATGGAGTCAGATTAAAAATAGTACTGGAATCCCAGCTGTTTAAAATACAGCAATGGTGCTATGTCCTAGATATGGTGTCTCCCACTGAATCTTTTCCAGTTCCACAAATATTTATATGTGTATGTCTCCAAGAAATCTTAAGGGAGGCTCACCCAGAAATAATGGTAAATACATTTCCTGTGACACCTAGTAGAGCCAAATAAGTGGCCAATGATTAGAATCGTCCATGGGACTTTCAGCTGGTACTACAATGTAAGGATGAAAGTGTTATAGTTAAGACATTATAGACAAATAAAGTAAGGTTTTGAAGAGCATAGGATCGCTTACTATCCTGCAGAGCCAGTCTGATTGTTTGCTAATTTAATCTTAAAACATCTCTCTCTATTGTCCCAGGAAAGGATATTGTAGGAAGTGAGCATCATAACTAATTACTTCAAAATTATGTCTTCTAAGAAGTTACATTACTGTGCACTAATTCACTGAGGTCCCTGATGCTCCAGTTACAGGTTCATGTGAATTCTTTTAATAAGGCTGGGTTTTCACCCAGAGTTTATTCTCAGTTCCACACAAATGCTTGAGGCATAATTTTTAGCATAATAAAGCTTCAACTACATTGCAAGTTTATTGGTGGATATTCAGAAAATTCATTTCAACACACTTCCATAGGCACAATACATTTCAAAGTTTTTAGAGGTTTTGCTCTAACTTGGGGGCCATATCCAGTCTTCATCTAAGAATCAATAATTAGCTCAAATGAGATACCAAGATAAATATAATTTTACAGAACCAGGCATTGAATAAAATTAGGACTTAAGGGAAAATCAAGTAAAAACTTATTTTAAAAAATGCTAACCAGAGGACATATAATATTGTAAGATACTACCATTCATTTTCATTACTACTGTTCCTGTAGATTTTTACAATTCACAAAATCCTTGTACTCTTCACTCTTGTGAGTTATTTTTAGCACAAAAGATTTATTTCTATTTAAAAACAGAGGAAACTGTGACTTATACAAATGAAGTGACTTGGCTAAAGCCATGCAGCTAGTTAGGTGTGGAATCAGAAGGATTCCAGGTCTTATGATTTCCAAATCAAGCACCCTTCTCATTCATCTAGACTATGAAGTCTTTTTTGGAGATAGTTCAATACACTGTAACCTGGGCTTCTCTGGCAATCCCAGTTCTAACATGGAGAATTCCTTAAGGGCCTTTTAAACATGCCCAAGTCTGCCTAACATGAAGTTCCAGTGTCTCCTACCATGAGAGTAGGTATTCCCTCCTTTATTTTGCTGTTTGCATTTTTTCAGTTGTTTTTAGTTGTCTGATTCTTCTTGACCTGATTTGGAATTTTCTTGGCAGAGATACTAGAGTAATTGCCCATTTTCTTCTCCAGCTCATTTTAAAGATGAGGGAAATGAGGCAAATGGAGTTACATGACCTGCTCAGTGTCACACAACTAGGGCATGTCTGAGGCCAGATTTTAACTCAGGTCTTCCTGACTCCAGGCTTGGCACTCTATTCACTGGACCACCTTGCTGCCCTTATTTTAAACAGGAAAAATTGAATCATCCACTATCTTCTCCCACATCTTTCTGCTTTTCTCTTCTTGGAGACTCTTATCTGCTCCACTCAGGATGAATGCTATGAAATTAACTAGTGAAAGGGGAAGAAATTCACTTCCCCTACTCTCCTTCTTTTACTGTGACTATGAGAGATGAGTCCGCTCATGTTTGTTTCCGTTTTCAGTTTCAAGTTCTAGATGGTGATCCTCATGGGACCTGGAAGTTTAAGTAATGGTGACTTGGATTGCAGACAGCATGATTTACCCAAAGAACCCAGAATGAAAGATCTGAGAAGCTAGCATCACTGAGGTGGGGCTTCAAGTTGGAATCAGGATTGCTCTATTTGAACTGAGCTAAAATGTGAACCTAATCCTCTTCCTCTCTGCAGAGACCCTCTTTATGATTTAGGGAGTGAGAGGAGAGGGATTATGCCTCTCACATGTTAGAAGAATAAATTTGATTGTAATTATATAGTCTACAGTTGAGGGAACACTATCATTGTGCGGCTAGTGCCTTTTGCTGAGAATGTACATATCCCTAAATCCCCTTATTGGTCTCAGGGAACACTCATTTATAAAGACTGGAAATATAACATATCTGGTCTTTTGGTGGTGGAGGCCAGGATATTCAGTGTGATACTAGCAAGGAATTCATTATTCATTTTACTTAGCAAGCATGTACTATAGTCAGATACTTCGAAGGTGCTAGTGAGATAAAGACAGCAATGAAAGAATATTTCTTGCCCTCAAATATCTTACAATTTACTATTAAGTGGGGAGAAAAATGGGAGAGTACAGTGGAAAGCACAATGCTGGCACATGGTAGGTACTGCTTGGTGACATGATTAGAAAGAACTCAAGATTTTGACTAAGAGGATTCATGCTTGATTTGTGCAACCTAACACCCATGTGCCCTAGAAAAAGTTATTTAATCTTTCTAGGGGCATCATTTTCCTCAATTTTAGAATTAGGGAGGTGCACTTGATGACACCTGATACACTTTCTAGAATCCATCTCTTTCCCTCTATTCATTACTCCCACAACTTTAAACTATCATCACTTCTTTCTATACTGTCTCTATTCACTCTCCTCTTCAATTCATCCCTTATAAAAATATCAGATTGATATTTCTAAAGCAAGGTCTGACTATGTCATTGCCTTGCTCAATAAATTCCAGTAGTACATTATCACTTTTAGGATCAAATACAAACTTCTCTTTTTGGACTTTAAAGCTTGTCACAATCTGAATCCAACCAATTTTATCATATAGCATTCTTCTTCACACAGTGTAAGGTCCTCCAAAATGGCCTTCTTGTTCTTCCTCACATGGTACAATATTTCTTTTTCTATGTTCATAGCTTTACCCTATTCTTGAAATTTATTCTCTCTTAAACTCTGTCTCATGCAATTGAATCCCCAAATTTTTCCTTCAAAGGTCAGCTCAACCCCCAACTTCAACACTGTCTTTCCTGATGATCCTACTTGTTCTCAGTACCCTACTCAAATGTACCTCATGTGTGTTTTATTTATTTTGTATATGCTTGTATATGTATATGTTGTTTCCCTGGATTGAATGCAAACTCCATAAGAGCAGGGACAAATGCAAATTTATAATTTTTCAACTCTTTGACAACAGAATGCCCTTGATATAGTAGGTGCTTAGTAAAAGTAAATTTATTTAAATCATGATATGTACATCATAATCCAATCATAACTTGTAATAAAAGTAGTTTGAGATTTAATTTATTTGTTTTTAAAGTAATTTATTTGTTAATTTCATTTGGTTTTTAAAGAAAAAACAAAAGACATTTGTCCACCGATTCCCAGGAGGAATTTAACACAAGTACTAAGGAGAAAGAAAAGAGTGGAAATTATGTTAATAGAAGACAATGAGAAAGAGAAGAGAATGGGAAGATAATGTTTGGTGGAAGAAAATCTATGCTACAAATCTGTTTTCTTCTGCTAAGCATTTGTGTGACCTCCTGTGCCACTGGAGCTTTTTCATTTTGAAGGCTAATCTCATTAACCCCACTCTCATTGGGGTGTCCTCTGCAAATTACATCCAGGGTAATGGCATGTTTTCTTCCCCAGCAGGCCAAACATTCTTTTTAGTGCTGCTGAGTTTGTGAGTATTGGATCACATAATTGGAATATCCCATCCATGCAAACTGCCTATGGAGCTGTTCTTTCTTGATGACAATTTGAGTATAGCCTATCTGGTTGAGACCTGGAAAGATATAACAAGTCACAGTATTAAGCTTGAAACTGAGATATCTTTCGGATTTTCAATAGCAAGTTATACTTTCTAAAGGAGGTTAAACACTGAACAAAGATCCCAATACTATCTCCAGGGACCTGTATTTGAAATCCTGGCTCTGGCAGAGGAATGTGGCTTGATAGAACGAGTATCTCAACTAAGCTCTATCCATGGTAACAAAATATGTTAAAAGCCTAGACTTTATTTTTGCCTAAGAAAACTTTAGCACAATAGCTTTAACATAACAGGTTATTTTAATAATTTTTTCTTGAATTTTATTCACTATAAGTAAAACAGTAGTAGGTGGTAGAAATATAAATATATTGAAACAGAAATATCAAAAATAGCTGCCAGAGAGCAAAAAATCTGCTAAGTGGGATAATGACAAAGTATGGCATGTACTTCCCTCTGCACATCCTTCCTGTTTCCACCTATCTCCATCTGTTCCCATTTTCCTCACCTAAGTTACAGTCAGTTTTGCACTTCCATGTAGTGGTTGCTTCACCAATCATCCTAGTAACTTGATATTTGAATGCAGATTCTCACACTAATTCCTCAAGGATAAGTATTAATGCTAAGAAATTTCCTTACTGGAATCCATGAAAAACAAATAAATCTAATTGAACAAATATCATTAAATTCAATGAGCATTTATTAAAAACCTAGTTTCAAGACACTGAATTTATCACCTGAGAGGCAAAAATATCTGTGTCATAGGGCAATAAATCCAAGCAAATAGAAGAAATAACAGGGAAAATAGCTAAGATATTAGGAAAGATAATAGAAGTGTAAATCATCAGAATGTGAGCTATAAACTATTTAAATTTTTGGTCACTGAAATCCGTGAAGACCATTGACCAAGGTACAATAATCTTCACTGGTGGATGGACTGCCCATACGTATGAAAATACGGGTCCTTGAAATAAGCAAATAAAAAAGGCAAAATGAAATTTAGGCAATGGATATTAAAAATGAATATAAAAATATTTTAAAAATATTAAATCATTTTCTCTTGAGGAAGAGAGAAAAGTTTCCTGGAGTATTGAACAACTGAAGTGTTTCTCAAGAGAAGAAATGAATCTTTTTAGAAAGATGAGGTGATACCTATTCTAGGAACAAGGAACATAGCAAAAGCATAGACATGGGAGAGATTGTAGAATGAGAATGGGTGATGGATAGTGGTCCTTTCTCTGATCTTTATTCCAGTTTTATCTAGTTGTATCAGAAAGCACACTAGAATACCTAGGGCAGCTGCTAGCACAGGTTCTTAGATCTGCTTTTCTAAAAGGAAAGCAACTCAAAATGGGTTAACAATCTCACTTTAATCAAACACATATCATTTACCTAGTTTAGGCAAAAACGTCAGCTCCCTGAACTTCAGAGAATACAAACACAAGTTGCCAGCATAAGTTAAAAGCAGACCAAGAAATAGATCAGCAGATGGGCTTCCAACCATCTGACCATCATATCCATACCTATTCATAGTTATCAGAGAGGGAAGCATCAACATCTGGGTTTTTCAAAGCCAGGGGTATCAAAGGCTTCCCAGAGTCTCATCTGGTCAAATCACACAACTCTTCACAAAGTGAGAACCAAAGCAAAACCTCACATCAGGGCATATATATAGTCTTCTGGGTCAGAGAATTTCACAGCCCTCTTGATCCACTGTCCAATTACAAAGTAACAAGATGAGGGCATTCCCCCCAAAAAAGCCACCCGCCACAGGCTCCGTGTGACCATATTCAGCCTATTAGCAGGCAGAGTATACTTTCAAATCTGGGAAGATTCTCAGAGCCACTTAAGCTATTAAAGGGTCTAGGGGCAGGAAAGATCTTCAGATTCCCATTATAGTTGTGAATAAGGAAACTTAAGGAGTGGCTTCCTTCTACGCTGGGGGGAAAATCCCTGTGTAACTCTGGATCAAGTCAAATCAATCCAAGAAGAAGAAGGAGAAAGAGAAGCAGAAGAGAAAGTAAAAGTGAGTAGAAAGGAAGAAGATTATATTTATATAATGCTGTAACATATCAACACTTTACATATATTATGTCATTTGATCTTTAAAAAAAAGTTACAGAGACAGGTGTTTTTATTATCCACATTTTCCAAATGATGGGACTGATCTATGGGGCATTAATTGACTTGCTCAAAGTTTCTGAGTCAGAATTTGCATTTAGGTCTCAGTTATTCCAAGTCTATCCTTCCATTTATTGTAGATGATACTAGAGAAGTCATATATAATTTCCTCATGCATGTAAAGACTTTTGGTTTTGCTCACTGTGATTGTGAAAATATAGAATTCCAGAATGTTAAAAGTATTAGAGATATATTTAATATAAATCATTTGATTTAAAGATAAAAAATGAGATCCATAGAGAAGAAATGTCTTCATTAAGTTATATGATCCATAACTACCCAAGCTGGAGCTCAAACCCAAATCTACTGATTGGAAGAATAGTGTACTTCCTGCAACACTGATCCAACATTCACTTTATCTTTGATATTGAGACAAGTGGGACCATTGGTTCATGATACCTGGAGAATGGACAACCTTTGCCCAGTATTCCAGCATGTGATTTTGTATTTCAGTATAGTGATATAAGTTTAAATGTCATAGAGGATAATGTAATGGACTTGGAGTAAGATCCTGCCTCTGACATTTACTAGCTGTGTGACACTGGGTAAGTTAACTAACCTCTCCCAGTCTCAGTTTCCTTATCTATAAAATAATGACAACAATAGTTCTTGCCTAACATGATTATTGGGAGGATCAAGTGAGAAAATACATATAAAACATTTTGTGAAACATAAAGCAAGATATGAAATTTAGCTATTTTTCCCTTATCACAAAGATTTTTCCAGGCTTCCTGGATGCTTTACTTCTCAGAATCTTTGCATGAAGAAAGTGGACAGTATTTTCCCTTTTCTCCCTACTTTACCTTCTCACTAAAGTAGAAAAAAATAACTTCTTATATTAAAAAAATGATATACACTGATATGAGGCAAGCACACATAGAAGGATTCAAAATATCTGGCAACATGGTTTAGAAGCTAATAAGTTGTGAAGGTTTCTTTGATTTCATCCTATTCTTAAACTTAGAAAGTTCCTGAGAGCACCAGGCCTACTCTTCTTTCTTCTCTACTGTTTCCCTAGTATCTTAGAGAAATAGTAACTTAGAGCAAGATGGCACTTTAGAAGTTATCTAGTTCAAGACCTTCCTTTTACAGATGAGGAAACTGAACATCAGAGAAGTTAAATAAGTTGCCCCAGGTCACAGTGAAAGAGGTAGGGTTTGAATTTATGTCCTTTGATTCAAAATTTCCACTATACCCTGCTTCTTTTCTTGACTATAATGTTATTCAGTTCTATCTCTTATCATAGACTTGATGACTAATATCTTAACAATCTCAAGTGCCCAATAATCACCTGGGGTTTTGGTCATCAAAAGTTGGACAAGGATCTCACATTCCTATGGAATTCCTCCACCTTTACTGAAGGCTCTGAACTCTGGAGAAGCCTAATCTTTGTGCTCCTCCACCCCAAATACAAGTGATGGGATGGTCTGAAGAAAAGTGTCAGAGAGAAAAAGTATTAGACTGACTACCAAACTGAAGGTCTCCAGAGCCATTGTATTAAACTGATTGCTGTATGCCTGTGAAACCTGGACAGTATATCAGCACCATGCCAGAAAACCAAATCTCTTCCATTTAAATTGTCTTAGGGGGATTATGAAGATAACCTGGCAGGATAAGATACCAGACACTGATGTCATTTCTCAGATCTAAACTGTCAAGAATTCAAATGATACTGCAGAGAATGTAAATTCAATGGGCTTGCAACATTTTTTGCCAAATGTCCACTTGCCTAAAAGACTATTTTATGGAGAACTCACACAGGGCAAGTGCTCACATGGTAGTCAGAAGAAGCAAAACAATGATACTCTCAAGGTCTCTCTCTTGAACTTTAGAATTTATTGCATGACATGGGAGACACTGACACAGGACTGCCTAGCATGGTCTGCCCTCATCAGAGAAGTTACTGTGCTCCATAAGCAAGTGGAATTGAAATAACTCAAAAGAAATATGAGATGTGCAAAGTTAGAGAATTTACCCCACATATTCACATGGATTATTTGTGCCCAATCTGTGGCAGAGCATTCTGAGCTCATATTGGTCTGCTCAGCCACAGTCAGACACATTGTAACTTGACTCTGACATAGTGATGTCATTTTGGTCCTCCTCAAGAAAGAAGGACCAAAACCAACTACCAACCCACAAGTGTTAAACTCTTCCTTACAACAGGCCCCAGACTCTTGTCTATATTTAGAAGAACAGAGCCTTTGGATCTTTTGCTACTGTCTTCTTTCTCTTATAGATTTCCACATTCTGCCCCATTGATTGACCACATTTCTGTATTTTGCCTATTATGCTTGAGACATTTCAAAAACTGAATTTTCTTGACTTCCTCAACTCTTAATGATGTTCTTTTTGATCTAATTAAACTTCAAGCCTTGTGGCTTCCCTTTTCTAGTCTAACCACTTTTAACTTGGGCCCTATACTCTGCTTACTGGATGGCTTTCTGTGTTAGACTAACTTTTTCTGTAATTCTGCCTCTACATGTCCTAGGAGACCTGTCTTTAGGTATCCTCTGATAGCAGATCAGTGATAGATATAACTAGTGGTTTGCTGTATTCAGCTTATACAGGTTCAGGAGAGATGATTTGTAAGTTTTCAATGAAAGCATTCACATGATTGGGGACTGAAAAATGCAACAAATAAGAACTTTATTATTTGTTTCATTATCAAGCCATAAGAAAGTGATGAAGAAAGTGTTAGTGATTCAGATTATCTTAAAAAGTATGTGGTAGGCACATTTTTATGATTTCATCCTATTCTTTAACATAGAGAAATTTCCCCAAAGGAGTAAGCCCTATTCTCCTTTATCCCATCTTTACTACTGTCTTCCTAGTATCAAAAACTTTCATAGGGAGCTTATTAAATGTTTACCAGAAAACTTCATGATATGATCTAGAGCAGGAGAATCAAACCTATTGGAAACATATTGAGCTAGAAAATGACATATTGACATTGTTTATATTTACTTTTATTTTTATTTTTATTTATCTTATTATGTATTTCCAAATTATATTTTCAACTAGCTGAGACTGTATTTGAAAGTGCGTTCTGCACGTGGACTGTGAACCTTGTGTTGGACAACTGATTAAGAGCTAATAACCATTAGATGACTCCTTGTTTGCAACAACTGATTCCAATCATTTTACTGTTTGTTATTATGCATGGTCCATGCTTTGACTCCATTTCTAGATCCTATGAACTAAACACACACACACACACACACACACACACACACACACACACACACACACACACCCCATGCAGAAAGAAGAGGTATTACATTGGTAGAGACCAGATTTGTCAAGAGATAAAATATTTCTACTAATACATTTTGACACCTGCAATTCATAGTCTTAGATAATTCCTAGGGGGCTATAATAAGTCAAAAGACTTTCTCAGGATGATACACTCAGTCTATTTCAAGTCTGCAACTTGAACCCAAATCTTAAAAACTATGTAATTTTCTCTTTTAACTTAAAAGAATTTATTTTGATATGACACTATCAATATAGTCTTATTTCTCCTCTTGCCCTGAATTATAAGGCATATAAATAGCATCCCATTTGTTTTACAACTTATATCAGCATCCTTTTAGTACGTTTAATTAATACAACTTGATTCTCACCACAATAGCTTATTAAATTATAAAACAGCTGAAAAGAATTACAAGAAACTGATTACCATTTGAAAATTGTGCTCATATTCCTAATCACCTTTTTTTACTTGAGAATTCAGCCATTTGCTGATAGCTAAGTGTTTTTCCCTTTAACTGTAGGCTTCCCACCTACAGACTCACAGGTTTTCCATGTGCCTTTACAAATAATTTCTCTTGTAAGGGCTCTGAGGATTGAGTATGCAAAGGGCAGCACGTTCTTCCTAATGCCATCGGCTTCAGTATATCTCTGTTCTCAAAAAATACCCCTAACTTTTTACATGGTTCCCATTTTCACTGTGAAAATATTCACACTTTCAACACCATGATTAACATTAATATAAGTTTTAGAAGCCTAAATCACCTCCCTGTGAACCATAGTACTTACACCTCACAGCAGAGACTGCAGTGCTGTATAACTTAAAATACATTCAGCAAGATATGAATAATTATAGTTTATTTGCCTCTTTTCAGTTCTCTAGAGAGTAAACCAAAGGAGAGTGCTTTAAATGTTTCATTCTATCTTAAGCTTATTTTAATCATTTTATATGTTAAAAATGCATAGAAGCCATTTAGCATCATAGCTAACTGTTTTTGTCATTGTTGTAGGTAAAATGAAAGATGGTGAGTGGTCATCTAAATTCTAGTGTGCATATATAAGAATGGAATATTAGATTTGAAATAAGAGATTTGGAGTTCTAGCCTGACTTTGCCCCAGACTGAGTGATCATGTGAACTTGGCAAGCTCATTAAGCTCAGTGTGTCTTAGCATTTCCACCTCTAAAGGTAGAATGCTGATAAACACTTTTCATTTCTATTCTTGGAATATGAAAAACCATGCTGACCAACACAAGACACATCTAGAGAGTGTGTGTGTGTGTATTCATGTGTGTGTGTGTCTGTGTGTCTGTGTTTGTGTATTCATGAGTATAGAGGAAACAAAACCAGAAAGTAGAAAAGAGGAATGGAAGTTAATTTTTGAAGGTGAAGAAGGGTTTGGTCAGATATTTCCAGCATCATAAGGAATGGAAATGACCACTAATCCTGTGTTATAGGGCAAGGGCAAGCCTATGTGTACAAATTGTTTTATGTTAATTGTAGGAATATAGGTGGACTTGGAATGCAGAGTGGTATGTGAAGGAGAAAAGGCACATTATGTTGAAAAAAATCTTTGGTATTGTATAACCCTATGGCCATGGGATTTTCAGACCCACAAGGCCTATTTTTTTTCTTTTTGGCTAATTGTTTGGAGATTATTCCAGGAAAATCTTCATGTCAAAATTTACACAGATATTATCAGATGAGTCCTCAATTCTGAACAAATGAATGAATAAAAGAAGAAACAGAAAAATAAATAAATAAGTACTCGAGGAAACAAATCAATATTAGGATAGGAAATCACTTATTTTATGATGCAGAAAAAAATTTTAAAGGCTCACAGAACCCATAAATAAATATGGAAAACACTTGAAGGACAGATAAGAACACACAAAGAAATATATGAAATTGTTAAAAATACTTATAGTAATTTCCCTCAAAATGAATGGAACTTGAATTTGCCATCAGGGCAGCACTCTAACCTTACTGTGAATCCCAGTCTTCCCACAGGGTCCTATATAATCCTTCTTAGATGTATTGAGCTCCTGTGATTGGGGCTTATCACCAATTCAAACACACTTTGAGGCTACTACATAGAAAACTTTCCTTTCCATTCTAAAATAACTGTTATCAGCTCTTGGGGAGATGAAGCTGCTTGCATTCGTAGATTCCACCTCTCCTTCAGAACACTGGTGCATTCTGAATAAGAAAAAAGGTAAAAATGGGAAATGAATGAGAATTTCCTCTTGGTTCTCTTTTAGAGTCTGGCAAAATGGGGTCGTTTCTCTGATTACAAAGTGGCCTTTTTAAGTTGCTCATCATGGGGACAGTACCATTCACTCAAACTTCATAACAAGCAGTCTTCTTTTCTCTCCAAAAAATGGCTATGTACATGCTGCCCCTCTGCACTAGGAAGTGCAAATGCTTTCCTACAAGCTCATTAAGTTGCTTCAGGAGCTTATCAAATTGATCAGTGAACGCTCATGACAAATTCCTTTTATGTTACCTTTCCATCACTCCTCCACTCTTCTCCAAGGATTCCAATTTGACTGACTGATGACAGATCAAGGATAAAGGAAGGACGGAGATTTAGGTAGTGATCACTCAATGAATGAAACAATGATGTGAAAATTAAATGTATGGAAACAGGACTCTAAAATCATTTTAGAAAAAAGGAATAATTAGTTTTAGGATTTTTTTCATAATCAATTACAGGAATAAAAAAAGCTGTTTAAGACTAATGGTCTTAATTTAAAGGAGAAAAAATAATACTTTTAGGCAGAGAAATTGATTCCAGAGGGAAATCATGAAATGTTTTTTCCTTGAAGAAGTCATCCTAGAGTGCATAGAGTTCTAGGCTCTGAGTCAAGAGGACTTGGGTTTAAGTTCCATCTTTGACAAATGAATTGTAGTAACAATGATGGTAGTAGCTGCATTTATATATACTCCCCTGCATTTCAGGCACTGCGTTAAGTATTTACAATTTACAATATTTATTAAATATTTACTAAACATTGTCTGGCATACTGGCTATGTGACCCTGGGCAAGTTAACGTAATTTTTTAGTCTCCCTGACAAATCTCTAAGTCCAGAAAGAGCAGGCTAAGTGGTGATCATTATTAGAGGGGAGATTGTTCACCGGGAGCTTCAAGTATTATTGATTGTTATAGAGACAGATTAGAAATAAATATAAGCATATATGCAGTAGCTAGGTGGCACAATGGATAGAGCACTGGGCTTGTAGTCAGGAAGACCCGAGTTCAAATCCAGCTTCAGACACTTAGTAGCAAGTCACTTAACTCTGCCTCATTTTCCACATTGGTAAAATGAGTGGGGGAAGGAAATGGTGAACCTCTTGTATCTTTGCCAAGAAAAGCTCAAAATCTGACATGACTGAAATTACTAAACAATAACAACATAAATATGTATCCAGACTTTAAAGATATATGTATCTGTATATATGTACATATATTGTATATATGCACACTGCATGTGTAGAGTTAGATCTGTTACTTTTCCAGATGAAGTCTCTTAGACTCAAGGTTGTTTTCTAGATGACCTTATAAGTCACTTAGTGCAATAATTCCTTATGTAGGTTACTATATCTCTCCAGATTGAAATTTCAAGAAAAAAAAAGGAAATGCATAATGAAGAAGAAAAGCCATCTGGATATGTTAATGGACACTCCCTAGAGCAACAATTTCCAATGGTCTTGGGAACCGAGACAATACTCCTCTATCCATAGATATGGAGCTAGAAGAGATCTCTAGATATTATCTAGGCCAAAACTCTATACTTCATCAAAAAGTAAACTGAAGACTGGAGAGTTTAAGTGATATGCCCAAGGTTACTGAATTAGTAAAAAAACAAAACTAAGATGTAAATCAGGACTTCTGAGTCCATAGCTAGTACTCTTTCCACTATGCTATACTTGTCCCCACTGCTGTCCAGGAAAATAAAATAAGCTCGTGAGAATCATGATTTTTCTCATACAGTAGCACTAGCTCCCCATCAGACCACACATATCACTTTATTGTTTATTTCCCTTATTCTATTAGACTGGGAATTCTATGAAGTCCGAGGCTATATCTTAGATAAACTCCTCCCACCCCCAATTCAGTAGATACTTGACTTTGTTGAATGAATGAATGAATGAATGAATGAATGAATGAATGGATTAATGTCATTACCCACAGAAAAGACCCTAAATCTTGTACTAATATGGAACAGTTTGTTATGACAATGGAATGAAGGTCTAATGGATAAATGCTTTCATTCATACGGTCTTTTCTTCTCATACTCTGTCCCAACCAGCATAGGATACTTGCTGTAAGCATTCCATGTCATGGATCCAGGTCTTTCCAAAAGTTATCCCTTATGCCTGGAATATATGCCTTTTTCTCTTCTACTTGTTGAAGGAATGTCTTTTCTGATGCCCTTAATTGTTAATCATTCTGCTCTCCTACAGCTGAGTAGTGCAGTGGAAAGAGTTGAAGGAAGGAAGTCCTGAGTTCAAGTTTAGCCTTAGACACTTCCTAGTTGTGTGATGCTGTGAAAATGTAATAACTTCTATTTGCCTCAGTTATGTAGTTTGTAAAATGGGGGTAATAATAATACCTACTTCTGAGGATTGTTGTGAACATGAAAAATGATAATAATTGCACAGTGCCTGATACAGAATAAGTGATATATAATATAAATATATATATAGATGTACACACATGTATATATAAATATATACATAGATGCATAAGTACACACATGTATGTGTGTGCATACATTATATAGTATACACACACATTAGCAATTACTGAATATAAATATTGTATCTCCTCCCAGAAGGATGCAATGTGTAGAGAGGCTGTTTTATTTGTCTGTTTTTGTCTTTGTATCCTTAAAACCTACTGTCTCTCACAAAGTTAGTACTAATAATTGCTTATTAGAATTTTATTAGTTTGCATTAGGGAAAAATAAAATATGTGAGTTTTTGAAGAAAGGGTATATTTTAAAAATTAGTTCACAGAACATCAAAAGCTAATACTCTTCAGCCCCACTCTATATGGGAGACAACAGTGGCCTACAGAGAAGACTCAATTGAACACGTAAATATTGCTAGTTCTGTCATACACACATGCTTATTTTAGATTACCAGAGCTTAGAGGTAGACTGGATGTGGAAGGTTCTTGTTACTTGAGATGAGATACTAAATAGATAATTTTACCAAACAATAGTTATAACAGTATTTCCAAGAGCAAGATTCAGGACCTTTTCCTTAAACTTCATTTAGATTTTAGAACTGTGGTTTCCAAGTAATTATAGAACATGTAGTCTCTTGCCTTTTCATTTAATTTCATTCATAAAAAGAGTAATACACTTTCTTTTCTCCTCCAATATGTTGGAGAATCTCAACTTGACTGTAAGAAGTTTCATATTTAGCACTCCAAGGACACAGCAGGCATAGAGATAGGGGAGCAGAGAAGGGATAGTATAGAAGAATAGACTGTCCACCCATCTTGAAGACAAGGTATTTGGTCTAAATTCCAGAGTCTTGAAGTTTCCTAGGCCACTGTTCTGATGACCACTGAGGACAGAAGAATAATGAAGATTATTATTTCTTTCCTGAGAGAAATATGAGAAATCAGGAAAGGAGAAGAATCTGGACACCTTCATTACCAGCTTTGAGAAAGACAAATAATGCTGACCACATTTCAAATTGGTAAAGGAAGAGAAAGACTAAGAACTCACCATTAGAGGAGCAAGTAGGCTCTATCCTGTTGCTATCTCTTGTGTGCTGTACTTGAGATCTTGGGATGTTTTCCATTCACTATTATCAGAAACTTTTCTAGTTGAGATTCAATCTGTTTTATCTGGTTTATGTTGTCATACACACACACACACACACACACACACAGAGAGAGAGAGAGAGAGAGAGAGAATTGATCTGATTTCTGTTTCACAATTAATTTAGTTAAATTGTTTTATTTGCTATGTCTTCATGGTGGAACTGATATTTGATAGGAAGGAAGTTACGCCTTGGAGATATAGCTTGGTTCTTCCTTTCTGCATTAAGAAATGGTGATTAGTAGATTGAATCTAAATATTGCATCCCTTGATTAATAATATAGGGCAGCTAGGTAATGCAGTAGATAGAATGCCCAGCCTGGGGTTAAGAAGACTAATTTTCCTGAGTTCAAATTCATCCTTAGATACTAGCTGTGTGATCCTGGGAAAGTTATTTAACTGTGTTTTCCTCAGTTTCCTCATCTGTAAAATGATCTGGAGAAGGAAATGGCAAACCACTCTATTATCTTTGCCAAGAAAACTGCAAATGAGTCATAAAGAGCTGGACATGACTGAAAACACTGTGAACTGCAAAGAACAAATAATATTTAAGAAAGCAGATAGCCAGACCTCTAGCCCAAAATCCCTGTCTTCAAGGAGAGCAGTGGGGCCAGTTCAGGCCATGACCTCCTATTTTTTCTCCAAGCAGGAATCAAGATCTTCCTTGAAAAAAGATGGGGATAAAAATTATTAAAAATATCTATTCATGTTTCCCTATGATCCATATCTTTACTAATTCTCATGGTACATAATCTTTATTGGCCATATAGCCGTATATAATGCCCCTGTCATTAAAAAAGATAATGTGAGATGAATGAAAATG
The DNA here is from genome assembly GCA_028646575.1 of Pseudocheirus occidentalis. NCBI lineage: Eukaryota > Metazoa > Chordata > Mammalia > Diprotodontia > Pseudocheiridae > Pseudocheirus > Pseudocheirus occidentalis. The sequence continues at coordinate 78,453,180 of CM053599.1, forward strand.
AAAAGAGTTAGTCAGACATAAGAGACTAGAAGGGAGACAGGTCCTTATTTTACAAGATTTTAAACTCCTTGGAATCATGAAATATGGTAATTTTTATCATTTAGTCTTCCAGAACTAATGAAATACATTACATTTAAAATGTCCTTTATGATTGTGGAATAGGATAGGGTAGATAGAATAGAAGGAAGTCAGGGAAATTTTCTCATTTTATGAACTCATTTAACTCCCTCCCCCCCCATCCCTGTTCTGGATCATATAAAGGCAACATATGTTTAGCATCAAGAAATTGAGCAATATGAAAAAGAAAAGAGCAAATCTGCATATTACTAAAGAATGGAGTATGGGGTTTATTATTTGCATTAATAGTAAATAAGTAATTATTTATCATTTTGATAAAATATCATTTTTACTATTTTTGTGTACAAAAGTCAATTTTTAAATAATGTGAAAATGTCCACAGATAGTTCTTTGTTATTTTTAAGTGTGTTTTGATATTAAATGATTCTATAATTATTTCATGTATATTAGGCTCTTCTCTCTAGCAAATCTTCATTATGCTTTTTATTTTCTATCATTCAATGCACCCAGCGTATACGGCACTAGATATCAATTTTGACTAATGTGTTTTCTTCTGGGTAGTGTTACTTTGCTTTCAAGGTCTGATTTCTTTCTCACCAATTCAGATATACTATACTGGTAGCCTTCAGCTAAATAGGAGAAATTTCTTTTGAGAAATACAAATCCCTTCCCATCTTCCTCATTTAACCAACAGGAAAGACCATTTTAAAAAATGACTTTATTACCTCTTTTTTTTTCTTCCCAGCAGGAGAAGGAAGAATCATATGAGCAGAGTTACTTAAAGAGAAGGTAGCTGTTTTTAGGGGGATCTTTGTTACACTCAGAGGGGTAGTGTACCATCTATTCTCAGTAATAAGTACAGTAGAGAGGAACTGTACAGGTTCTAAGTCTTTCTAAGCTAGTTCTTTACAAATGGATTTCATTATTTGGATTGAAGTAAATTTCCAGAGTGGGAAAATTAGCCATATCCATACTACTAAACAATGAGCAAGCACAAATACTAAATCAAAACCAAAATACAATTAATTCTCAGCATGAATTCAATTTAAAATTGTCTCCTGAATTATTAAAGCATATTGATAACTAATTAAATGTTTTCATGATTAAACAAAAAGTAAGTAAATAACTAAAAAGCTATTTAAAATAATATTCTTTCATATAGTCATCTTATAGAAATCTTGCTACATTTCACAGGCTAATTGCCTGTATCCCCCTACTAAACACAGGCTGTAACTAACTAGTTTTCTATTTATTTTTATCTGGAGTATTTAGAAAGCATTATGAGTATGTGTTTATGCCTTCTGTTGCAAGAATGCAACTCTTTAAAAGTTTTAGCTGCAATAACTTAAAGGACCACAGGATGGAGTAATTAATGTACCTCATATGCAGCTCTCTGGCTATATCTCTCCATATACTATATGTCCCTTCCCCCTCCTCCCCTTTTTCTTTTGCCCACATCTTTATAGGTATTTCTTTGTTTGTGGTATCTTTTATTTTCTGTCAACATTTTTATTTCTAGGATAACAATCATGGTATGGCATCTGGAAAAAAAAGTCAGTCTGTAATTTTATATGTGAAGACAGAGAGGCCCAGATGTTAAGTGAGTTGTCCAATGTCATATATGTGCTAAATGGGAAGTGCTGGGATTCAAACCTAGGTTATCTCACTGATAATCTAGCACTTTTCCCCTTTTGCCACTCTTGTTTTCCCTCTTTCCTAACTTCTTTGTATATTATAAAAATTACAAATTATTTGTTTTGTTTCAAAGCTGTATTTTAGATTTTCAACTCTTAATTTTAAAGAACATAATTGGAATGGCACAAAGCTTTCTTTCAAAAAATAATGAAAATAGTTGCTTTGCTTTTAAATGAGCTTCAATTTATTTCCTTTTCCCTCTCCTGCAACTCCCCCTCCCATGCCCCCACACACTTTGGTTCCATAGTCCTTGAGAGAAGAAACAACAGATCTTTCCTTATGGAACACTACTGGTTTGTTGTTCTTTAATTCTCCAAGGATGAAGTTTCAAAACCTCCATTAGCAATCAGCTGCCTGTCAGAAATTTCACATTTGAATACTATTAATATATTTTAGTAATTAATGTAATTTTTAAGTTTTGAGCTTCTTAAGGGCAGTGACTGTCATTGGTTTATTTTTAAATGCCCAATGCTTAATAAAATGTCTGTCACAAAGAAAGTTAATGATAAATGTTTATTGATACATGGCCATTATATTTTCTTTCTCAAATGCTCCCAAATATTATTTCCTATTTATTTGCACTAAAATGGTAGAATTAAAAGTGTATTGTCTCCACTGAGTCAGATATTCTTTGTCTGATATACTTGCTCATTTTAACTTAGTAACCTTTGGAAGCTACAGTAAAATCTTCAGACCACAGGAGGCCTATACAGAAGTTAAATGCTGGTACACACTAAACAATAAATATACCCTGCTGGCTTTAATGGAGTTAATGTAGCTTTCAAAGGTGTCTTATGAACAAACAGGGATTGATTTTGGCACTAGGCAAAGCTAGCTCATTATGCCATTATTCCATGACCGCATATTATCGAGGAAAGTAAAATGTAATGAAAAGAAAAGTTACTGGACTTCAAATCAGGAATTGGGTGATATGGGTCTGACCCCCTGCTAAGTGAAAGTCAGCAAGCTAAAAATTTCCCTCTATTCCTAACCTCAGTTGTAGACTAAGGATAATAATATTGTGCTATATAACATATAAGATTATTGTAAAACCACTTCAAATACTAGAAAGTGTTATGTGAAATTGAGATTATTATTTATATTATCAGTGGTAATGATGATACCAAAAATGAACATTGTTTTAGACAACAAGACTTTGGGGTAGGAATTTGGCTCAATTAACTTTCTCATATGAAGCTATAACTATATACGTATAAACAAAATCATATCATAGACATTTTTGAAACTTGTTATAAATATGATTATGCATGTGCCAAGCCCAAGATGTCTTTGAATATATAGCTTTGGAACTAAGAAGAGTCCAAACCTATTGAACCTGAATTTGACACAAATCCTAAATAATTATAATAAAATTGTCTTGTATTCCCATTCCATTCTTATGCAGTATCAGGTTGTAATTTTTGGTTTTGTTTTGTTTTCTCTCAACAACCTTGTGAACAGAGATGGGAGTATTGTTTTGATTAATAGAATTTGAGATAAAGTCCTGTTGATTCCAACTCTATAAATATCTCTGCTATTTATTCCTTTTCCTCTCCTTCTATTATTATCAATGTAGCAAAAATATTCATATCCTCCTACACAGGTTTATTGCAATAGCTTCATAAGAGGTCCTTCTGAGTCCGTTCCTCCCACTACCCCCATACAAACAATATTACTATATTAATCTTTGTTATGCACAGTTGTGATAATTGAAGAATTCATTCAGCCTCTACCCTTATAATAGTTTCACATTTGGTCTTCTCCCCTCTCAAATCCTTCTGCTATAGAGCTGCCAAACTGATATTTCAAAAACATTAAGTGTAATTGTGCTACCCTCCTACTCCAAAATCCTCTATGGTTCCCAATTGTTTCTAGGATAAAATACAAAATGCAAAGCCTCGCATTTAAAGCCTATCATAGGCTAATTCCCAGTTACCTTTCCAGTCTTATCTTTACATGCTTCCTGTTACAGTCAAATAAGCTTGCCAGGTGCCCTGCTTACATTCTTTCTCCTATCTCTGCTATGAAAGAAGTTCTCACTCTACCATCTGGAATATACAACTATCTCATGTTTCTCTCTTGTAATCTTGATTTCTCTTCAAACACAACCAATGCTGGATCCTTCTTGGGTTTTCCTGACATTTCATCTCATTTTTAGCCTTCTCTCCATCTTTAAATTACTTTGCATTGTTTGATATATACTTTTCTTCTGTGAGTGAAATTTTGTAGTTGAATGTAGTATCCTTGAGTTTAGAATTATTTTCTTTATTTTATTTTTCTATTTCTAATACTTAGAATTGTGACTTGAATATTGTAGGTGTTTGATAACATTTAATTAGACAATCATTTTCTAAGAACCTACTATATGCTAAAGGCTGATCTAGGCATTAAGTACAACAATCCTGTTCTCAGGAACCTTGCATTCTGTTGAAGAATGCCACTTCCCTCTTTGAAAATACCATCATCATATATACCTTCCCATTTCTAACAGGGAAAAGGTAAAACTTTTTTTTTCAACATCCAAGCCTTTCCCCATTTTTATTGCCTCTTTTTCCAGACGTTGCTTATATTTCTCCCTAGTATATACTTTGTACATACCTATGCTGCACTGAGTCTGTACTTAATCACTGTTCTCTACATGTCAAATACTTTCCCCCCTCCCTTCCTTTGCTCACAATATTTTTCATATGTTTTAGATGTTCAAAACCTTCTCTCTGTGTTTTAACACTACTTTATTTTAAGGCCTTGCTCCAGTGCCAGATTTTCTATTCAATTCTATAGTAAAGGAAACAGTCATCAAGTACTTTTGAACTGAAAGTTTCATTAAAGGTGGCAAACAGACTAGGTGATACATAAATTTATATTGTTTATTCCCTTAAAGCTAGCAGAATATATACGTGTATTGAGCCAGATAAAATCAAACTACCTAACAAAAGGAATGAGACTAGTTAAATACATTTTAGAACAATCCCAACTCTGTCTCTATGTCACTCAAATTTATGATCTCCAAAAATGTTTAAGCATTTTATGAGAAAGGAATTTTCTTAATTGACTAGGTGCTAAATACAATAAAATAAAAGAGTGGATAAAGTGTCAATTAAAATTCTGACCCAGGACATTCTTTACCATTAAGATGCCATAACATAGTATATGTCCAAAAAATACCAAGATAAGAAGAAGTCCCATTACTCAAGGTACTGTCTCAAGTTAAGGGTCTCATCATTAATGGGAGTAAAGTCAGCCCTATCTGGTCTTGTTGACATAGGAAGAGGTATTCTCTGAGTTTACTCAGAGAACAAAGATGCTGATAGGTCCAGGCTCTTTTTCTGGTTGATTAGTTCAGGCTCTTGACCTTATTATGGTCCAAACATGATATGTATATGATTATCAGTACCTAACCTGTACAAAGTGGTGGTGAAAGAGATATAAGGTGGTTAAAGCACCACAGAATGCCCTAGCACATCTCGGGGGTGGAGCCAAGATGGTGGTGTAGAAGAAACAAGATTCTGCAGGTCCCACATAGCCACCTCAAATACACATAAAATATGACTCTAAACAAATTTTAAGGCTCCAAAACTCACAAAAATACAGAAAAAACACATCTCCTGCTGAAGGCAGCTCAGCAGGAAGGGCTCATTACAACACACTGGGAGCTGAAACCAGGCAAGCATGAAACCATGTCTTGGCTGCAGGGTGGCCAGGACAAACCACAGAAGGGTACTTCAGGAGGGTGGTTCAGTGGCCCCCATGGCAATTTCCAGAATTATTAAGCCATAAGAAACAAGGACTTAGAGAAAGGTCAGTGCAACTCAGCTAAATATGGGGGAGAAAAGCAGTCCAGTCAAACTGCTTCCAGGGCAAGGAAGCAGCAGAAGCAGTAGCCCTGCAGTCGCTTCCACATAGCTGCTTCAGAGCTCCAGGCCTACAGACTGCAGGGGAGTCAAGTGATCATTCAGAAACTAAGGCTCTTGTGTTGAGTGGCCTGGATCCAGATTGTAGTCTTGCATGGTGGTCCTTGGTTGCATTTTCAGTAAGCCAAAACTGGTGGGAGTGGAAAAAAAACAAAAAAGCAACAAAATGGCACCCTCCCAATATTTCTGACAGCTTCAAAACCTGCAGCAATTTTGGGCAGAGCTTTCCCCTCTGGAAGATGAGTTCTATGGCTAAAAAATTAAGTAATTCATTGGCAACATAAGCAGGCAAAGGAAGTAAAGTAAGAACAGCAATCTAACTCTACAATCCTTTTTCAGGGACAAAAAGGATCAAAACATGGAATGGGAGGAAGACAACACAGTCAGAACTCCCGCACCAAAAGCTTACAAGAAATATGTAGACTGCCCACAAGCCATAGAAGAGCTTAAGAAGGATTTTGAAAACCAAATAAGAGAAGTGGAGTAAAAATTGGGAAAAGAAATGAGAATGATGCATGAAAATCATGAAAAGATAGTCAACAACCTGACAGAAGAAAATAACACCTTAAAAAGTAGATTATCTCAAATGGCAAAAGAGGTCCAAAAAGCCAATGAGCAGAAGAATGCCTTAAAAAGTTGAATTTGCCAGATGGAAAAAGAATCTCAAAAACTTTCTGAAGAGAATAATTCCTTCAGAATTAGAGTAGAGCAAATGGAAGCAAATGACTTTATGAGAAATCAAGATACTATTAAACAGATACAAACAAATGAAAAAATAGAATGCAATATGAAATATCTCCATGAAAAAAAACACTGACCTGGAAAATAAACCCAGGAGAGACCATTTAAAAATTATTGTACCTGAAAGCCATGATGAAAAAAGAACTTAGAAAGCATCCTTCAAGAAATTCTCAAGGAAAATTGCCCTGATATTTTAGAATTAGAAGACAAAATATTACATGAAAGTATTGAATGATCACCTCTTGTAAAAGATCCCTAAAAGAAAACTCCTAGGAATGTTATAGCCAGGTTCCAGAGTACCCTGATCAAGGAATAAAATATTATAAGGTGCCAAGAAGAAACAATTTGAATACTGTGGAAACATAATTAGGATAACCCAGGATCTAGCAGCTTCTACATTAAGGAATTAGGGCCTGGAATATGATGTTCTGGAGATCAAGGGAGCTAGGATTAAAACCAAGAATCACCTACCCAGCAAAATTGAGTATAATGTTCCAGGGGAAAATATGGTCATTCAGTGAGGTGGAAGATTTTCAAGCGTTCTTGCTGAGAAAAGCAGAACTGAAAAGAAAATTTGACACTCAAATACAAGAAGCATGAGAAGGTAAACAGGGAAAAGAAATCATAAGGAACTTATCAAAGTTGAACTATTTACACACCTACATTGAAAAACAATAATTGTCACTTATGAAAACTTGTCTCCGTATGAAGATAGGTGAAGGGAATACAAAAGTACATATATATATTCATATATATGTATGTATACATATATATGTATATATATGTGTGTACATATGTATTCATACACATGTTTATATAGGAGAGTTTATATATGCATATGAACACATCTAAGTATATGCATATATGAGTACATAGAGGGCACAGGATCAATTGAATAGGAAGGGACTACACTTTAAAATGTGAAATTCTGAGGTGGGAGAAGATTAGAATGAGAGGAGACAGGGAGAGGCATAATGCAGCTAATTATGTCATATAGAAGAGGCTAGGAATAATTGTTACAATGGAAGGGAAGAACAGGAAGGCAAAAGGGAAACGGTCAACCTTACTCCTATTGCTTTGATTCCCATTTGGCTTAGGGAAGGAATTACATAAACTCTAAACTGGGTACTTTGCCACACAGGAGAGTAGGGAGGATGGGGATAAGAAGCAGGGTGATAGAGGGGAAGGCAGGGTGGGTGGGGGTGTTGGTGGAAGTACACACTTCTGTAAAAGAACAGGGACATGGTAGAGAATAGAACAAGGTGGAGGGGGGCAGAATAGGAGGGAAGGACATATAATCAGTCTCTCATAATATGTCCACTGTGGAGATGTTCTGTGTAACTACACATGTCTAGCCTGTATTGAATTGCTTGTCTTTCCAGTGGGGGTATGTGACAAGGAAGAGAAGGAATCTGGAATTTGAAGTTATATAATCTAATGTTAAAATATATATGTATATGTTTATTATTATTATTAGTAGTAAATACATTCAACTGGGAATTAAGATATACAGGCACTGGGATGGGGATACTCATCCTGCCCTACCAGAAAGTCAGAGGGGTATTGGGGGAGGATGAAGGATAGAACAGAATGGGGTAAAGGCTATACAGTGGGATGGCTGTTTTGAGGTGGTGGGTAAGGGAGAGATGGGGAGAAAATTTGTAGCTCAAAATCTTGTGGAAATGAGTCATGTAAACAACAAAATAAATTAATTAATTTTTAAAAAAGAAAGAAAAAAAGAAAAAAATGCCCTAGGACAGACTTTATTCTAGCCTGCTTGTCCAATGCAAGCATCACAGATACCTAGGCTCCTTAAGAGTCTACCCCATATGGTGAACTTATAATAAACTTTGCTTTTCTGTGGCTGAAAAAAAATAGATATAAGGTTTGGTCCATTCACTCATGGAGCTGATAGTCTGATTGAGGGGTACAATATTTACATAAATAACTAATTATGATAGAGGATAAATGAAAAGTAAAGCTCTAGGTGAGATAGAAGGGGAAAATGTCACTATTGACTAAGGGGGAATTATTGAAGACTTCATGTGGCAGGTAATAGTTGAGGTGTCATTCAAAGGATGATGGAGATTTCAACATGAGGAAATGGAGAGAAATAGAATTCCAAATATACAGAAAAATATTACCAAATATGCTTGAAGTGGGAAAACACAAGACATGTTGACAAATACGTTTTCCAATTCTGTTTGAACTTTGGATATATTGCAAGGAATAGGGACAAGATGATGTATATTCACTAATTCTCCTTCATTTGATCCCATCAGTTATAGCATTTATTTATATTGCACTTTTGTATTTATCTTGCATTATTATACTATCATTTGTTAGGTCTAGGAGCTTAGGTAAAAAATCAGAACAAAATGAGACTTGCAGTTTACTTGACAGCTAATTAAAAGGTTTATTAAGCCATTAAAGAGGAACAGTCTTCAAAAAAGTAATGAATGTTCACTGAGAATAAGGCATAGTCTCAATCCCTTGGGAGGGATCCTACCCCACTGTGTTCTAGCAATTTTGAACCCAGGCAAAAAGGAATCCATGTCAATGTCCTAGGTATGCTTTAGTCCCTGGGGCCAACTAAGCCTCATTTACAGTTTCAAAAACTTTTGAAACTGTACAAACAAACAAATGCAGCTTAACTTCCATTGGTTATTGGTGACAGGATTAGAATAATTTTCCCAAATTGGACTTTTTGTAGTTTTGTCATACATTAAGTTGGATTCAGTATTTGCTGAGGTTTTTTTTTTTTTGGCTTTCTGGAGGGGGAAAAGTTGGGCAATTGATGTTAAATGACTTGTCCAAGGTCACATGGCCAATAAAAGTTAAGTGTTGGAGGTCAAATTTGAACTCAGGTCCTCCTGACTCTGAGGGAGGTGCTTTATTCATTATGCCAGCTAACTGTGCCAAGATTCTTTTTTCATCTCAAATATGCCATGTTTTTCTAAATCAATGGTATATATATTCTCACCAGACCAGTAGTTGTCAAAGTGTGGTCCTAGAAACATTGGGGGTCCTCAAGTCCCTTCCAGGTGGTCAATGAAGTTGTATCTATTTTCATAATGATACTAAAATATCCATATTTTAAATATCAATAGTAAATATCAATAAATATAGCTACATAAATTTATTTTTGGAGAATACTCAATTGTTAAGAGGGAAAGGGGTCCTGAAACCAAAAAGTTTTGAGAACCATAAGACTAAATAATAAGTAAATTACGTGTGGGCCAGAACAGTCTTTTATATAAACTATGTATCTTCTTCATGTTCTAGCAAAAACCTTAAACACCAAAGACACTTAATAAATGTTTGTTGCAATGATTTGCAGGCTCCTTTTATCATGAAGTTACCTCCCAGGCTAGAGATATTTTCCTTTTGTTGTTTTGTTTTGGTGATTCTTTGCTGTCCCCTGGTGGCTCATTCCTAGCTCCCCTCTTGTTGACTGGGCTGAAAGGACAGACTCCTCTGAAAGCATCTAAACTCTAAACAATTGTTCCCATGTGAATTTCTGCAGGTTTTAGTGACATCACAAATTTCAACAAGCTGCATAGGATTTATTTTCTTTATATGTTGTCCGGGGATTAGTTAACTTGAATTTCAGGTTACAATAAAAACAAATTAACAAATAAATCTTTTTTCAGTCATGCTCAACTCTTTGTGACCCATTTGAGCTTTTCTTGACAAATATACTTGAGTGGATTCCCATTTCCTTCTCCAATTCATTTCTCTTTTTTCTTTTTTTCATGTTTAAAAGTTAAATTTTATTCTGTTGCTTTACCCAACCCATTTTGTCTTTAAAATACATGTATATACATAAATAACCACAGTGTACAACAATGAATGATAAATGCATTAGAAAGATGAAAAACAAACTATAATATGAGGTCCAAGGAACAGTCTACTATATCTCTCTTATTTGTGTTTTATGTAGAAATCAATTTTCAGGCTCTATACTTGAGACCATAGAGGGATAATGCTTACTGATATTTTTAGAATACTCTAAGAAATATTATGTAGTGCAAGACTTTATGATTTAATTTACATGGTACTAATTTTGCCATTTCATATTGAAACCAATCCATGCCATAGAAGATAATTTCACAAATTCCTGGGGCTGGAAAAATACATCTTATGGTAGATAACCTTCTGGTGATTAATCCCTTCTCATATAGGTAGGCAGGTCTTCCAGTGACAAAATCAGTCTTTCATTAGATTCTGTATTTGATTACTTTGTAAGAGCTGCCAGACATTGCAGTCCACTGACTTAATTATTAAGAACTTAGTGTTTACTCCATTAATTGAGAAATCTTCAGATGAGATTAGCTTTGGTGAAATGGCAGGACCAGCACTTCCTCTGAGATAAGAAGTGCAGGAATATAACAGGGCATATAGGTGGTGCAGTAGACACAGAGCTGGGCCTGAGGTTGAGAAAACTCATCTTCCTGAGTTCAAACATGGCCTCAAACACTTACTAGCTGTGTGACTGTGGACAACTCATTTAACTCTTTTTGCCTTAATTTCCTCATCTGTAAAAATGAGATGGAGAAGGAAATGGCAATCTACTCCAGCATGTTTTTTTGTTATTTATTTATTGTTTAGTTTTTAATAACATTCCTTTCCATAAGATTTTGAGTTACAAATTTTGTCCCCATCTTTCCTCAACCCACCACCCCAAAATAGCAATCCCACCAAATGCCCTCAGCCCCAATATGCTCTCTCTTATATCCTCCCCCATTCCCCTTCTGACTTTCCAGTAGAGCAAGATTATCTCAAAACCCCTGTGCCTGTATATCTTATTTCCCAATTTCATGTAAAATAATAATGATAATGATAATGATAATAATAATAATTTTAAACATTTGATTTTAAAACTTTGAATTCCAGATTCTTTCCCTTCTTCCCTTGTCACCCATCCTTACTCAGAAGATAAGAAATTCAATATAGGTTGTACATGTATAGTTACCCAAGTCATTTTTATAGTAGTTAGATTGTGAAAGACCATTTCCCGCCATCCTATCCTGCCCCTAACTTGTTCTGTTTTTGCCTTTGACCCTGTCCCTTTTCAGAAGTGTACTTCTAACTACCCTCCCCCCACAATCTGCCCTCCCTTCTATCATCTCCCTTCTAATCCCCCTTCCCTGCTACTTTCCTGTAGGGAGAGATACGCAATTTAGTGTGTATGTTATTCCCTTCTTAAGCCAAATTCAATAAGAGTAAGGTTGAACCATTCCCTTTTGTCTACCTGTTCTTCCCCTCCATTGTAATTGTTTTCTCTTGCCTCTTTTATATGAGATAATTTACCCTATTCTCTCTCTCCCTGCCTCTTCTCATTATATTCCTCTCTCATCACTTGTTATTTTTTATATGTCATCCTTTCTATTCAACTGATCCTTTATACCCTCTATGTATACATGTACACATATATACACACACATATGTATTTATATACACATATACCCTCCTATATAAACATATATATGTATGTGTATGTATATATACACACATATAGAGGTGTATATATATGTGTGTGTGTGTATGTATATATATATATATGTGTATATATATACATATTCCCTTAAACTACCCTCATATTGAGGAAAGTTTCATGGCCCAGGGGGCAGCCAGGAAGAGCCACAGATGAAGCCTTCAGGAGAGTGGCTCTGTGGAAGCTGTGGGAGTTTCCAGAATTATCAAGCCATAAGAAACAAAATCAAAGTGGAACTCAGCTAAATCTGTGGGAGAAAAGCCATCTGGCCAAACTGCCTCCAGGGTAAGGAAGTGGCAGGAGTGGTGGCCCTGCAGCTGCCTACACATATATCTGAGTATGTGTATATATGAGTACATACAGGGCACAGGATCAATTGAATAGGAAGGGACAATACTCTAAAAGGTGAAATTCTGAGGTGGGAGAGGATTAGAATGAGAGGA
>CM053599.1:78466044-78507056 GCA_028646575.1 Pseudocheirus occidentalis
AGATGATACTTTAAAAGGCAAAATTCTGAGGTGGGAGAGGACTAGAATGAGAGGAGACAGGGAGAGACAACATGGGATTAATCATCCCATAGAGAGGAGGCAAGGGATAACTATTACAATTTGACTTTCAATTACTATCATTGAATCTGGCTTAGGGAAGAAATGGCATAAACTCTAAACTGGGCATCATGCCACACAGGAGAATAGGGGGCATGGGGATGAAAGGGGGGACAATGGAGGGGAGGGCAGGGTCTGGGGGAGGGATGCTGGAAGCACACACTTCAGTAAACAAGGACAAGGTAGAGAACAGAACAAGGGGTGGGAGGGATAGGAAGGTGAGACAGATGATCACTGTCACTATATGTCCACTATGAAGATGTCCTGTATAATCACACATATAAAGCCTGTATTGAATTGAGTGTCCTTCTAGTAGGGGTGGGTGAAAAGGGAGGAATAGACAGAATCTAGAATTTAAAGTTCTGCAATACTTGCAACCAGGAATTAAAATATACAGGGGCTGGGATAGGGAGACCCTTCCTGCCCTACCAGAAAATAAGAGAGCAGAGCAGGGGAGGGGCTTTACAGTGGGATTGCTGTTATAGGGTTGGGGCAGGAGCAAGACGGGGAGAAAATGTGTAATTCAAAAAATGTAATGATAATGAATAATGTAAACAGGAAAACAAATAAAAACTAATTTTTTAAAAAAAGAACTCACTTGGGAACTTCTTGGCCAAGATGCAAGTTTGTCATTTTCTTTTTCAGTTCATTTTATAAATGAGGAGCTAAGGCAAAACAGGTGATATGACTTGCCCAAGGTCAAAATCTTGTAAGTATCTTAGGTCAGATATTTTTAAAAAATTATTTTATTTTTCATTTGTGGAATAAAACAACATTTCCAAAACTGAGTAATAAAAAAGATGGTTGCACATGAAACTGTAAATCAATTATGTGCAACTTGCTATTCATTTAAATATATAATTAAATTAGCATGTAATTATCTTTCCCCCTCTTTTTTTCCTTCCACCTCTGCCCTACCACTGGCTACCACTAGACACAGATAGGTATATATAAATAAAATTATTCTATACATATTTATAGTTATCAGTTCTTTCTCTAGATGCAGAGAGCATCTTCCTTCTTAGGTCATTTGCGGTTAATTTTAAAAGTCAAAATGACTTAGTTATTCAAAGTTGTTCTTTAAAAAATATTTTCGTACTGTATACAATGTTTTCTCTGTTCTGCTCATTTTGTTCTTGATTATTTTGTGCAAGTCTTTCCTGATATTCTAAGATAATTGAGCTCATCATTTATTATAGCACAATAATATTCCATCACAATAATATACCACAACTTGTTCAGCTATTCCCCAATTGATAGGCATCCCTGCTATTTCCAGTTCTTTGCCATCACAAAAAAAAATCTTCCATAAACATTTTAGGACATGTGGATTATTTTCATTTTTTCCCCTAATCATCTTTGAAAAGTGACTTAATAGTGGTTTGATGAGTCTTCCTTACTTCAGCCCCAGCATTCCATCTACTGTGATATTTAGCTGTCCAATAATATCTGTAGAATCTAATTTACAATGTTCCAAACTATTAACAAGATATATACATACATGCAAATACACACATGTATTATACACATATATTATGTATATATAGTATATAGAGATAGAATGTGTGCACATACATGTATATATGTGTATCTTTGTGTATATGCATGTGTGTATATATGTGAAACATTTACATACATCATAACTTGTACATATATACATACACACATATATTTCTAATTTTGTTCACTTTAAACCATTATATACACGCACATATACATACGTATGTACATGTACAAGCATGTATAAATATACGTGTGTGTATACATATAGTAGGCATGTAGCAAATATTCTGGGAATGCTCTCCCAATCCCCATTTCTATTAGTGGTCTGAGTATTGATAATATGTCTGCTAAATCATTTTTAGGGTTTCAGAGAAACCTATAAGGAAATGAAAGTGGTGGTTCTTTTAATACTGTTGCTCAGGAATCCCCATATTTATGTTTCTTGCTGTTTTTAATACTAATTATAAATTATTCAGCCAGATTTTACTAGCTTTTAGAAAGGAGTATTTATTAGGTAGTAGATTTGGTGCAGTTGGTACAAACAATTCCTCTGAAAGTCTCTATCCCAGTCTCCCAGAACTACATATAGAGTCAGGAGAAAATGGATTCAAGCTTAGAGATCACTTAGGGCACAAGGGTAAGTCATTGCTCCTGGAAGCTTTTATGTTGAAGTCTTGGAGATGTTCTCCTTAAGTATGGTACAGCTTTTCCACTGAGCTTTTTATAGAGCCTTGAATCTATTTTCTTCATTGGATCCCATCTATCTTTGTCTCCCAATTCAGATGCTGAAGCTCTCCACTAGTTCCTCTATTGAGGAAAGTTGCTTGGATAATGGTCAAAGTATGAGAAGTCTACAATCCTCTATACATTAAGAAGCACTCAGCTTCCTCCTCTATACAAGAGAGGAAAAAAGTAAGCCAACATACTTTCCTCTCCCTACTTTCACTATAGTGATTCTTTCTCAGGGTTCTGTTTGACTGTAACATGTTTAGAGTTCATGAAAGAGATAATGAGAAATAATTCTGAAAAAGTAGATGGGGAATATATTGTGGATGATTTTAAATGCTGCTTTATCAACTATAACATCTTTATGTTTTCTTTGATAGTTGATGAAATAATTAAAATATCCCTGGAAGAGGTCTCAAGCAGAATCTAATCTCATTTTAAGGAAGCTAAGGGTCTTATTTTTAAGGTTATACCTACCTCACCCAGAGCACACATCTATATTTTTCTTCCTGTAAAAAAGCTATTTTGGTAGGAATCTGTTTAATCTAGAGAGTGAAATAGACAAAAGAGTAAGGCTCTTTGGATGCATGTCTATAGAGATGGGAAAGACCAGTTAATTTATATTGAGGTATGTATACTCTATGTCTATGAACATTCATAGTTTTCTAAAGATTATGAAGATAATACTATGGGGGGGGCAAGATGGCAAAGTAAAAGCAGGAACTTGCTTGAGCTCACAACCCAACCACCTAAAACACTTGTTAAAAATTACTCTAAACAAATTTAAGTGCTACAGTATCCACAAAATGACAGCATGAAACAATTCTCCCACTGAAAGCAGACTGGCAGGAAGGGTCTATCACATTAGGATAAGAACAGAGAACAGTCCTGCATTAGCTGTGCCTGGTCACAGCAGCAGCACATACAAGGGACTAACCAGTATTCATGGACTAAACTACGGGCAACTGTGGGGGTTTCCAGACTTCTCAACCCATAAACACCAAAGAGATAGTAAAAGGTCAGTGGGGAAACTCTGTTGAACCTGAGTGAGAGAAGAGAGCTGTCTAGCCCCTACATCCTGGGTGGCAGAAGTGGCGGTAGCTGCAACCCCTGCATCAGGGGCTGTTTCCTGAGCCCCAGGACCACAGATAATGGGGGAAACAAGTGACTAACTACAGGGAAACTACAGGAATCTCTTTGCTGTGGCTGAGGCAGGATTTTCTTGTTTTGCCCTGCTTGGATCTGGGTCACAGTCTTGAGTAGTGGTCTTGGGGTGAGGAGCACTGGTCTGGCATAGCTTGTTGAGGCTATGGAGAGACAGTCCTCCTCACAGTTCTGATACAGGTACCTAGATGAAGCTCTTACAATAGGGGCACAAAACCCCAGAAATCTGGGACACAGCAATCTCCACTCTGAAAAATCGGGTTCTACCATAACAAAGATCACAAAAGTCAAGTAACTGACTCGCAAGATGAGCAAAACAGAAAAAGAGAAATCAGACTATAGAATCATATTTTGGTGACAAAGAGGATCAAAACACAGAACCAGAAAAAGACAGCAAAGTCAAAATTCCTGCATCAAAAGCATCCAAGAAAAAATATGAACTGGTCACAGTCCATGGATGAACTCAAAAAGGATTCTGAAAATGAAGTAAGAGAAGAAAAGGACAAAAAGGAAAAAGAAATGTGACTAATGCAAGAAAATCATGAAAAACAAGTCAACAGCTTATTAAAGGAGCCAAAAAATACTAAAGAAAATAACACCTTAAAAATAAACTAACTCAAATGGCATAAAATGTCCAAAAAGCTAATGAGGAGAAGAATGCCTTAAAAAGCAAAATTGACCAAATGGAAGTTCAAAAGCTCACTGAAGAAAATAATTCCTTCAAAATTAGGTTGAAGCAAATAGAAGCTAAAGACTTTATAAGAAATCAAGATAATATAAAATAGATCCAAAAGAATGAAAAAAATAGAAGGCAATGTGAAATCTTACTGGAAAAACTGCTTACCTGGAAAATAGATCTAGGAGGGAGAATTTAAAAATTATTAGGCTTCCTGAAAGCCACGACCAGGAAAAGAGCTTAGACATCATATTTCAAGAAATCATCAAGGAAAACTGCTCTGATATTCTAGAACTGGAGGGTAAAATAGAAATTGAAATAATTCACCAATCACCTCTTGAAAAAGATCTCAAAAAGAAAACTCCTTGGAATTTTAGAAGCAAATTCCAGAGTTACCAGGTCAAGGAGAAAATATTACAAGTGGTTAGGAAGAAATAATTTGAGTATTGTGGAAACACAATCAGGATAACAAAAGATGAAGGAATTTCTACATTATGGTATCAAAGGTATAACGCCATGCACAAGCAGCTTCCCAGAAGAATGCTACTGTGAACAGCTTTTAAGGTTCTGATTACACAGTATAGTGAACACTCCATTTGTTCCATAACAAATCAAGGCAAACTTTCTCAGAAAATCAAGGTACAGTATAATATTCACAATGCTACATCTTATCACAGAAAAATCACAATACAATGTTCACAATAGCTTAACATTTGAACAGTCACATAGTTTTCACCAAAGTCACCCCAGTATTTAGAAAAAAGAACAAAAGAATAATCATCTGATTTCCCTATGGGGGAAACCCTCCTTCCTTCATCATTCAATCATTTCACAATACAAGTAAGCCTTCCACTCATGGAGCAATCAGTCACTTATCCAGATTCACAATTACTAAGCATCATCAAACATTAAATACAATCATTAGAAAATCAAAAACACAAACCCTTCAGCCCTCTGTGTCTAGTAAACTTCAATTTCATCACACATTAAATATCCAAGGAAAGGCCTTGTCTTCATCTTAACTTAGGTGGTCTCTCACATTCTCTGAATCCTCTTCCATGGTTCTAGCTCCTACTTGAATCCACCAAACAGTCCCCTGGATTCAGAGACAGAAAGCTCCCAGCTTCTCATCCAGTCCTCCAGGCAGTTCTTCTTACACACTGAAGTTCACAGGGTCTAGCACATCTCAAAACCTTCACAACTTTTGTTGCCTGGGACTCAAGGATCATCCAAGCCACAAACAAAGTCTTATCCTGGTCATGCTTCTTTAGTCCACCAACACTTCAGCTGGCCCTCAGACACAGAAGAAATATCAGTTTTCCAGGAGACATCAGCCACTTTGGCCTTCACCAGATTCTGGTCTCATAGAAAACTTCACCTCAGTTGTCAGTCCAGTAGCAGCCCAGCTCCCAGATTCTGGAACAATTCTGCTTCCTCCACCAGGAGTAAAAATTCTTGATTCTGACTGTCTCTTCTCTGGTCTCGTCTTAAACACACACACACACACACACACACACACACACACACACACACACACACACACAGGCTTCCTGTCTCAGCCAACACCTTCCTGTTATGTCAGCAACATGAGACAGAGGAGTTCACACATTCTGTTTCTTTCACAGAGGTATTTATTCCTTACCAAGGGCTAAGTACCTGCTAAATTAATTACCATTACTGAAGGGTCTGGAATATAATATTCTGGTGGTCAAAGGAGCTAGGATTAAAACCAAGAATCACCTACCCAGCAAAACTGAGCATAATACTTCAGGGGAAAATATGGATATTCAATGAAATAGAGGACTTTCTAACATTCTTAATGAAAAGACCAGAACTGAACAGGAAATGTGACTTTCCAATAAAAGATGCAAGAGCAGCATGGAAAGGTAAATAGGAAAGAGAAATCATCAGGAACTTATTGAAGTTGAGTTGTTTATATTCTTACGTGAAAAGATGATATTCGTAACTCATGAGACTTTTTTCAGTTTTAGGATAGTTGAAGGGAATAAATATATATGTATGTAAGTATGTATGTATATATGTATGTGTTTATGTGTGTATGCATGTAGGTATATATGCATATATAGGTATGTACAGGTATATGTATTTGTGTGTGTGTATGTCTGTGTAATATGTGTGTGTATATATACATAGAGGGCACAGTATGAGTTGAATATGAAGACATGACATCTTAAAACTAAAATTAAGAGGTGAGAGAGGAATATACTGGAAGAAGGAGAAAGGGAGATACACTAGGGTAAATTATCTCATATAAAGGAGACAAGAGAAAGCTGTTACAATGTAGGGGAAGAGCAGGGAGGTGAAAGGGTAGGAGTCAACCTTACTTTTATTGGACTTGGCATAAGGAGGGAAAAAACACGTACATTCAATTGGGTATCTTAGCTTACAGCAAAGTAGGGGAAAGGAAATAAAAGGTGAGGATGATAGAAGGGAGGGTGGATTGGGGAAGACAGTAGTCAAAAGCAAACACTTTTGAAAAAGGACAGAGTCAAAAGAGAAAATAATAAATGGGCAGGATAGGATGTAGCAAAATAAACTTAGTATTTCACAATATGACTATTATGGAAATGTTTTACATAACTACACATGGATAAACCATATAGAATTGGTTTTCTTCCCAGTGATGGTGGATGAGTGTTACTGGTTTTTTATTCAGGTGAGGGTTATCTTTTTGGGTCAGGATGTATAGGGCTTACCTATACCCACCTCAACAGGCCTCGGGCATCCCCGGCTCCTGGTCCACTCCGGGAGAAACAGCTGCACAAAGAAACTCAGGACACAGGACTTGCTTGTAGCTTTTATTGAGAGTTCATCCTCTATCTTAGTATGGCTGGACTGGACTGGACTGGCCTGGCAAGACTCGACTGGACTGGCTGGGCTGGCTGGGCTGGCTTGACTGCCCTGCCTCTGAAAGCAGAGAGATTATCCTGCTTATTGTAAACAGGTGCAGCCCTTGCATTTCGCCTCAGGTGATCACTTGTACTCCTGTTAGCTGAGGACCAGTTCAACTCGTCCATCTCACGTGGAGTATCAACGACCCTCTTTAGGACTCTCCTCCCCAAGTAAGGTATCAGAGACCTAACAGATGAGGAGGGAAGAAAGACTCGAATCTGGAACTCAAAGTTTTAAAAACAAATGTTTATAAGTTGTTTTTACATGCAACCAAGAAATAAGATATACATGCAATGGTGTATAGAAATCCATCTTGCCCTATAAGAAGGGAAGAGGAAAGGGGGAGATGGGGTGGGATATAAGAGAAGTCAGACTAGGAGAAGGGGTATACAGTATGCTTGCCATCTTGGGTTGGATGTAGGGGAGAAATGGGGAGAAAATTTGTAAATTGAAATCTTGTGGAAATGAATGCTGAAAACTAAAAATAAATAAATAAAAATTTTAAATTTTAAAAAGGGATAAATCTATTGACTTCATATCAATAGCAAATATGCTTTGCATCTTGCAGTCCTAACAAGCACCTCCAGATAGTGGGAACAAAATTGAAAGTATCAATTCACATACTTTCCCCTATTCAAACATTGTAAATTAGTTACATTGCTAGTTATCTGGCTAGATGTCTTTGGATATAGAACAAAAATGAAATTAAAAGACTGTTGTCTTAAAAATGGTCATTGCTCTGGAAAGGGACTTGGAATATAAAATTATTATCACCCCTTCCAGTAAACTTAGAGAACTCTAAATAGTAGACAACTGGACAGAACCTTGGTTACATTTCCATTAAAACAAAGAAACAAACAGACCATAAGATAGAAAGACAGAGACAGAGAGAAACAGAGGCAGGGAGATAGAGACAAAGAGACACAAAACAGAAAGAGATAGAGCGAGAAATAGTGTCAGAGAGATAAAAGTAAGAGAGAATGATACAGAGAAAGAATCAGAAGTATCATTCACCTTTACAAAGAGATAAAATAGCTATTAGAAATCTTAGCTATTGTTATTCTCTTCCTCATATAGAAGATCTCTAGAATTCTTTTGAATTTTGTGTCTACAATCCTGTATACCCAGTTTCATGAGTTCTTTCTTGTTAAAGTCACCTTCCTGATAAATGGAAGGAAAAAGACATCTTCTATATTCCAACTTCTATGCAGATTTGAGAGATGCTAATTTTGCTTCTCCTTTTTCATGGACAAAATTTTTGAATCTTAGATTCCAACACTGTTAACAAGAGAAGATTAACTTCACAGCTTAAAAGGATGAACTGATATTTCCCAAGATGAACAGTTCAATTTATAACTTTTTTTGATGGGGGGATAATTTCAGTATGGTAATGTTTCTGAAAACACATCAAATTACAATTATTTATGATGCATATTTCCAGAGAATATATTTTGCTTCAGATATATTTGCTTCAGAATATTTTTGCTTCAGAACTATATGTCCGTACTGTAAGCTAAAGCCATATTGAACGATCCCAGCTTCTCTGTCTCTGTCTATCTGTCTGTCTGTCTCTGTCTATGTCTCTCTCTGTCTCTCTCTTCCTCTCTCTCTCCCTCCCTCCATACTTCTCTCTCTGTCCCTCTTACACACTGCAACAGCAATCAGTTTAGCAGATACTTGGCACTTAGTAATTTAGGGCTAAGTATGGAAGGTGTGAGCTCTGTATGGAAGGTGTGATCCCAGTCCACTGTTGAGAAGCGTGAACTCCCCTGTTGATGGACTGGATTGGCAGAGACAGGAAGCCAGTATGTATATAAAGAAAGATTCCAGAGACAGAGGGAAAGAATTGGAATTTTCCTGTTGGTGGAAGCAGGATTGTCTCAGCATCTGGTAGCTGGGCTGCTGGAAGTGAGTTGGAGTTTTCAAGAGAGAGACAGGGAGAGAGAGTGAGAGAGTTTCTCTTCCAGCATCTGAAATCTGACTGAGAAAAGAGATGGAGTTTTCCTGAGACCAGAATCTGGTGAAGGCCACCTGGAAGGTTGATATTCCTTCGGAGTCCTAGGGCCAGCTGAAGTGCTGGAGGACTGAAGAAATATGACCAGGATAAGACTTTGTTCATGGTCTGGCTGATCCTTGAGTTTCAGGCAAGAGAAGTGTTGAAGAGTTTGAGATGTGCTGGACCCTGTGAATTTTAATGAGTGCCAGGGACTGCCCAGAGGACTGGACAAGGACCTGAGAGCTGTCTACCTCTGAGGACTAAATGAGGTCCTGGGAACTGTCTGCTTCTGAATCCAGGTGACAGTTTGGCTGATTTAGAAGGGAGCTGGGACCATGGAAGGGGATCCAAGGAATCAGGGAGACCACCCAGAGTCAAGATGAAGAAAGGACTCCCCTTGGAAGAAATTGAGGTTTGCTGGACACCAAGGGTTGGAGGGTTTGTGTGGTTTTCTAATGACTGTACTAGTGATTAATGATATTTAGTAATTGTGAATTTATTTATGAATTGTGACTGATTAAGTTAATGGTTGTCCCATGAGTGGAAGATTGATATATTGTGAATTGACTAAATGATTAAGTGAGGAGGGTTTCCCCCTTAGGGAAACCAGATGATTAATCTTTTATTCCTTGTTCTAAATATTGTGGCCACTGTAGTGAAAACTGTGTGGCCATTCTAATGTTAAGCTGTTATGAACACTATACTGTGACTTTCTGTGATAAGATGTAACATTGTGAATATTACATTGTGGCATATTGTGAATGTTTGCCTTAATTTGTAATGGAATAAACAGAGTGTTCACTATTACTGTGTAATCTGAACTGTAAAAGCTGTTCACATTAGCATTCTTTTGTGAGTCTGCTGGTGCATGGTGTTACACACACACACACACACTGTTCCCTAGAACATGAAAGGCATGCTCTCAAATCAACTTTTAAAGAGAAAATAATTTTCAAAAATAAATAGAAAGATATTTTAAATTGCTATCTCAGACCTCTTGATTTCAGAGGCAAAGAAGACCCTCAGTACATGAGATACAATCAAATATAATAGTTCTGATGAAACACGAGGAGATCCCCTTTTGTTGAGGGATAGTGTACTTGCTGCATATACAACATTGTACACTTTAAGAATGGTTATTCAGAACATCCTTCTTGTCAACTTTTGCCAGACTCCATGTCACCTAATTTTGGATGGTACTGAGCTCTACATTGAGAATATGTTTAAATGACCTCCTATATATCCAACCAATTCACTCTACTTGTACACTTTATATTAATGGTACAACTAATACTTTATCCATTAAGAGGTTTTATGGGGTGGGGGCAGAGATGAAATAGCAGAGAAAAGTTAGCAACTCATCTGAGATCACCCCAAAACCTCTGAAAACATCTTTAAATAATGCCATAAAATTCCTAGAACAGCAGAACCCACAAAATAATGAGGTGAAATAATTTTTCAGACAAATACAACTAAGAAAGTCATCAGAAAAGGTCTGTCACACCTAGGTGTGTATAGCCCTATTTAACTTTATCCCTGTAAGACCACATGTAAATAATCATGTTCGTTATTAGATAACATGGTTTAGGAGGGACAGGGATGACCCAGACAACATCTAGAGAAGATTGTCTTTGATGACATAAGACATCAAGATAATGACATCTGAGTGATTATTAAAACATTAATATAAGAAAAGGCAAGATTTATGCTTGATAATCATTTTTCAGCAAGACATACTGTGTATCTTCAAGTATTGCTCTTTTGTGGAAAAGGAATTTGACTTTTCCCACTTGGAATTAGAAATGAAAGCTCTGAAGAAAAGGGAGAACTTGTAAAGAGGCAGAAGTGGAATGTGTTTCCATGGTAGGTAAATGAATTCCCTTCAACAGAGAACTTCAAAGATTGGATATTCACTTTCTGAGGCTATTATAGAGTAGATATTTCTTCAGAGACACATTCCATGTCCTCCAAAATTCCTTCCACATCTGATTTTCTTCTTTACAATCAGAGATCATTGAATCTTTCCTTCCTTCCTTCCTTCCTTCCTTCCTTCCTTCCTTCCTTCCTTCCTTCCTTCCTTCTTTCCTTCCTTGCTTCCTTCCTTCTTTCCTCCCTTCCTTCTCCCTGTCTTCCTTTATTCCCTCCCATAAAGTTCTGACATGGGCAAAGTCAGAATCCATAAATTCCCAGTCTATAGAAAATTCAGAATTTTGCAAGGCCGCTAAAGATCTTTTAGAGAAAAAAGGGGGAACATAAGACCAAAGTAATGGCTGAAGTCCAGAGATATGCTGGAGCCAAACCTAGCAGGGTTGCAGTTAATATTCAGTGTGATCATTTACACATTAGAAATAAGTTATTACTATGAATCAAGGCTTGATTCATTCGTTTATTGTATTGACTTATTAAAGTGTGAACTATGAATATTAAATAAAAAAGTCCATGTATATGCATTCTCTCCCCATCCCACCCCCAGTCTACTGTAGCACATTTGCCAGTCCATTCCTGTATTGCTCTACATAAATATTGCTTGAAATCAGAAAGAATACAGTAGAAGTTTCAGGTAATGGAGACCTGGTTATTGCAGGCTAATACTAACATTAATATCAGGCAATTGTCTTGTGAATTAAACTTTAAACAGTGGTTAATATCCATGAACTTAGAAAATTACTTAATATCCCTTTTCTCATTTGAGCCTCAGGAGATGACTACTGAGGTCCCAAGTGACAAAGATTTCCCTGTGCTTTGGTCAGCAGAGGGATATGGCAACAAAAGTGATGAATAAACTGTAATTCAATTACTTTGAAATATAATGACCAAAGTTGGCCATATAAAAACTAAAAGAATCCCACTGAACACGAAGGCTTCAGATGACAAGTTTTGGAGGGTGATGTATCAGTGAGTAGCTCGGCCAGAGATAGTCCCAGTTGCAAGATGGCAGAAAATCATCTACACTATATTTTTGTTTCCTTTTGATCAGTGGGAACTGTAATTATAGCCATGCATTATGTCTTCATTGCATACAGTGGTTCTTAAAATACTGGTTATAAAACAAAAGATATGTGTAATGAAGACAAGGTCTATGTACTGGATTTCATAGTTGGTTTTTGAGAAGTAATCACACAATTTTACAACTGGAAGGAATTCTCTAGTTCAACTCATAAATTAACAGAACTCCCTGCAGTCCTCATCAAGTGACAAATAACAAAAAGAAACTGATTTTCTCCAAGGCCATCTATCCCATAAATATCAAATTTTCTTTACCAGAGATCCATAAACTTAAAAAATAAAGATAACTATTTCTAAATAATTGTTTTCATTTTTAATTATACCTTTACAAATACTATTCCAAGAAGTATCATCAATAGATTGCCATAGAGGCACGTGCCTCTAAAGGGATATG
Source organism: Pseudocheirus occidentalis (assembly GCA_028646575.1). Classification (NCBI taxonomy): domain Eukaryota; kingdom Metazoa; phylum Chordata; class Mammalia; order Diprotodontia; family Pseudocheiridae; genus Pseudocheirus; species Pseudocheirus occidentalis. The sequence goes on from CM053599.1 coordinate 78,478,540, forward strand.
ATTCCCTGTATAACATGTCTAAATGTGCTCCTCTGAAAGCTCCATTCATTATTTCTAATTGCACCCTCTGGGGCCAAGTAGAACCAGTTCAATGCTTCTTTTATGTGACAACTCTCAAAATACTGAAGATACCTAGCAGATCCTCCCTTGAGTCTTCTCCAGGGTATACATTTCCATTCCTTTCAACTTGATCCTATCCATATTCCTCATACAAAATACTTTTATAAAAATAGTAACACTATCATAGACCAATGGCATTTAATGGTTACAGTTATTTTTCGTTGTTGTTTTACATGTATTTTTTTATTTTACTTAATGTAAATGTCATTTTTCATGTATCTACTCTACATTAAGAATGACAATAATTAAATCATTGAAATGAATACTAATGTTGGGAATTCCAATCTTATACTCTTTTCAGCCAACATTTAAGTTATTCCTTATAATATCTGAAATTCTAGATATGAGCATTACTGTAATGTAATTTCCTTTCATGACTATATACACACATATACATACATGCATACAATTAAAACCCACAGTAAGAATTCTGCTTTCCATAGATTTCTTGCTATTATATTTGGTACCTGGGATCAAAGATTATTTAAAATTATTCCTGTAGATTTTACTCTTATCAATAACCATGCACCATATCATCAAAGATTCAAGATGTTCTGTGTAGGAAAAAAAATTATGCCATCTCCCCAGGTTTGTTGTTCTTGATGCTGAAATGCTTTGTCAGAACACAGTTATTTGAAAGCATGATTTAAGTCATGTAATGAAAATTCCTATTTATTTACTACTTTAAGGTCTGCAAGGCACTTATTTACCAGACACTATTTTATTTTCCTCCAAGTTATACTGTGCAGTAGGTGCTGTAGTTATATTCATTTTAGAGATATTGAAAGTGAAGGGAAAAGAGTTTAAATGACCTGCTCTGGAACTTTTTTCCAGTAAATTTTTGAAAGTAAATCAAGACTTTTTGGTTCCAGGTCCAGGATTATTCTATCCATACTTTCTCAGTCTCTGTCTATCTTTCTCTCTGTCTCTATCTCTCTGTCTCTGTCTCTGTCTCTGTCTCTGTGTCTTTGTCTCTGTCTCTGTCTTTTTTCCTATCTCATCAGTTTGATAATCTATGCTTTCTCCTATACAATATTAATAGGACAATTAATTTGATATCTTTTGATTGCAATATTTTACTTAGAAAAGCATAATTTATTTTTATATGGTGTGACATCTTCTACTAAAGGGTTATTCTAATGTCTTTTCATGGCAAGAAAGGGTCCTGGGATCTCCAAGGCCATGTCATTGGAGCACAGATCATGATAGTCTTTCCGAGCTTTATAAGCACAATGATGGGCAGGGTGTTTATCATTTGAAGACCAACTTGATTGAGTTGGAAAAGGCTTATCTACAAAGCCATGGCAAATAGGTGATGACTTTCTTTGGCCATAGAAACTGACAACTCCTTCTGCTAAATATTTAATGGATATTTATTCAGTGCCTACTATCTGACATACAAAAAAAAAAAGACAAAAGGCATCCCTTGTCCTCAAAGAATCCAGTCTAATGGGATATCAGGGTTGCAATCTTTTTGAGTTGAGACAGGGTCCATGGCAGATGTATCACAGATCTCTGATGCATTAAAGATGTACGATTCATTCCATTCCACTGAATAATCATCCATTTCTATATCCTCTTCTGAGGCAGAACCAAAGTCTTCTTCTAGCACTTTGAAGGTAGATGGGAACTTGAGAACACTTATTGCATGCCACTGATATGGAGATATCTGCATCTAAAAATTCTAAAATTTGGAACACAAAGGGACTTTAGAAATCACCCAGTCAAATCCCCTTACCCCTATCATTTTACAGATGAAGAAACTAAGGCCTAAGGAAGTTAAGCAAATCCCAGACACTTTAAGGAAAATTAGACCCAACAAAAATGTGTGACATTGGGAGGATTGGAAGGATTCTGGAATATCATAATCTACCTCCTTATTTTATAGACGTGTAAATTAAGTTTCAGAGACATGTACTGCCTTGACCTAAGTCACATAGATAGTAAGTGGCAGAACTAGGATCTTAACCAAAGTCCTTTGACAACTAATTTGGTACAAAAGAGACAACTAGTGCAATTTTACTCAGAGAATAAAAGCAAAGCTAGGACTTTAACCCAAGTCTTCTGACATGGACCCCTGTTTTTTCTCCTGTGATGACCATCTAATTCATTGAAATCAGTGAAGCTTTTGTAGGAAAGCTTTAATATCCATTGCACTTAAAATATATTACTTCAGAGAAGGATTAGGAGCTGCCCAAAGATGCACAGGGCTACAAAACAGTTACTTTGGAAGTGAACTAAATGCTTCACCAGTTTAAAAAGCAACAAATAAGGGGAAAGTGAAATTCAAATTTGACATTTTGACTAAAGAAAAGTAAAATACATGGCCAAGCATGCTTTTTATCACTTGAATTAGGGGAGGGGTTGTGTATGTATTGTTAGTGATTAATTTCAAAATTCAGATGGGGTTTTCTACCATCTGCTATTATGGAGTAGAAAGTGAATTTTGATATTATATATGCAATATAGTATAAGGGAATAATAAAATATTGTTTGCTTAAAGAGGCAATGAAGTGAAGAGAAAAATGTGGAACTGCTAGTTGTCTGGAATTTAATCATATGTGAAATCCCAGCTCATGTATGGTTAGACAAGGAAGACTGGATGTGTTCACAAATGTTTCTTGATGCTGGGGCACCCTCAATATGTAGTATGACATTCTTTCAGCTTTGTCAGTGTTTGGTATATTTTAGTAATCATCGTCATCATCATCATCATTTCTGAATTTATTGTCTAAAATCATTTGTAATTTCTGATGCTGTAGCCATCACTTGTATTCTTAGGATGCTTACTAAGAATGTCAACCATTCAAAGCTTTTGTTCTATATGAAATGAACTAATTTCACAGATTGACAGTTATTTCTCCAGGTAGGAAAGCATTTCTTCATTTTGATGATGTCAGTGATAGAGGTAAAACATAGCTTCTTCATTTATACTCTAATTATTTTTAGTTAGACTACTAAATGGCTGGATTCATCTAATTCATTCTATGACATTTGTGGCTTTTATCATTTAAAGAATAAAAAATGATTCAATAGATTGATATTTTACTTAAGAAATATACCAGAACTTGTCACCAACTCTAAATATACAAAGCACAATGCAGAAAATTAACCAAAAAATGTCAGTCTTAGTAAAAGATTTAAGAAGTAGTATGTCACTTAAGATCCATTTCCTGGATCTATCTTTTGCCTTCTTCCAAAAAATGGTACTATTTTTGTGGTTTAGAACCAGGGAAACCAAAAACTGTTGCACTGGGGGCTCTGCCCATCCAAAAACTGTTGGGGTTTCACAAGGTGTTATGGTGAAACTCTCTCAAATAATTCAGTCAGACTACCTCTAATCAAAGTATAGGCATTTATTGAGATTGACACCTCTCATGAAGCTAGCTAAATTCCAAGAGGAACCAGCAACTTCAGAGAAAACAAGACGGATTTTTATAGTGGAAAGATGCAATTACCTAACAGAAATTTACATAGAATATGGGAATAGTATTAATATTTAAAGGACAGGAGGGTTCTTTTAAGGGATTAGGTAATACGGCATCTTTGATTTGATGTTTAAACATTCTGGTCATGCTGCCCTCTGAACTGGCTGGTTATTTTGGTCCTGTATGGTCAAGAGGGCTAGTTAGGTATTGTGGTCCTGTCTTGGGCTATATGGATAATGTGACTGTGGTTGAGTATAAGAACACACCTGTTTCTGTGGGAATGGGTCTGTGAGCAGTGACTGGCAATCCGTTATATGTACACACCTACTGTTTTTGTGGGAACTAAGAGTTCAGGGAGATACCTGTTGCTCTAGTAAGCAGTGACGCATAAAGGAAGAAGTTAGAACATTGGTGGGCGGAAAGGGAGTAGTAGGTACAGAGGACCTGCTGTTCAGTGGGACTGGGCCTACAATGATGTTAGACAATTGGGGGTAGGGGCAACTTTATTAGGATTTTATCACTATGAATGATGAGTATGAAGAACATTTCTATTGAGGAATCTCTACAGTGAGTAAATTGTACCAGGACAAATAGAGTTCAAGTATGACAGCTAATTGAAATCTGGTAAGTAATATTTCATAAGAAAAATGCAATAAGAAGTCACCATTATCTACTTTTAAAATTATTTAAGTGAACACACTTTTATTTAGTATAAATAAATGTAAAAATGTGTGATCCTTGTGGGAAAATGTGAGTTATAGAATATATCTGATGTGATATTTGAAATCAAAGCTGACCATTTTTATTGTTGTTGTTGATGGTGATGATGACTCTGTGTGTGTGTGTGTGTGTGTGTGTGTGTGTTATGGGATATAAACTGAACCTCTGATTTGATTAGAGAATTTCTATGTGAGGAAGCTCCTTCTAATAAGGCAGTTTAATAACTTATCTGCAATTTATAGTCACAGAAAATTATAGAGAAATGGAAGTAAATAACTTGTCTAGGTTCACAAAACAGTATTTGTCAAATGTAGGACCTGAACCCAGATCTTTCTGGCATTGAGGCAGATTTTCTATTCTTTTTGTTTCACTGCCTATATAATCTCTGGTAATTTTCTTTATTTTTGGTCTTGTGTAACTCAGCTGCAAAAACCCATAGGTATGGGATTCTCATTAGTGGAGATCAATATTCTATACTTGGTTCAGGGACAGGGTAGAGTTGACGGGAAGAGGAGAGCTCTAATCTCTTGAATTTCTTCTTCTCATTGACAATTATTTCCATATAGTGACATAAAAAAGGAAGAAAATGATCCATTAAACATTTTTTTAAAACAATATAACAATACTATTTATGAAGTCCAGAGGTTCTACTTCAGGACTATCCTGATAATTAAGAACTGGTTCTCTGAGGAGGGGGGGGAAAGAGAGAGAGAGAAGGTGAAGTATGTCTGACACAATTTTAAGAGTAATTTTCATTTTTAATATTCTCTATATTACTTTCTTAGGTCTAGAGTCTAAACAATAAAGAAAACAATGTGCATTGAGAATTGGGTTGCATAAGAAATGAGGAAGGAAAAAAAATGAATTTTAAAAAAATTATTGGCTGTGAGCTCCCTGAGAGCCATACTATGAATAAGGCTAGATATGTGTGTAGCGACTGTGTGTCCCTCAGTGGCTATGAGTGCTGAAGATTTCAGTGAAGGCCTGAGCTTTGAGATTACCTTTGTCATCTGCTCATCTGCCCATTTTTTCCTGCTCAGTTTGCAGCTTTATGGCTTAATAGATAGTGCATTGGGCCTGGAGTTTAGAACACCTGAGTTAAAATCCAGCCTCCAACATTTAATAGCTGTATGACCCTAAACAAGTCACTTAACTTCTGTTTCCTTTAATGTACTGAAGAAGGAAATGGAAAAGCACTCCAATATCTTTGCCACAAAAACTCACAGATAGTATTGGTTTGCTATAGTACACAGGGTCATGAAAAGTTGCATAGAACTGAACAACAACAATAGCAGGGCATTAATTCAGTGGATAGACCCCTGGGCCTGAAATCAGGAAGATTTGAGTTCAGATCTAGCCTGACACTAGTTATGTGACCTTGGACAAGTCATTTAACCTCTGCTTTAATCCACTGGAGAAAGAAATGGCAAATTACTGCACTATATTTGCAAAAATAAATCAATCAATTGAATTAAATAAAAACACAGATAGTATAATTGCTGGAGTCACAAAGAGTTGGACATGACTGAACAACTGAAGAACAAGAGCCTGCAATCCTTTTAATTTTGCATAGCCTCCAATCAAACCATTTCCCTTACAATCTACAGCTTAGATTGCTTCAGGAAAAACCCTATTTCACCTAGTACCTACAAATGCTACAAATTTCCAAAGGCAATGAGTCAGTAAATATTTATGAAGCATTTACTAGGTGTTTGGCACTATTCTAAGTCCTCGGGATAGGAAAAGAGACAGACAGTGCCTGTCCTCAAAGAACTTACATCCCAATGTGACAACATGCAAACAAAAATACTCTCAAAGCATATGCAGAATAAAAAGTAAATGAATAAAGGTCCATAGGCAGAAAGCTAAGGCATCTTATCTTTTTTTTTGTTTTGCTGATTATATTCATAAACATGACAGTGATTTCCACTTCTTCATCACATATTGGAGAAAAATATACTTCATTCCCTCTGAGCTCAGGGTCGCTTCCTACTCAGCAAAGCCAGGGAGATATGACTGCACACAAGTTGGATTGATGAACTAAGAAGTCACTAGCATTTGCTTTTACTTATAAAAAAATAGAACTATGTTTTTCTAATAGGGGATGACTAAATAAATTAGGGGGATGACTAAATAAAAATGGAAGCAATATAATAGGAAAGTTCTTAAGCCAAATGTGGCATATTACTGTTGAGATGTAAAAATTGGCAATAAATTGGCAATCTTAATTAAATTTTAATCATAAATAAATTGACAATCTTGGAATAAAGAAAACAAATAAACCTGTGTCCAAGTTCCATCTCTGACAAATACCAGTTCCTTTTCTGCATGTTTGCATGGGGCTTTTTTGCCAGTTATTTTGCTGATTTGTAATCAGACCATTATTTTTTTAAAGTAATTTAGTAACTTCATCTACTTCCCACTACTGTAATGAAACATTTTATTTGTAATACTCAAATGTTCTTGTGTGGGTGTGGATTGGGTACATGAGTACCATGTAGCCAAAAACCTGATGGAGGTGAGGATTGGAAGATTGACAGTGAAGAGAGGTTGCACAAAAAGGGCAATCCATTTCAGCAATATTTCCTATTGACTTTTAACATGGGCTGAAAGACCAATAAAATTGAAAGACTGGATTAGATGAGTTAGGTCTGAGCAAGGAATTATTTTTGTCTGATAATGCATCTGGTGGATACACAGAAGCTGGAAGTACTGCATTCCTGCTGTTAACCCTACACTTGCTCAATGTGGAATATGTTACAATTTCTAGGATTTATAATCTATTATTTGGAATGGAAGCAGATCTACCTGGTGAAGAGAGTTGGACTGAAAGAGAAAAGAATTCTGAGAATAGATAATCAGGTAGAATAATTATAGCTAATCCTATAATAATAAAGGAAAACTGAATTCCAGAGGGAGAATATCTAACTCTTAAATGTACTTAATGCTTAATGAATAGGTTGATAAGGTGGAGATACTGCTATTTTATGACCAGGATCATCAGGCTTTTGAGTAGGGAAGGTGAACTCAGCAATGGTATGAGGAAAAGATTAGTTAGTAATTATTAAAAAGAAGTAGAGAGAGGAAATTAAAACTCATTATATTTTCAAGTCCTTTTTTTTAATGGTTATTGCTGTGGCCAAGATGGGAGTGATCCCTAATGGCCTGCACTAAATATCTGCATCTGTTAATTTGTCTTTTTTTATTGTTTACAAAGTACATTCATCACATTTTGGGTTAGTTTGGGTTCATTAAAGTAGGCAATCTTTAACTTCTATGAATCTTTGGTAGGAATTCACAAAATGGTTGAATCTTTATATATAACCTTGAGTGTGATAAGAAACAAAATTTTACAAAGCTTTAAAATACTGGTTACTATTCTGCTGGCATGGTTGATGACAATATATGGATGCAAAGACAAAAAAGAACTACATCAAAGAAGTTATGACATAGAACAGATTTTAAACATTTTGCTTTGATAGAAGAGGAAGAAGAACATCCGAAAATCTCTGCTTCTTAGAGGTTTAGAGTAAAGATAAACATATTAAAATCAGCTAGATGACACAGTAGATAGAGTTCCAGACCTAGAGTCGGAACAACCTGAGTTCAAATTTGATCTCAGATACTTTATAGTTGTGTGACCCTTGGCAAGTCACTTAACCTCTAGATAGATCATTTAATGTCAATGAACCTCACTTTTCTTGTCTGCATAATTGCAAATAATAGTACAATTTACATAATAGTAGCCTATAGTTAAAGCATTGCATATAGTTTCACACACAAATTACATGTCATATCTTTTGATCTTCACAGAAAACATTTTGATATAATATCGCTGTAGATAATATTGTTCCATTTTACAAATGAAGAAACTGAAGCTCGAGGAGGTTAAGAGATATTTCCAAAGACCTATAGCTAATAGGTGGTTGAAATGGGATTTAAATCCTTGTTTCTCCTGACTTAAAGTCAAGAAAATCTTTCTTCTACAACATGCCTCTTTTCATTGTTATTGAAAGACTAATTTGGAATAACATATGAGAAGTTGACGTGTAAACAATTCATAATTTACTATTCAAATATATGAAATTATTTTAGTTTTTAATGTTAATTTTCTTCTCAATTCATCTATAAAGGAGAATACATAAAACCCAGCATCTTCACACAACATCACAATTTCCTAAGCATGTCTCTCTCCCCAACAATTTTCCTCTGCTCCTACTCCACGTTCCTTGAACAGCCAAATGTCTTATAAAAGCTCCTCAGCCAGACAGCAGTCACCCCACATCATTTCAATCTGCTGTTTCCTCTGTCCTAAACTACATTTAGCGTCATGCCTTCTCTCCATCATACATAAGTGCCAGTTAAAGGAAAATATAAGAAAGCTTTATAAAACAGGGAATTCCATTCAGCCAACATTCTTTGAGAAACTACACTTTGCAAGCCCTTTGCTAGGTGCTAAGAGGAATTCAAAAATGATTGAGATGCAATCCTTTTAAGCTAGCAGGGAAAGAAGATATTTGAAAAGATCAGTACATATAAAGCAGAATATATTGAATAAGATATAGGGGTGATTCTTGTGATGGTATTCATTGCACTAGCTTTTTTTTTTCCTTTTAACTTTAAGTTTCTGTGATTCTAGGACAGATGCAAGAGTCATTCCAGAGGTAGCAATATAAAATGGCAGGAATTATCAGGTATTCTTCTCTATAAACTGAGATAGTCTTATACTTAAAGTTCTCTCAAGACTTCAAGATTGAAAGAACATCAAAAATTGTGTATCACCATCAACTTGTTTCGCATGTAGAGAAATTGATATGGAGAGAGAAGATCATGAAGGTGGTAAATGGCAAAGACATTCCCCCAAATCAAGACCTCCTTTTCTGTAGCATGCTGCCATGTACCCACATCCACCTTCTACCACTTATTACATTTTAATTCCAATCTCAATATTCTGCTTTGATATTCTTTCATCTTCTCTCCATACCAATGAACAGGCATTGAAAACTGTAGGGAATGCATTGTCTACATTCAGACCAGTACAGAATCCTGTTTCTTATTGGCTTATTTTCCTTTCTGGGAACAAGAGATACTATTTGCCATTATATTAGTTCTTAGCATAGTGTTAGGATCATAGTAGGAGCTTAAGCAATGTTGATTGGTTGATGGAGCACATAAAAATATACAACATTTACTGAAGAAAAACTATTTACTCAAGATAAAGATAAGCATGAAAGCTCAGAAGAAAGTTTATAGAGGGAGATTCGGCTTTAAAAATTCCAAAAAATCTATTGGCTTCTATATAGGGAATTATATAGAAATAATGGGCTAGAGCAAGAATTCTTAGCCTAAAATCTAGAAGTACATTTTAGCGAGTCAGAGAATTTTGATGGGAAAAATAATTCTTCATATCAACTGTACTCTAACTGAAATTCATCATTTTCTTTGATTATGAATGTAGGCAACAAAATTTTTTTTCTGAGAAACCATCCATAAGCTTGACCACATTTCCAAAGGAGGCCATAATATACACACAAAATGAAACAAAACAAAACAAAACTGAAAATACTGAGCTAAAGATTCTTTATCCCTCGAGTGACCATGAAAGCCATTCTAGTCAACCTTACACATAAATTAAAGAAAATGTCATTGTACTATTATAAGTTTTGGATAATTCACTAGGGTTGTTGTCAGAATTGAATTGTATAGAGGATACAAAGTATTAAATGAAACCTAAGAACAATAATAATATTTTTAAATTTACTAAATATAGTGGCAGTGGTATTTATAATAAAATCAATTGTGTCCCCAGTATATTATATACATTAAAATTGTCACATTATCTTGAAATAAAAGGAGGCCTATAGAAGTTAGTTTTTAATGCACATCTTTGAACTTCTGTAATTCCAACTTATTTTCAAAGTCTCTTATAGTCTAAAATGTTAAAAAAAAAAAAACTTCTACCTTTGAGTTCTTCTTTTTCTACCCTTGAAATACAAATGTTTTTAGTTGGGTCATAAAGATCACTTAAGGATCAAATACCGAATTTCATATAATCTCTTCAAATTACTGAGAACTTTAGGTTTATTTGAACTTTACAATAGCTCTATTAAGTAAGTGCTATGGGTATAAAGGCTCTAAGAGTCAGAGAGATTAAGAAACTTGCCCATAGTCATACAGATAAGAAATGCAAAGACCGAATTTGGATGAAGTATTTCTTGACTAAACTTGAAGTTTTTTACAATCTTATCACATGCTGCTTATGTATTACTTTATTAAATAACTACTATGTGCTAGGTGCTCTGTTCACACAGAAAACAATGCAAGCTTTTTGACCTTAAGGAGCTTAAACTGTGTATGTGTGTGTGGAGGGTGGGATTTGTGGGGAGAGAAGGAATGAGAGAAAGAGGGGAGATTTCCTACTCAGCTTTATGATAAGTTCCTTAAAATCACTATGCAAAAATCCACTGAAATAACCTATAGAAAATACTGAGTTGCAAATAAATGGAGTAAAATACATTATCAAGGATATTTCTATCCAAAAGAGGAAACAGAATGTTGCCAGAACAAGAATATGATTGTGCTGATTTTTATACTAGTACCTGAAAGATACTAAATTAACCATATAAATGTCTCCTGTGTGTGTTGGCTAGTCTCTCTTTAGAGGAATTGGGCAAGGGAATGTTGTTGTTATTAGTGGAAGACTGAAATAGGGAAGGGCATACCTAAACCACAATCATGAAATAATGAAACATTAAATCATCAATTTAATAACTATAAAATCACATATTATTAATAAAGGTAACATTAAATTGTGTTACAACAGTTCTATATGTATTTTCAATACCTTTTTAACATTTAATATATATATATATATATTATTGAATCATTCTCTCTTTGTCTCTGTCTTTCTCTGTCACTCCATATTATATAACATTATTATTTATTTTATTTTTTGAGAGATGATGTGTTATAGTCAAGAAGGACTGGATTCAAGACAGTTGCTGATAGCTATGGCTGACTTTGTGTAGGAATGTGACTTAGGCTTAATAACTCTGGGAACGCTTTAAGAATGAAGGTACAGAGATACTGATCTGTAACAGTGCTGAGAGTTTCTATATGCATGATTCCCCAACATTCCCCCACATCAACATGGAAGATAGCTTCTGGACAAAAAGAAATAAAAGGAAAAAAATGGTAATTTCTTAGCCTTAGACTTTGACTGTTTTCTTTGTGTAACTTTCCTATAGGCATCAGGTTTGGTCTGAAGGAAGAAGAAAAAAAAAGGTTTCCAGTGTGAAACGAAGTTATAATTGTACTTCTCATGGGGCAGGTAGAACAGATTGAGAGAGAAAAGTGTTTTGTCACAGAAAAGCTACAGTGGCAGAGGCAACAAAAATAGAACACATAACCTTTCCAACATATTCTATGTACCATTTTAATTTTAAAGTGTCTGTACCATTTTTATACAGAAATATGAAAGTGACATCAATAGCTATATTTCCCTCACACTCCTGCAGCAAAGTTAATCAGAATTCATATCACTGCTTTAAGTAATCTTACCTATCACTCCCTGACTTTTTTTTTCATCTAGAGAGAATGTAATGTGCTGGATGCCATGGTGACCTGTCTTTTTGATTATTTTTTTAAAGCTGTCCACTTACTATCTCCATTCACTTTCAATGGAAGAGCAATAGAGCCCATCACAGACAGCTGGCTGAGAATTTCAATGTTCTCAGACACCTTTAATCAGAAAAAAGAAGCATCTGACTGGAAAATGGAACACAACCTCTTCTTCATTGTGAGAGTCAGCAATGGGAACTCTGAAATCTGCCATGATTATCCCATTCAATCTCAGGAAAGATAATGCTGGGAGGAGGGGAGGAGTCTCTAAGTATACTATTATATCTGTTTTTTTTTAATATGACCACCCCTCCTATTTTTGCTGGTGGGAGCTAACAGGACAAGATTTATATGCCTCTACTTTGAAATAATCTCACAATCAGATTTACTTCAAAAAATCTATATCAAATTATATTATAGTAAAACAAGTCTAGATTGTAGTGTTTAAAAAGTATTTCCCAGAGCAAAATGAAAACTCCTTTCTAGCAATGTTCTAAATGATTCTCCAATACTATCCCTTGGAGTACATTTTGGCAGTATTTTCACTTGACATATTCTTTCCTTTAAAGGTAAAGAAGCTATACCTTCAGTGAAAGAGATTAAACACACATACACACACACTCACACACACACACACACAAGATAAGATGAGGGGAGAGAGAGACAGAGAGAGAGAGAGAGAGAGACAGAGAGAGAGAGAGAGAGAGAGAGAGAGAGAGAGAGAGAGAGAGAGAGAGAGAGAAAGAGAGCGAGAACACTTGGTAATGTAACAAAGGCTCCTCCTCATATTTCCTTCAAGGAGGTCAAAGTTTCTTTAACATGCTTTGTTCTGTTCATTTTTCATAGAATTGAGTGGAAGAATGGGTTGGGAACTTGACTGTAACAATGGAAATTAGTAGCATTTTTTTTTTCAAATTTAAGAAAAATATAAAATAGCAACTTAAGAGCCTGATACCCTGAAAAATTCTCATTAACTTCTTTATCAGTTAGAATCCTACTTTCTTTAAGAGTGATTAGAGTTTCTTTGAAATAATTTATGCACAATATTCATAGTTATAGCAATATGATATAATCTAATAAATATCTAGGGACAATTTTTAATATATTTTTTCTGTTAAATGTGTTCTTAGTTTCTAAATAATTATTATATATTTTCCTCATCTTAGCAGTTTATATTAAGCATACCCCTTCCATATTTAATGTTCAAAAACCACTGTTAGGCTCAGGTATCTATAGTTTAACAACCACTGTGTTATTGTCCTATGCACGTATCCTGCACCAAGTTCATTATGGGGAAACTGATATCCATAGAAAGGCTTCCTAGTCAATATTTTTTCTAATTTTTCAATACATTAAGCTGCCATCTTGGGACACCAGGGACAAATTATACAGTACCTATTATGTGATTCATTTCTAGGGTAGTAGAACATTTTTTTTCAGTATACAGTATTAATCAGGTATTAGACAGGTATTTATTTCCTATACACACACACACACATACACACACAAACATACAGACACACAAAAATTACTAACAGACAGAAAAGATAGGTTGCATTGATAGAACAAATTAAAACAAGATTCAGCAATTGAAATTACAGTTATTATTGTATACTCTTGGGAAGCTGTTATTAAAATGACTTCAGAATAGAAAGCAATTTGTAGCACTGGTGATTAGTCATTTTATATTTTATCTCAGCTCTATATTGTTAAAAACAAATATCCAGCCTATTTTCTGGATCATATTGGTGTCAATCATACAATTAGTTATAATTTTCTCCAAGAGAACTCCAGTGATCACCAGGAACTTTTTTCCCTTACTACCACTTAATTCTAACATGGTGGGGTCCAAGAACTTCAAAGCTCTTGAATATAAAGTTACCTCCAAGCTTGGATATGTCCATCTCAAGACAAATATCCACTTCCTTAGGATAAGAAGAGGAACAAAAACACAAAAGATGTTAGTCTACACCTAGGATTAATTCTCACTAGATAGGACATGTACTTAAGATGTCCAGGGCTCTCAATCATAAGGTTCATAACTAGAAACAGTCCTTACATGATTTGAAACCATAAAAAATGAAGATGTAAGCAACTTCAAGAGCCCTGAGGTCAGAGACAGTAAAGAAGGTCAGACAACTGGTAAGAAAAAAAAGATTACAAAGGACCCATTGTTGGCACAGGAAATAGTTGGCAACTATATTGCTCAAGGTCACAGCTCCAGGACAGAGAAGGGTACCTGCACTTGCTATGGTAAGGAAACAAGGGACCTGGTCACAGTTTCATGGCGAAAATCGGTGCTAATGATTTTAACTTTAGGAGAGCAGGGGTTCTCCCTTGATAATAAGCAGAGTATAAACCAGGATAGCATTTACCCACCTTTTCCCAGACTACACCACCTTGGAAGAACCAAAACCTTGCAGACACCAAGAAATACCTCTGAAAGTAGCAGCATGAAAAACTTTGAAGCTTGAAACAGTACCTCTCCACACCTAGGTGAGAAGAGACCCAAACTTTATAATGAAGTTCAAAGTCACAAAATGAACTACAAAATAAGCAAACAAGAGGAAAAAAAATAACTTGGCCATAAAGAAAAAAACCTACTGTGTTGAAAAAGAAGGCCAATATACAAATTCTGAAAATGATAAGGTGAAAATGAAAAAAACAGTTACAACCAAAACCTTGAAGAAAAATTCTAATTGGTCCAACAAGAATTTCTGGAAGAGTTAAAGAAATGGCTAAGATTGGTACAAGAAAAATTGGGGAAACAAATACAAGTTGGGGTGGAGTCAAGATGGCAGAGAAAAAGGTAGAGACGTGCCTGAGCTCCACAAAGTCCCCTCCAAAGCTCTTACAATAATGGCTCAAAATAAATTCTGGAGTGTTTGAACACTCAAAAAGACATACTGAAATATTTTTCCACTTCAAGAGAACTTACAAAGCTAACCAAAGTAAAACAATGAAATAAATTAGAGGTCTGTCACACAGGGTGAGAGTTCAGTCCAATACAGTCTGTACCAGCACAGAGTGAGCACAAACAAAACTTGAATCAGTGGCAGAAGTGGTGACGTTTAACCCTCTCAGCCTACAGATGGTAAGTATGTTGTAAAACTAGTCAGAAGGAAATTACTGAGATGCCTTTACTGGCATGAAGAAGAGGATTCAGTTGCATTGCCTAATTTTGGATCTGGATTATATTTTTCAATGATAGTCCCAAATGAATGATAGGCAAAAAAAAACATTGTTAGCACACCAGCCCTTATAGATACATTGGAATGGGGGCCCTGATAACAGTTTCAGGGCTAAAAATAGTGCTTCTGGTCACTCATGGACCAGAACACAGGCCAAGAGAATAGGAAACATACATCTCCCTAGAGCATTCCATCTGCTTAGTGATTAAACAGTGGGAGACCTCAATTAGGCAACTATGGCTAAAAAAAAGGCCCCAAATTTTGCACATGGTCTACTGCATACAGGTAGGGCAACTGTGTTTGCTTTGTGGATAGTCCTTACTATATATAAAAAGTGAAATGTCCATAAAATGGTGATATCAGATACATTTACTTCTCTGAAGGATTATTTACAAAAACAGAATTTTTTAAAATTATATTTTCTGGATTTTTTCAAATTACATGTAAAGACAGTTTCCAACATTCATTTTCATAGTATTTTAAGTTCCAAATTTTTCTCCTTCCCTCTTTTCCCTTCTCCCTCACTAAAACAACAAGCAATCTGATATTGGTTATACATGTGCAATCATGGTAACATATTTTCACATTAGTCATGTTGTGAAAGAAGAAAAAGAAAAAAATGGGAAAAAGCATACAATAAAAATAATAATGATGATCATATGCTTTGATCTGCACTTATATTCCATAGTTATTTTTCTGGATATGGATAGCATTTTTCATCTGAGTTTTTTGGAACTATCTTGATTCCTTTTATTGCTGAGAAGACTTAAGTCAATCATAGTTGATTACAGTGTTACTATTATTCAGTAAAACAACATTATCATGGTTCTGCTCACTTACCTCACCAATGATTTGTATAAATTTCTCCAGGAGTGTTTCTTTCTTTCTGAAATCCACCTGCTCATCAAAAAAATAGACTATTATAATTAGAATTGGAAGGGACTTCAGAGGCAACCTATTCATCCATTTTATTAGCAAGCAATCTAAGACCCAAAGGGTTAAGTGAATTGCCACAGTAACAGATAAAGTAAGTGGGATAGTTAGGCTTTGAATCCAAAGTATAGCTTAAAACAGTGTTCTCTTCAACATAAGCCATTTTCAATAGTTTTACATGTGTATCACTTCCCTGTAGGAGAATGGAGAATGTACTTATTATTACTCATTAAATCTATGCTTCACTCTCTCTCTCTCTCTCTGTCTCTCTCTCTCTCTCTCTTTCTCTCTCTCTCTCTCTCTCTCTCTCTGTCTCTGTCTCTCTCTGTCTCTCTCTCTCTCTCTCTCTCTCTCTCACACACACACACACACACACACACACACACACACGGATAGATTGGTAGATACTGATATACAGACATAGATAGATAGCTTTACTTAGATTCAACCCATGACAAATCACTTCCCAGATCAACATTCTTGATGAATTCTAATTTATTAAGAGAATTTTTAGAAACTGTTTAATTTCGATTAGTTCTACCTTTGAAATATTCCTTAGATTTATATCTTCTTTTCCCTTCTCATTGACATCTTAGTTCAGAATAACTTCTTAAATAATTTTCCTTACTAAATCTCTCTTCTCTAATAAAAGTTTCCATCATTTCCAGAAGCATCTCTTTCAAATTAAATTTAATTTTTCTTCCTTTTAAATTAAATGTTATTATTATTTGTTTTTTTTTCCCAGAGTAATCTTAATAATACACATCTGATCACCTTATGCCCTGATGCTGAAAAGCCACCACTGTCTCTGTTTCCAAACCAATGATGTAGAAACTTCTTAAGTGGATATTCAAGACCCTCCATAATCTGGATACCACTGTCATTTCCAAATTTGTTTCATGTATACAGCAGAAGAGTGAAATTGGACAACTTGACATCCCATACTAATACCCTATTCTGTTATCTTATAACCCTTGACACATAAAAGCTCATCACAGTATGGGAAGATTCAAAAGATGCTGCCTAAAATTGTTGTTGCTGATAATAAAGGGTTGCTATAAGTCAAAACCTTAATTGTTTTTGCCAAGATTTAGCTCATGGTAAATGAGACTAAAAACAAAATACAAAACAAACTAAACCTCCAGTAAGTGCACACAAGGGACTGAAACACCCCACTATGAAAAAATGAATCAAGGACATGATATACCTGGAGTAACTCTGGTCCACCAGGGTGATATCTCATTTTATCCTCTTGCTTTTCCTCCTGATGAATGCTGTTCTGTATTATAGTATAAGAGGTCAGCCTGAGAGAATCCAGACAAAAAGCAAAGGCTATACTTGTTTATGTTAATGTCAGTCTCAGTGTGGGAGGATTGCTGGTACACTCATTAGGACTGTTGGTAATAGCTTTTTATTTTCTATTTCACAAATTATCGTCCCTGCCCCTGTGATTATGATACCATTCTGTTCTCTACTGTTTCAGTGTTTTTTTGTGTGTGTTCCATTACCTATGCTCAGAACAAAGAAATTTTCATCTTCAATGAGTGATAGATATTGATCTTTCCTTGTCAAATTCATGTTCCCTTCAATTATGAACATTTTCTGAAGTCTTAATATTAAATTCAACCAACTAATACAAAATAATGCTACTTGGATTGACATCTTTATGAAATGTTTCTGGTCTGTGTAGCCAGGCACAATCCCTCCTTTCTTAAACTTTTCAAATTAGCCTGTCTTCTCCTATCCAATTAATAATTTACTATCTTATAGTTACTTCTGAATCTTATTCAGTCTTCTTGAATATAAGGTCTGTAATTTTTCATCTTTATATCTCCTTGCCTACCATGGTAATTAATGTATGTTTGAATGACTGGAACTGAAATGAGTATGTTTAATAGAATAGAAAGGTAACCATGAAAGATGGCGGTTCCACATTTGTTTCTTTGTGTTTATTAAAATAAATTAAAAATAATTATGTGATACATGAGTACAAATGTGAAACACAATGAAATAAGGGAAATCGAATGTTTATTCATTGATAATATTCTTTATAATTTTCATAATTATCATTGTATGCTAATGATATGATTGTCAGTTTGGCTTATTTTAAGCAAATTAATTCTTAAAATGTGATGTTTATGATTATATTGCTACTTGTACTTTTCTTTTTTTTACCTCAAATACTGATTAGTATTTGTCTTTATGACACTCATAGCAGAAAATTCACTTAATAAAAAGAATATATTTTAAATACAAACTGTCAAAGGAAATAATGAAAATAAATTAAAGGAAGGGATTTGGCAGTACCAGATGTTAAACTATATCATAAGGCAGTGATTATCTGGTACTGGATAAGAAATAGAAAGGCAGATCAATGGAATAGAGTAGATAAACAATTTATAGCAACAAACAAACATAATAACCTCGTATTTGACAAATGTAAAGACAAGATTTTGGGATAAAAAAAATCATTATTTGGAAGAAATTGTTGGGAAAATTGAAAAGTATTAAGACAGAAAATGGTCATAGACCAATATCTTATAGCATTTACCATGGTCTAAATTGATAGATGACTTAGATATAAAGGAGTTATTACAAGAAAATCAGAAAAATGGAACATATTACTTATCAGACTTATAGATAGGTGAACAATTTATGAATAAACAAGAGATAGAGGTAAAAATTTTGTGTAAAATGAATAAATTTGATTAAATTAATTTTAAAATACGCTTTTGTACAAATAAAAAAATATTACCATGATCAGAAGGAAAGCAGAAAATTGGTGGGGGGAGGGTCTCTCAGTCTCTCACAATATGTCCAACGTGGAGATGTCCTGTGTCCTTTGTAATTACACATGTACAGCCTGTATCGAATTGCTTGTCTTTCCAGTAGGGGTGGGTGACAAGAGAGGAAGAGAAAGTATCTAGAATTTAAAGTTCTATACTCAAATGTCAAATATATATATATAAAATGTTTAAAAGTAAAAAATATACATCTATATATCTATATCTATATCTAGGTAGCTATCTATCTATCTAGGGGATTATGTAACTGAATCTTGTAAACTAAAAGAAAATAAGCAAATCAATTTTAAAAATAATTGAAGGAGAAAATAACAAATGTTGAAAGGGAGATGGAAAAATTGGGACATTAATTCATTGTTGGGGGTTTGTGAACTGATCCAACCTTTTTTGAGAGCAATCTGGAATTATGCCACAAAAGTTATTAAACTATCTGTACACTGTGACCCTGAAATAACACTATTTGTTCTATTTCCAAAGATAATTAAAGAAAAAAGATAGTAATGTATTTTTTCTGAAATGTTTATAGGAGCTCTCTTTGTGGTATTAAAGAAATGCAAATTTCAGGGATACCCATCAATTGGGGAATGGCTGGACAAGTTGTTGTATATGATTGCAATGAAATACTACTCTGCTATGAGAAATGCATTCAATGATTATAGAAGAAAAAAACACATGGAGATATTTGCATGAAATAATGAAGAGAAAATGAGAAGAAACAAGAAACTGGTGGATACAGTAAGAACAATATTGTTTCAAGAATGATTCAGAATGAATAAGTTATTTTGACTACTATAAATACTCAGATTAATTATAAAGGACATTTGAAGGAATATTTTGTTTGCATCTAGAGAAAGAACAAATAGAAGAACATAGAGAATTATTTTGCATATAAATGCTATTTTTATCTTATGCTAGCCATCTCTAGGACAGAGGTGGGAGAGATAAAAAAATAAATTTACATGACAATTTTGTTGTATATTTCAAAGGATTAGCAAGTTATGCAAAACAGATTTGCAGCTTCATGTGCAATGATATTTTATTGGACTATGTTATGGAAATGCTTGTTTTATTCCATGAAATAAAAATAAAATTTAATAATAAATTAAATATTTATAAATTTATACCAATTTTCTTATTAAATGACAGGAATGTTATTTGTCATAGTCAAAACATCATAACATCTTCAGTTTCAAACATTATTTCCTTATGCTATCGTAAGACAAGTCAATTGTTTTGTCCAGATGAAAATCAAATTTATTTAATTTGGCTATTATAAAAACCATTTGTATTAATTTATATTTAAATGTTACCAAGTCTTTAAAATAAAGCAAAAAAATTCTATAAGTCAGAGAAGAGAATATTACCAAAGTTTATATTTTCTTCTATTTAATGTACAGAGTAGACTATTTTTAGATTGAAAAGTATGAAAAATATTTTTGATTATATTGTACATAGGCCCAATTTGTTTATAAGTGAAATAATCTTATCTTACTGGACTAGAGTAAGATTTTGAATACCTTACACTGATTTATTCAGTATATGCATATATGTATGTTGTAGACCTGCATGTATGTACATACACATGCACACATATACATGATGTGTATATGTGTGTATTTTATATGGTGCCTAATCATTCTTATTATTGCCACTCTGTTCTCAGTCTCCCATCACATATCCTCCATTGGAAGATGTTCTTTTTCCTATAGGTGATAGTTCCCCATATCTACCTATATTTAGAGAATGTCATCTTCCTGCCATGCCATTGTTAGTAATTCTCCATCTTAAATATTTTTATATTCTTTCTCCTCTCTTTCCATGTTTGGGAGGAGGAATTAAGTCTATGCTATCATTTATAGCAAGGAATGCCAACAGATAATAATAAATGGTCTCATTCAGGATATTTATTTCTCCTTAGACCAAAACACTCCTTCCTCACTACCAATCTCTCCCAAAATTGTGCCATCTCCAATTCATAGAATGGAAAACATTTATGGGCAGGGAATGTCCTTTTTATATATTTGGGTGCCCAACACTTAGCATGTTGTTTAGCATGTAATTGTTTTTAATAAATACTTTTTAATTTTTTCATTCACCATATGTGCATATTTTAAGATGAGCTTTTGGTTATTAATGTTATAAAATTATTTTGATTCAGCTTTATTGCTATCACTATTAAAAACAATTTTCTTTTAACTCAAACATAGTTAAAAGAACATTGGATTAAGGTGGGTATTATTACATAAAACTAGATGTTGATATTCTATGTTCTCTCCCCATGCAATGACCTAATTAAAAAAACTAATGAATGTTTAAAAATGAATTTGATTAGCCTTAAGACAGCTAAAAAAAATCTCTATTGAGCTTTTCACCCTTGTTCCTATGCTAAATCATTTTCTGTGAAGCTTATTAGAATGCCCAAATTATTTGAGGGGACACCTTCAGTAAGTTCTTGAAGTCCTATATTTCAGCCTGATGTCTGTGTTGATACATCTCTATTCAGTGTCTAATACCATCGTATATGTGTGTGTGTGTGTGTGTGCACGCGTGTGTGTGTGTATGTATAGGTATATGTATAGGAATATGTATAGGTATATGCACGTATGTATATATGTATATACACATATATTCATATATATCCCCCAACTCAATCATTTAACAATTTGTCTACATAGAACATTGTCATGAATATGCATTCACAAGTATAATCTTCTGGCAGTTTTAACAACATATATGTAAGTAATCAGAAGAACATTTTAAACTGCAATTGCTTCAATGCAATTCAACGTAAAAAGTCAAATAGACAAAAATAAGCAAACAAAATCCTTTAGGTTCTCATTTAAATGATTCTCAAAGTCTTAAGGCAAAAAAGGCAATTTCCCTTTACACTGTATTATCCAAAAGTTTTACCATTTGTAGCTGTGTTACATATTGATTATTTTTAAAACATTTTGGCCAGTCCATTATAGGAAAAGCAATAATTTATCTATGAAGTGACTTTTTCTACTTTTAATAAAAAAGATTTGTTTTGTAAAACTTGGACTCAGTCAAAGGGCTAGACTCGAGGACCTAGAGGGCCACATGTGTCCTTGAGACTGCAGGTTCCCCAACCCAAGTTGTCTTCTGTTGGAAAATCATTTCACCCTGTCCTTTATTATGGTCCTATATTTACACAGATGCTTTTTGAGTTGTACATTTCATATTCAAATAGAGGAAGATGCATGACAACACAATTCATTTCTGCCATGCTCATATGCTAAATGCCTATGGCAATAGAAGATTACACCTGGGTTGAGATTCAGCACTCATACATTCAAATTTGACCTCATTTGTACATGCCCTTTGCAAAAATTTCTGTGCTATATTCACTGTCCAATGAAGCAAATCTGTCATATTTGTCTTACTTTTGTTGGCTTTGATTTGAACTGTCTTTTTTATTGAATAAGTGAACATATTTATGCAGGTTTCTTGCTCTAGAATGGATATGTTGAACATTATTCTGGTGTCAGCATGCACTCACAACAATGCTGCCAGAATCAGATTAAAATGTAATTGGGAAAATATTTAACATAATGAATAAAAATACAATATCACATAGATGTCATCACATTTTAAAGCTAATTCATTTTTCAACCCCAGAGATCATTATGTATGGTTTTGTAGCCCCCATTTCCATTTGATTTTCATCCCACTGCTTGACTATATACAGTAACAGTGGACTTTTTTCCTGCCTCTGAAAGAATATGTCCAAAGTTTATAAAACTATGCCCTAACAAGTCTATAATTTTGTTAGGGAAATAAGATATATACATTTGGGCTGTGGGGAAAAAGCAATATTTACATTCCTGGAAAAGTAAAGCTGTTTAGAATAATAACCCACGTACAAATCTTTCCTCAGTTACTGGGAACAGTAAAATCTAAGTGATTTGCCTATGGTCAGAATATTGATATGTGTCAAAGGAAGGTCTTCAATCTTCCTGACTCCAGGTCTAATCTTCTATGTACCATACCAGGTACAAATAACCAACTAGTAATGGGAATTGAATGATAAGGGCCAAAAGTGTTTTGGAAATGATAAACGCTGTAAAAAGGCAAAAGCAAGATAGATTATATTTGACTGGAAAAGTCAAGAGTAGTTTTATTTTAAAAATGTTTTGAAGATGAAGCGCACTATAGAACAAAAGGAGAGAGTAGAAGAGATAACTAGGCAAAAAGGATGGACAAAAGACCGAGAGAAAATAATGTTATATTTATTCACAGAAGTTATGAGTAGGCCTTTTGTTTGTTTACATACTAATTGAATTGTTTTCAACCCTGGAATTTCAATTTTTATAATAAAAGTGAGAGAAAAATCTGGAAAAGTAAATTGTCAAGTGATCACTGACAGACTCTAAAATTAGGTTGTAGATTATGCCTTAAATCTTTTCATAAATGAGAAATCATTGAAGGATTTTGAACTAGGTGGCACAATGGATGTAGAGTCTAGCCTAGAATCCTGAAGACTAACTTTCCTGAGTTCAAGTCTGGCCTAAGGAAATTATTAACTGTATGACTCTGGGCAAGTCACTTAATGATTGACTCAGTTTCTTCATCTGTAAAATGATCTGGAAAAGGAAATGACAAACCATGCCATTATCTCTCCCAAGAAAACCCCAAATGGATAGGGATATAAAAAGTTGAACACAACTGAAAAATGACTGAAAAAATATAATCAGAGCTCCATTTCTGTATAGATTAATCTAGAGATAAACTGAGGTTAGTAACATTAATTAAGAGCTTCTTGGAATATATAGGTACCACAAATACTATTGCTCTTTCCTCTCTCAACTTTAATTTCAGGTGAAAATGTATAATACAAATTAATTGATTTAAATGTGCTGAAATGTTTGGCAGAAAAATTATCCTTCTAGAGGAGACATGTAACAATTTAAAAAACTGTCAGGTAGCTCCACAGTACCAATCATTAAATTAAAAAAGGAACAGCATAAGGACAGGAAAAGACATTATGAAATGTATGAGAGATTTTTATCTTCCATCATATTTTTATCAATAAGAACAGATTTAAGAAATGATTTTTTTTCATTTTTTCAGTCTTATTTTACGTTTGTTTTGTTGTTGATCATTCCTTTTGCCTCTAAAAGAGAAGGATCAGGCAAATCATCACTTTTCGAACCATTTTTAAGTCAGGTAGTCCTGGATAACTTTAGATTGCTACTTCAAAGACCAGATTCTTGAGATTCTTAACCAGTTGTAAGATTCTACTGGGACTTTTCATAGATGTCAAGGGGTCTATGAACTTAAGAAAAACAATAGACCTTTATTTCAGTATAATTGATTTCCATTGTAGTCCTATGTATTTAAAATCCATTATTCTGAAAAGAAGTCTATGAAGCATTCATCAGACTGTCAAAGGTATCCATAACACAATCAAAAGGAATTGACTGATTGACCCTCTCACTGATTGATTGTACTCTGGAAGGAACACAGAATCATATGACTTATCTGCCCACTCTGTTGGAAGTGCTTCTGATCTCACCTCTGTATTCCCTCTATTACCATCACCACCATCTTAAACAAGAGAGCAGTTGTGGAGTGAGTCTCATAAAATACCATGGAGAAACATGAATGAAATATCTTGATCAAGAAAAATTATTCAGAAATAGAAGCCAAGGGTTCTTGACATGCAAGATAATATGGTTCTGCATTGTCATTTACTTTCAAAGGATTTCTGTAACTTTAACCTGTGACTATTCTGGGACTGAGTTGCCCTCATCCCCCATTCTTATCAGTTAAAAATAGCCTCTCTGTGAATAGAACGTTGAAGAAATATGCAGACTATTACCAATACTTATGAAGTCTAAAAATAGGGAAGAGGTAGCTGGGGCTAGAATTAGGGTGACTGTAAAGTTGTTGGACCTTTGAGGTTTATTGACATTAGAGTATCCAGGCTGTTCCTTGAATAGCAAGTGACTAATTAAGCATATATCTATAGAAAGAAATATTGAAAAGTGTGTGGATTGCAGGTCCAAAGGATAGTCTAATTTTGCAATATTTAGATACATGGAAGGATTTAATTAAGAATTTAATCCTTATATGTTTCCTACAAAACATCTTCCCCTATTTGTTTTTGTTTTACAAAAACAAGTTGAAACAACATAGAAATGTATTTATGCATAACTCTTAAAAACAAGAACAGTAAAATGAATAGACAGATTTATAGAAGCAGTAAAATTATTGTGCTTACACAAACTGAATATAATACTTAGAATGTGTTTTTGGGGGTGGCTAGGTGGCGCAGTCAATAGAGCACCGGCCTTGGAGTCAGAAAGACCTGTGTTCAAATCCAGCTTCAGACACTCTACCCAAAAACTAGCCATTTGACCTCGGGCAAGTCACTTAACCCCAATTTCCCTCCAAAAATATATATAAATAAAAAATATTAAAAATATATAAATAGAATGTGTTTTTGGTTTTAGATTTTGAACCTTTACTTGATTCACATCTAACTTAGTAATCACTCCTACAATACCCCCTCTCTTTTAGATATCCTTTTGAAAAATCTCCAGGATACTTAGTAAGCAAGAGAATGTAGCCAAACACTGGTATGCATTTCATATTGAAATAAAAATTTTTACTAACATTACTCTTTTCCCAAATCTGCTTAAGAACATATTTCTCATATTCTCCTTTTATCTTCCAAAGTCGTAAGTATCATTTTTTGAGGAAAAAAGGCAGGCCCAAATCCTTTAACTGTTCATTCAAGACATTAAAGTCACTAGAGAGATCTTCTAGGGCAGTGGTTCTCAACCTTCCTAATGCCACAACCCTTTAATACAGTTCCTCATGCTGTGGTGACCCCCAACGATAAAATTATTTTCCTTGCTAGTTCATAACTGTAATTTTGGTGCTGTTAAGAGTTGTAATGCAAATATCTGATATGCAGGTTGTCTTTTCATTGTTACAAATTGAACATAACCCACAGGTTGAGAACCACTGTCGTAGGGTTTGTTGGCTTGGCACGATTTGTGTGCACATGAATCAAAGATGAGATCAAAGATGATGAGTCTGGTGATTACTGGAAGGTCTTCAGGCAGATTTCTTTTTATAAATTCATTTTTAAAAATTATTTCCCAATTACATGTAAAAAATTAACATTCAAAAAAATTAGACTTCAAAATTCTCTTCTTCCCTCCTACCTCTCACCCCTCTTCACGAAGGCAAGCAATTTAATGTTAATTATATGTGCAAGGTATACATGGTAAGCATATTTCTGTGTTAGCTAAGAAAATTTTCCCAAATTAAGTCTTCTATCCTGTCTTTGAAATCTTTGTTCTCTCTAATAAGCTACATTGTAGAGACAGTTTTTACCAAATTCTTAAACAATGCATTTAGCAATGACACCCCATTATCCTTGTGATAGATCACCTCAGATAGATGGACAACTACAGCAATCCTTTACTAACTATTGAAACAGTTTTCTCTTTGTCCACATTTCTTGGCAGATTACTAGTTCTTTGTAACTTCTGTAAGTTTCCTCTATAGCATTCCATAGAAATGAGGTGTTACTTTGTTGGTTTCCTACTACTTGAGATAGCAGATACTCTCCTCTTAGCACCTCTAGAATTAACTACTAAATGTGAACAATTGATATTTCATATTTCTTTTTCTTAAAAATGTTGAATGATTGACACTTTACTCTTATGTCAGGGAATTGATGTCAGTCTTAGACACTGACTATATTGCTTATGGAGGGCTTAGTCTCTTTCCTCAGATACCTATTTCAATATATTCTCTGATCTAACTCCAGAACAGAGATGGTATCAATCTACATGCCAGATCTACTAGATATTCCTTGACCAATTGTTAAATAAATCCCGCACTCCAATATATCATTAGTCTGGTTGTCAGACATTCAATCAATTATTTAACAAGCATTTATTAAATCACTACTGTGGGCTAATAACTGTGCTACATGCAGGTGATAGAAAGCATGGCAAAAATAATCTCTGGACTCAAATAACATATTCTAATAGGGAAGATGATATGTAATTAAATAGGTACCTGCAGTATACACACAGGGTTAATGCATATGCAACCACATGCCAATTATGTTCCAATGTATACCATTCCTTTGGTATAGGAACTGGACCCAAGAGCCACCAAAGTCCTTTTAACTCTCATTGTCTATATTTCTATATATCTTTGAAAATAACCTAGAGGAAAAGACTTCAGCATTTGTAGGCCCATGAAAACAACCTCTTATTTCCATGGTTCCTTTTCCACCTCTACTTTTCTTCTTCTCTTATAAATTTCTTGTGCCCTAACTCACTTCAGTTTGTTAGGGTGCTAGCTCAAGATGAGGTTCATGTAAATAAAGGATGAATTTTTTTTCCTTTTTGGAGGGGGTAGGGCAGAGCAATTGGGGTTAAGTGACTTGCCCAAGGTCACATGGCTAGTGTGTGTTAAGTGTTTAAGACCAAATTTGAACTTGGGTCCTCTTGGCTCCAGGGCCAGTACTCTATTCACTGTGCCACCTAGACGCCCAAGGATGCATTTTTAAAGCCTCTTTTTTTGTCTTCTCTTTCAGGCAATTATACAGTCAGTTATAGGATAACATTTGTTATTAGAGACAATTAATAGAGATCAATCTATTATGAGAGTTGTTGCTACAACAGAGTCTAAGACCCCAATATCCACAGAAAGAATAAAAGCAGGGGTGACAAATTTAATTATAACTGACAAGTCTGAGAAAAGAAATCTGAAAATGATAGCCATGATAATAACTATTTTATAGCATCCCCCCCACTAATTATTATAATTACCTTAAAAATGGATCATACTCCATAAGGACATTTTATGTTTTCATCATAATTACACTCATTCAAATTGGGAACAAGAACTTCGGCATTTAATAAAGTACGAGGAAAAATACTGCTGTTCAGCTCTTGACCTTTTCAAAATCCCAAGCTTTTATCCTCTGAAACTAGGTGACCGAGGCAGGAATGTTTTGCTCACATTAGCACAATGCAGAAGGAGATGGACAACCAGACTGTGGCTGCTATCTTCCAATCCTGTTTTATCTTTTAATCTAATGTATTCCACAATATCTTTAAGGGAAAAAAATACTTCTCCACAGATTCCAATGCAGTTAATTTAGGATACAATTCTGAATCAACATCACCAAAAATAAAGCTATCATAAAAAAAATACAAGCTTACTTTGTTAAAAGTGGGGATAAACAGGTTGGCAGCAGCCGCCGCCGCCGCCGTAGCTCTCTAGCGCTAGGGCCGCCTCTCGCTCCCCAAGCCCAAGCCGAAAGAGAAGGGGGGTGTATAAGAAGTTTTCAGGAACATGGCTCGTACCAAGCAAACTGCCCGGAAATCCACCGGTGGTAAAGCCCCCAGGAAGCAGCTCGCTACAAAAGCCGCTCGCAAGAGTGCGCCCTCTACTGGAGGGGTCAAGAAACCTCATCGCTACAGGCCGGGTACTGTGGCTCTGCGTAAAATCAGACGTTATCAGAAGTCCACCGAACTTCTGATTCGTAAACTTCCCTTCCAGCGTCTGGTGCGTGAAATTGCTCAGGACTTCAAAACAGATCTGCGCTTCCAGAGTGCAGCAATTGGTGCTTTGCAGGAGGCAAGTGAAGCCTATCTGGTTGGCCTGTTTGAGGACACCAACCTATGTGCTATCCACGCCAAACG
>CM053599.1:78507556-78586378 GCA_028646575.1 Pseudocheirus occidentalis
GGATGATAGTTTAAAAGGTGAAATTCTGAGGTGGGAGAGGATTAGAATGAGAGGAGACAAGGAGAGACAGAATGGGGTTAATGATCTCATTCAGAAGAGGAAAGAGATAATTGTTACAATAGAAGGGAAGAACAGGAAGGCAAAAGGGAAAGGGTCAACCTTACTCTCATTGTATTTGGCTTAGGGAAGGAGTGATATAAACTCTGAACTGGGTATCTTAGTACAATGGAGAGTAGGGGGTTTGGGGATGAGAGGTGGGATGATGGAGGGGAGGGCAGGGTGTGGGGAGGGTTACTTGAAGCACACACTTGTGTAAAGAGACAGTGACAGGGTTGAGAACAGAACAAGGGGGTGTGGGATGGATAGGAAGGAGGGATATAATCAGTCTCTCACAATATGTCCACTGTGGAGATATTCTGTGTAATTACACATGTACAGCCTGTATTGAATTGCTTGTCCTTCCAGTGGGGTTGGGTGACAAGGGAGGAAGGGAAAGAAACTAGAATGTAAATTTCTATAATCAAATGTTAAATGTGTGTATGTATGTGTGTGTGGGGGGGTATAATTATTATTGTTATTATTAACTACATCCAACTGGGAATTAAGATATACTGGCACTGAAGTAGGGATATCCATCATTCCCTTCTGGAATGTCAGAGGGGTTTGGGTGGAGGGGACAGAGGAGAGAGCTGATTGGGGGAAGTATTATACATTGGGATGGCTGTTTTGAGGTGGGTGGGGGAAAGATGGAGAGGAAATTTGTAACTCAAAATCTCATTGAAATGAATGATGTAAACAAGAAAATTAATAACTTTATTTAAAAATACAATACTGAGAATTGGAAAAGATAAAATAAAAGGAAAGGAAAGATAACAATTATCTGCTCTCAAGTAGCTGGAATCTTATTGGCATAGTCCATATACAAACAACTAGATAAGACATTAAAGCTATATGTACATTTGTATGAATACATGTGTATGTTTCTCTGTATCTGATTCATCTCTCTTAGTCTCTGCCTCTCTCTGCCTTTGTCTCTGTCAGTCTGTTTCTGTATATGTGTGCATGTGTCTTTGTACACACACACACACACACACACTAGACACATACATGTGTACTTGTTGGAAACAAAGGAAATTTGTTTCCAAAGGATTAAAGCTCCTCCCACCTCTGAGTGATAGCAGAAAGCAAATCAGAATTGACTGGCTCTAATCAGAGGGCAGAACCAGGCTTCTGCTCAGGAAAAAAGGGTCAGAGGCTTGTACACGTGCTTAATTAGCTGTTTGAGGGCAACAGGAAGGTCCGGAGGTTACTTCTAGCCAATGGAGAGCAAGAGAGGAGGGAGAATTTAACTTGTGAAGAGTATAAAAAGACTGGCATTTTTCTGAGAAAACATTCTCTTCATTCAGGTGGGATCCATTCACTAAGAATGTAGAATAATAGGCTCAAAATGAAATGAGAACTTTCCTGGCTTCATAACTAGAGTTGTTCTTTGTTTACAATGAGCATGTTTTTCACACACTCAGTTTACATGTGTGTGCTTGCATATATATCAGTGTTACATATTCTATAGTTAATTATATATGTACATACATGGCTACACACATACATATTGTGGATTTTATAGATTATTTATAAAGGATAAATTGGAAGCAATTTTAGCAGGAAAGCACTAGCAATTAAGGAAGATAAGGAAAGTCCCAATCCCTGTGAGGGAAAATAAAAAGACATACAAACACAAAATAATAGCAATAAAACCTCTTGACTTATGCTAAAACGTTAAAAATGTGTCTTTAATATAGTCATAAAGCTAATCAGATGCTATCTATTCCACCAAAAAGAGATATGGGATAGTCCTTGATATAGTATTGATATGTGCATGGCAATGAAGTCTAGTAGCAGGAAGAATAATCTTGAAGTTAGGAACACTTTATTTAAAATTCTACCTTTAATATTACCTGTGTGACCTCAGTCATAACTTTTATTTGTGCTTGTTTCAGTATATTTACTTATGAATTATTAATTTTAAATTATTTTGTCCAAATGAACAAAAATCTCTTTTATCTTCCTCCTGCAACTCATGGCAACTGGGAGGGGAAGAGAGGGAAAGGATACTCACTTATTCCCTTGATATTCTGGCCAACTTTCTATGATTATAAATTATAGAGATTTTTCATCTAAGGAGGAAGTTTCCACATCATTGCCACAGTGATGAAATCATAAAAATTGATCAACAACAGCAACAATGGGAAAAAACATATCATTATTATCTAAGAGTTCAAAAATTCTTTAAGACAAATCATTGTTCTGTTACTGGTATTAATCTTTTATATTCAGAATTCCACTTATTGCAAATGCAAATAAAGCAAATTAATTTCATAACAGAATAAAATATGTGGAGTGAGATATGGTGATGCTACTGTCTGTAGTTCCTATTCCTGGGGATACTGAGGCTGAGACAGAGGATAATAGATTACTTGATCTTGGGAATTCTGCCCTACAGAAGCCTAAGATGCTTGGTTTCTACACTTAGTCTGGCACTCACAGAGTGAACCTTCATTGCCTATGGAACATGCATGCCAATCAACAACAAAATCAGGGATTTGCTCCTGTAGTTCTGTCCTGAGCAAAATGTGTGGAGATAAGACATAGTATTAAAAAAAATGGATATAGGTTCATGTCCTATAAATGTATTGAAAGCATCTTCAGGACAACTTTGGTAAGTATTTCTTCTTGCTTTTGAAATCTTTTTAATCTATGCACTTACTTTGGATGTTTTATGTCTTTAGTAAAGTAAAATATTTTTAAAACAACTCTTATGGATTTATGTTACGTCTGAGTAGTTGTAAACATATCTGTCAGTAATGAGGTTATCTCTGGGCCCAAAAGAGTTTATTTGTTCAATTCTCAAGTATATTTGGGATTTTGAATATCTATGCATATGCAATTAACATCTCTTTTTAATAAAGACTAGTGAACTTCTGGAATTAATTTTAATTCTAGTTATTTGATCATGTCTTTCTAAGTAGCTAATAAATCTATAATTTTGCAACCTATGGAAATGTGTTGCACAATTTCTACTAAGTCATTGCATAATCTTCACCCACCAATAAGTCTTAGTTTTTAAGGTTGTTTTCTGCAATGTCTTGTCACAATGACCTGAACATGAATCACTATCACAAATATAATTATCATCATCATCATTAACATAATTATTGTAATTATTATTGTTATGCAAAGAAATCATCTTTCTTTTCAAAGTTTGTTTTAATTCACTACCAGGCTCTTTAACTTTTTATTCTAAAGCAATAAAGAATGTCTCAGTTTGTGACCTGATTAGGCTCTTTTTTGGTTTTAGTTCTTTCTTCACCAACATTATAAAATCCTACTGTAGTGCATTATTAACATTTAATTATAGCTCCATCTGTTTAATTTGGATTTACAAATATCATGTGCTTATTTGTGAGGCTTAAATTGTCTAGGTCAGCAAATACTATGAAGGATTATAAACATCTGGCTGCATTATCCTAAGTCTTTGGCGTTGGTATTTGATGGAATTATCTAGTTTCCCTTTTTTAAAATCATCTGGAAACAAAAACACGGAATTTTTCCCCCAAAAAATGACATGCTTTGGATGAAACTGATTGCAATAAGTGTGATAAACTGTTTGCCAAAAAGTTCTCAGTATTCACCGGAATTAGGTATAGCAGATGTCACATTAACATTTGGCTGGTAGGAAGACAGATGAGTGATTGCAGTGGGGAAACATTAGGCAGGGTTATAATGGGCTTCCAAGCACATGCAGCCCTCACTTTAGGAGACTGTTCAGTTTGAAGCAACTGAACCAATACAACAATGGACAAATGCATTTGCCCCAAGAGGGAAAGGTCAATTCAGTCCTTCCTGGAAACTCATTTTTATCTATGTCCTAAATCCTAACTGTTTGTAACCAATCGTGTGTAAATGAGTCAAACTAGTTTCTGATTGAAGATGCAGTGAATTGGTTAAGAATTATGTGGGCTCTTTAAAAGGCAATATGGTATAATGGAAAGGGAACCAGACATACTTGCACACAGGCCCATTTATTTGAAGCCAAAAGACTAAGGTTTCAAAGGCTACCTTAGTCATTTATCATGCTTTTAACCTTTAACAACTAAGTTATACATTCTATAAATTTCTTTCTCTTCATCTGTAAAATGGGAGTGATGATTTTGTTTGTTTGTTTGCTTTTTTCACTAACATCTCACACTCTGATGAGAAAATTAATGACATGTTTCACAACCATTATATAATATGTAAATATTAAGTTGTCAGTCCTTCATAATATTTACTGATCTAGACATTTTAAGCCTCACATGATATTTGTAAATCCACATTAAACAGATGGAACTATAATTAAATGTTAATAATGCACTACAGTAGGATTTTATAAGTGACTTATTCCAAAAACTAGGAATTACCAGACCATTTATTCAAAGAATTAGTTTCACAACAGACCTTACCACTATCACTTAGAACAAATTCAAGATCACTGAAGATACACAAATGTATGTACCACTTATTCATCAGAGATGAATTAAATACATTAAATACAGACTATATGTGAAAGGGTTATCAGGAAATATTATCAACCATTGATACAAACAATTAGATTTACATAATAATTGTGGATATTTCTCTCACTGTTTTCCAGCCTGCACTCTGAATTTCCTCTAATATCTCCATCTTGAAGCCTCCCTCCAACCATGGAATTAACACATTAGAAGTGTAAACCTATGGCCTCTCCCACTTATTTAAGGTATTCTTTCTGACCTTCCATTCGACTTCTTTTTATGATTAGTCCTCCTCCTTGAAAAGATAAGTTCCTTGAGGGCAGGAACTGTCTTTCAATTTGTATTTGTAATCACAGCTTAGCTTGAAGTCAGACTTAGTAAGTACTTAATAATTGCTTATTAAATGGCATTTAAATTAATTTAAATTTAATTTAAATTTAAATTAATTCAGACTACAGAATATAATGCCTTTCAAATCTTTCAGTATGTCCTCATCAAGATTATTTTTGCCTTCTTTCACATAGTGTTAGAGGATGTGTACATGTGGAAAATATGAAAAAAAATACCTCTGAGGGAATTCTAATCTTTGAAATTTATTTTGTGAGCAACTTCCCAGGATGCAGCAAAGTTAGCATAAATGTCTATACCCTTTGATATTTTCTTTTCTAATTTCATTTCTATGACATTACAAATATGATAATTTCTTAAGGATATTAGGAATTATTATATTTTTTTTTGCTTTTTTGGAGGGTAATTGGGATTAAGTGACTTGCCCAAAGTCTCATGGTTAGTAAGTATTAAGTGGCTGAGGCCAGATTTGAACTCAGGTCCTCTTGACTTCAGGGCTGGTGCTCTGTTCACTGTGCTACCTAGCTGCCCCAGATATTAAGAATTATAAAGTGTGATGAAGGCACTATATCATGCCATCTTTTCTAACTTCTTTATAAGTAATGTTAGTTTAAAATTTAATTGTATCAAATCTTTGAACTTGGCAACATGCAGACTCTCCCCATAAAGTAGACACAATGATTTTTAAGGAGATCAAGAATGTCCATCAACTTGAAGAGCTAAAGCATACAGGATATAAAGTTCTTAATACTTTTAACAAATTTAATCACTACTACCACTATCAAAGGAGGGAAGGAATAACCTAAAAGAAATATGATCAGCCTGATGGAGATGGCTCTGAGAACCCCCTGGAACTCTCTTTAAATATTCCCACTTGATCTGGCATTGACCTGAGGCCATAAGCCTTCCATTATGGCTATGCCCAAATCACTGTTACCCTTAACCTAGTTTAGCCCTCCATTGTCTGTTACCTCAAGATTGTCTCCAGATACTTCCCACTCCTGATCCTATCAAAACCTCATTCTTTTGGTTTCTGGGTTCTGACCTTCAGTCACCCCCAGCCTCCTGAGCATGCCTATAAAGATACTTCTTGGACCCCTCCTCTAGTCACCCAGACTTCTTGGCCACCTCTAGATCCCTCCCAAAGTATTTCTGTGTATAAGCTCCATCTTGCCTCCATGAAAGTTCTTAGATTCTATCTGGCCTGCTTTTCAATACAATAGTCACAAATGTTCAGATTCCTTAAAAGTCTACCCAATATGGTAGACCTTTAATATACTTTGTTTTTCTTTGCCTGAAAGAAGGTTTGGGTGGAATTCATTCTGGCAGGACCCATCATGTTGCTATTCCAGGGTCCTAGAACTTTATATGAAGGTGTGAAAGAATCAGGGAGCTGTGGTAGTAAAGGAGAAAGTACAGCCAACTGGCGGGCAGCATTCTTTACAGTGGTGTCTGCCAGGAGATTTCTCACAGCCTCATCGGTTTCCCCTTTCTGGTAGCCTTTGCAAAAACCAACAGCTACGTCAGAGGGCTTTTGAACAGCTTGGAGGAGATGTGAAATCTCCTGTGCATGTTTAATAGGGGAATTTTTTGCTGTCAGATATCCCCTTTCTTTCCAAATTGTTCCATGGGCATGTAGAACATGAAAAGCATATTTTGAGTCTGTAAAAATGTTTACTCATTTATTTTCCCCTAGCTCTAGGTCTCTGGTGAGTGCTATGAATTCAGCCTTCTGGGCAGAGGTCCCAGGGGACAGGGATTTGGCCTCTATGGTTTGGTAAAAGCTGATGATCAAATATCCATTTTTCCTGACCCTTTGTTCAACGAAGCTTGGACCATCTGTGTACCAGACTACATCAGGGTTCAGGAGAGGAGAATCTTTCAAATAAGCTCAACTGGCATAAACACAGTCCAAGCTCTCCTCACAATTACTACATCTGAGTGGATACTGTCTAGGAGGAGCTTTGCCGGGTTAAGTGTGTGGCACACCCAAAGGGTTACGTCAGGGGTATCTAAGAGCAAGGCTTGCTATTTGGTGAGCCTGCCACTAGCCAGCCACTGGTGGCATTTTGCTTCCTGGATGCTCTGAACTCAGTGGGGAATTAGAACTTCCAGGGGCTGACCAAGTGTAAGTTTAGAGGCTTCGTCAATTAGAATGGTTGTAGCAGCTACTGCCTAGAGGCATGCAGGCCATCCTGCAGCCACAGAGTCCAAATGTTTTGAAAAATAGACAACTGGCCTGGGATCAGGTCCTAAGAACTGAGTTAGGACTCCCAGAGCCTATCTTCTCCTTTCATCTACATACAGAGTAAAATTGTTTTCCTAGATCAGATAAGGCTAATGCTGGTGTGGTGTTCAATTTAGCTTTCAGAGTCTCAAAAACTTTGATCTGGTCGGGACCCCACTCTAGAGGGACTGAATCAGGGCCCTGAGTGGAAGCATAGAGTGGCTTAGCAATAAGGCCAAAATTTGGGATCCAGAGCCCAGCCATACCTAGAAAGGTAGTTTGGGGAGGGACTTCAGGTGGATTGAAAGTTCAAGTTCACCATATGGGGTAAACTCTTAAGGAGCCAGTCTATGCTAGGTCATTCTATGGAGCTTTCACACAGTAAGTCTGTGCTAACCTATTCTATGGTACTCTCCCAGATGGAGGGAAGATGAGGTCTTATATACAGAGGAATCTAGGGGTGGTTCAGAGGAGGAGCCCCTGGGGACTGTCTTCAGGAGGAGTCAATGAGGTCGGACACCAGTAATGAGTTTGGGTAGGGATTTCAGGTGGAGATAATGAGGTCAATAAAAGAGTAGATTGATATTTTGATATCCCAAGCAGATTGAGGACCCAACCAGACCTCAAGGGGCTCCCCAAAGATTCAAGGAGAGCTCAAGGAGGGGGGAAGGTCCCAGAGCCTACACCTCATCAACTACAGAGCACTGCAGTGAGGTCCAGAGATCCTTAAGTTAAATAAGTAAGCCAGATGACAGTGCTGGGGAATGAAGTGTATCAAGGCAACCTAGAAGCAAGTTCATGTAAGTTACAGAAATTAAATTTTAAGAGGTGAAACATGTTGCTTCCTTAAGTCCAGGTATTTTTACTATCCTCCAGTCTTACTGGTTTCATGAGTGTAATCAGGGAGATTCTAAGTGAAAAACATTAGGCCAGTTTGTAAGAACAAGGAGTGGTAGTGATGGAGTACAGGTTCTGGGAAACTTCTTGAACTCTGATTGAACCTTCCCACTTGATGAGGTGTTTGCTTGAGGTCATAAACCTTTCACTATCTCTAGGCCCAAATCTCTGTTACTCTTAACCTATCCTAGCCCTTCATTGTCAAGCTACTTCCCCTCCTTGATTCTATCAAAATATCTATACCCAAATCTGTTGCCCTTAAACTAGCCTAGCACCCCATTGTCTATCATCTGGAGGTAGCCTTAAGCTATTTCCCACCTTTAATTCCATTCCTGGAGTCTGATCTCATTTCCATCAAAGATCCTGCATAGACTCATCCTCAAGACCCTCCCCAAATTCCTCCTCTACACTACCTCTATAACCCTCCCACAATCTTTCTGTATATGAGATATGTCTTGTCTCCATGAAGATCCTGAGACTCAATGAAGAGGAGATTCAAACCGACCCACTTGTCAACACAAGGGTCACAAGATGCTTAGGCTCCTTAAGAGTCTACCCATTATAGTGAATCTTTAATAAAGTTTGTTTTACTTTGGCTGATAGAAAGCTTGAGGTAAATTCATTTTGTAAGACCCAGAGGGTTGATATTTTGGGATCTCAATTACCCCTAAATCTCCAAACATCAACAGTAGAAGACATAATTGTTATTAAAAGCATATCTGGACACATAGCCAATTTGATTTGGGGTTAATTTATTTGAAGCTTTAATATCACAGGAGAACTATTTTCAGATAAGTTGTGGCCAGAGTGCTTTTTTAGACAATAAAATCATTGCAATGGTTAAAACAATGAGCTGTGTTATAACAAAAGGAGCTGAAGTCTTTATTTGCTATGTGCCAGTAGGCCTCAAGCCAAACTAAACCAGCTCCTGGGGGATTCTGCATTAAGGCACCAGGTTTTTGCTACTCATCAAGGCTCATTTTCACCATCACCAGGAAATAAAAAGAGAACAAAGTCAGGGATTTCTAGCTTTCATTGCAAACTACTAACAGAAAACAGATTAAGTTGGTTCTATTATGTTTAAGGTTTTCAAAACAAGATTCCCAGATTATATTATTCATTTTTACCTTTTCTTCATTTCTAGGAGGAAATCTTATACAAATTCTCTTTAATTCTTTTCCCTTCCATATAATACACATGAAAGTTGAAGCTGATATCATTGTTATTGCTAATAGCCTCTTAGGAGATTTTCAAGAATCTAATAATGTCAGCTTAAATATCACTCGAAAAACTATTTTCAGCAAATAAATATATATATACATATATATATACATATGTATATATGTAATGTATATGTGTATGTATGTGTGTATGTATGTATGTGTGTATTAGAAATAAAGCTTCATTTTATTTTAATTTTAGTTAACGTATTAGGCACAATTATGATTACCTGATTATTAAATTGTCTGTTTCTTTCCCTAATGGATGATTCTAGACCTATAGAAGTATTTGCTACATTGACTGACAGAAGATGCTACTCAAAGTACATACTAAAGATAGAAAGATTTTTTAAAAAAACTTTTGAGAAAATGAGTTTTATATGCACTGTCTCTCCAATTCAGTAGACATCATTTGATACAGTTCAATTCAATTAAACATTTTTAAACATATGAACAAGGAACTATATTAAAAATTCTCTCAAAAACAAAGATGAAATGGAAAGTACAGTAGCTTTCCTTATGAAGCTTAAATTCTATTAAAGGGTTACAAAAGTATAACATTCTCTCTGTCTCTATCCCTGTCTCTGTTTCTCTGTCTGTGTCTCTTTCACCTTCCTTCCCTAGACTTGTAATTTCCACTGTGAGGAAACAAACCAATGCCCAATAGAGATTAGTACCTCCTCTATAATTTTTGTTCTTTGAGACAATGCTTGTTTGAATGATTTGCCAAGGGTCACAGGATCACAGAGGCTCTATGTCTAGGGCAGGACTTGAATGTCACTCTACTTGATCCTGAGTCCATTTTTACCATCAACTAGCCATCACTACCTCTCAAATAAGTATGTAAATAATAAATTGGAGAAGAGAAAATGATGACTAATAAGGGGATGGGAATCAAGAAAGGTTTTCCTTAGGAAATGTTATACAATCTTACTTTAAATATATAAATTTGAAGAGCAAGAAGTTAGGAATTAGAGTATCTTAGACATGAGGAATAGACTCTGTACAGAAAAAGTAGCTAGAGATGGAGTACCAAGTTTGGAAAGTTATCAAGTGGGTGAATTTGATTAAAATACAGAATGTAAGCCATTCCAATAAGAACAGGGCTGAAAGAAGGATGCCCATTATCACCACTATTATTCAATATTGTACTAAAATATTAGCTTTAGCTAAGAAATGAAAAAAGAAATTGAAGTAATTAAGATAGGCAGCGAGGAGACAAAATTTCCATTCGTTGCAGATGAGATGATAATATGCTTACAGACTCCTAGAGAATCAACTAAAAAAATCTACGTAAAACAATTAACAACTTTAGCAAAAATAAACCCACATAAATCTTCAACATTTCTATATATTACCAGCAAAGTCCAGGAACAAGCGATAGAAAAAGAAATTCCATTTAATATAACTAGACTGTTGTGCAGAGAATAAAAGCGAGAGAACACCTGTGTTCAAGATAAATTTAGGTGTGGATTTATTGATCAAGCACATGACTACCTGAGTGTATTCACTCAAATGGGTAGTGATTATTGGATCTTACAGACTTGATTTTATAGGCCAAAACCACAAACCACAACCAGGGAGGGTAGCTGGCAGAAGCCACGATGACAGAAGCAAAAAGAGCAATCATTGGTTAGCTCTTATAGTTCAGGGCTAATTTGGGAATATTGTGCAAGAGTACAAGGTTGCAACCTTCCTGTGACATGGGGGTCCCTCCTGGAACAGGGTGGAGGGCACACAGTGGAGGGTTGTTGGGTAATGGGGAATGGAGAATAGTCACTCTCCTAGAATAGACCAGGGTCATGTTCTGGGCAGAGGGTGTGGGGACCCTGTTTGAGTAATGGAACAGGACGAGGTGGTCTCAGTTTTGCACCATAACCCCAGGCTGATCCTTGTATAGTCCACCATAAGAAAAAATATACAAAATGCTGTTTTAAGGAAAAAGGGGGTTAAGGGACTATGCCCTGGGCAATACCCAAGACTATGAGTCAAGGGACAGGGAACTAAGCCTGGAACAATATGCCCAGACATGCCTTGAGCAGTTAGTTACAAGCTATTGCAGGGTGTAGGATAGAGACAAAGACAGAACTAAAAAGGGGCTTACTGGTGGGACACGGCTGGGCCACAAATCAGGCGGTAGGCAGGTAACCTCAGCTGGTGGGCAGGTGACGTGGGATTAGGATTCTGGTACAACAAGACAACATAAAATATTTGAGGCTCTACCAGCCAAGAGAGACCAAAGAGCTTTATGAACATAATTACAAAACTTTTTTTCACACAAATAAAGTCAGATCTAAGTAACTGGAAACATATCAATTGATCGTGGGTAGGCAACCTATTTTACTATCTTATAATAAAAATGACAATTCTGCCTAAATTAAGTTACTTATTGTGTCATACCAAAAACAATATTTTCCAGAGTTTTAAAAAATAATAACCAAATTCATATTCACCTATAAAAACAAAGGATCAAGAATAACAAAGGAATTAACAACAAACAAAAATGCAAAGCAAGGTGGCCTAGTCATTCCTGGTCTAAAACTATATTACAAAGCAGCAATCAAAACTATTTGGTACCAGCTAAGAAATAAAGTGGTGAATCGACGGACTAGATGAGATACACAAGACACAGTAGTCAATGATTATAGTAATCTACTGTTTGATAAACCCAAAGTTTGCAACTTCTGGGATAAGAGATCACTATTTGACAGAAACTGCTGGGAAAACTTGAAAAAATATAGCAGAAACTAGGCACAGATCAACATCTCACACCATATATCAAGACATGGTCCAAATGGGTAAATG
Organism: Pseudocheirus occidentalis; assembly: GCA_028646575.1. Taxonomy (NCBI): domain Eukaryota; kingdom Metazoa; phylum Chordata; class Mammalia; order Diprotodontia; family Pseudocheiridae; genus Pseudocheirus; species Pseudocheirus occidentalis. The sequence goes on from CM053599.1 coordinate 78,519,604, forward strand.
ATTTAGCATAGAAGGTGAAATCCTAAAAAAAATTAGAAAAGCAAGAAATAGTTTACCTGTCAGATCTATGGAGAAGGGAAGAATTTATGACAAAATGAGATAGAAAACATTATGAAATGCAAAATGGGTAATTTTGCTTACTTTAAATTAAAAAGGTTTTGCACAAACAAAACCACTGCAACCAAGATTAGGAGGAAAGCAGAAAAATGGAAAACAATTTTTATAGCCAGTGTTTCTGATAAAGGCCTCATTTCTGAAATATATAGAGAATTTAATCAGATTTATAAGAATATAAGTCATTCCCCAAATGAGAAATGGTCAAAGCATATGAAGAGGTAGATCAGATAAAGAAATCAAGGCTATTTATAGTCATATGAAAAAATGCTCTAAATCATTGCCATTTAGAGAAATGCAAATTAAAACAACCCTGAAGTACCACCTCATATATATCAGATTGGTTGAAATGGCAGAAAATGAAAATGATGAATGTTGGTAAACATGTGAGAAAATTGGGACAGTGGTACATTGTGGAGTTGTGACTTGTTCCAATAATTCTGGAAAGTAATTTGCAACTATTCCAAAAAGACAAACAAACTATGTATACCCTTTGATTCAACAATACCACTGCTAGGAATGGATCCCAAAGTGATTATAAAAAAGGGACAAGGAAATACACGAATGAAAATATTTATAGCAGGTCTTTACATGGTGGTAAAGAATTACAAATTGTGGGGATGTCCATCAATTCAGGAATAGCTGAACAAGTTATGGTACAGGAATATAATAGAATACTATTATTGTACTATAAGAAATTATAAGCAGAAAGATTTCAGAAAAAAACCTGGAAAGATTTATATGAACTGATACTGAGTGAAATGAACAGATCTAAGAGAATATTGTAAACAGTAACAGCAATATTGTGTGATGATCAACTATGATTTATTTAGCTCTTCTCAGCAATGCAACAACCTAAGACAGTTCCAAAAGTCTTGTAATGGAAAATGTTGTCCACATCCAGAGAAAGAACTATGGAGTCTGACTGCAGTTCTAAGCCTACCATTGTTAGTTTTATTTTGTTTTTTGTAGTTTTTATTTTTTGTTCTTTTTTTTCTTTCACAACATGACTAATATGGAAATATGTTTCCATGATTAGACATGAATAACCTGTATCAGATTGCTTGTTGTCTTCTGGAGGGGAGATGGGAATGAGAAAATGAAAATATTTAGAACTCAAAACTTATATAAGTGAATGTTGATTTTTTTAAAAGAAAAAAACATAGAAGAATATATGAAGGGGATCAAAGTTAAATAAGTCTGGAAAGGTAAGACAAGAGCTAACACATTGAGAATACCAACTCTATTGACTTCTATTAAGAACTTAGAAATATATATCCTGTAATTAAAGATAAAACAGATTCAGTTCTTGTCCAGAGAGAGGTAATCATGAAGTGATGTAGTAAATCTGACACAAGCATAGTTGACATATGATTGCTTCAGTACTTTTAGTTGTCTTTTGTCATGTTTCAGTAGTGTCTGACTCTTTGTGACCCTATTTGGGGTTTGTTTGTTTGTTTTGGTTTTTTCTGGTAGATACTGGAGTGGTTTGGCATTTCCTTCTCCAGCTCATTTTACAGGAAACTGAAGCAAACAGAGTTCAGTGACTTGCCCAGGGTCACACAGTTAGTGTCTGAAACAAGATTTGAACTCAGAAAGAGGAATCTTCCTGACTCCAGGTTCTGAACTTTATCCACTATGCCACCTACCTGTCCTCCTTAGTACTCAATACATATTACATTTCATATTGTTAAAAAATAGATAATGTTAAAGCAACTAGTTGGTGCAGTGAATAGAGCACCAGCCCTGGAGTCAGGAGAACCTAAGATCAAATCCAGCCTCAGATACTTGACATACTTACTAGCCATGTGATTTTGGGCGAGTCATTTAACCACAACTGCCCTCTAAAAAAACATAAAAAAGCAAAAAATGACACTATTGCTTTAAGGATTTCTTCCTAAAACATTCATTAAGGAAAGATTGAAGCATGAGAGTGTACCCAGAAAAGGGTAAAAAAAAGAATTGTAAAGAGATTGGACACTATATCATTTGAGAGTCATTTGGAAGGAAATGGGGATATTTATAATCTTAAAAAAGATTTCTAGGTAAAGGTTGGGGAGAGAACATGATGTGTATTTGTAGGACAGTCATTTATGTGAAATTGTGAAAAAGACTTCTTAATGGCCCAAGAAAAAAAATGAATAAAATATTTTGTCTTGATTTGAGAAAAAAAAGTTAAAGCTGTGCAAAATTTGAAAGGTACAGTTTAGAAAACAGGCTCTTCCTTCTTTGATGTTTTCAATTAAAGGCCATAAAAAGTCCCTGTGATATTTTTTTTAAATCTTCAAGATTAGATAATTAATGACCAAGATGTCTTCTGAAATCTCTCAAATCTGAGATTTTGTGATTCTTATTTACAACTTTACTACTTAATATTCTAGATCAGTGGTTCTCAACCTTCTTAATTCTGGGAACCTTTAATGCCCGTACATGGGCATATCCGCATGTGGGTGGACCCACCTGGAGACAGATAGAGGAGAGGTGCCTCGGTTCCTAAGACCATCAGAAATATGTGTTTTCTGATAGTTTTAGGTGACCCCTGTGAAAGGGCTGTTCAACCCCCAAAGGGGTTGCAACCCACAGGTCGAGAACCACTGTTCTAGATGCTTTTTCCAGGGTGTCTCAAAACTCAGTCTAAGTCTATTAAAATAGTTTAGGGAAATTCAGAGTATTTTTTTCCTTGTAATTAATTTTTTATTTATTCAGTTTTAGTTTTCAACGTTCATTTCCACAAGATTTTGAGTTACAAATTTTCTACCCTTCTTTCCCTTACACCCGCATGAAAATAGTGAGCCTACTGTATACCCCTTCCCTCAATCTGCTGTCTCTTATATCCTCCCCCATCTCCCCATAACATTCTAGTAGGGCAAGATGGATTTATATACCCCAGTGCCTGTATATCCTTTCTCCCAGTTGCATGAAAACAAAAACAAAAAAACTTAGCATTTATTGTTAAAACTTTGATTTCCAGATTCTTTCCCTTCTTCCCTCCTCAGATATGCCCACTGGGAAGACAAGCAGTTCAATACAGGTATACATGTGTAGTAACACAAAATCTTTCCATAGAAGTTATATTATGAAACACTATATTTCACTCCATCCTAACCACCTCCCCCCACTTATTCTATTTTCTACTTTGACCCTATGCCTTTTAAAAACTGTTTGCTTCTAACTACCTTCTACCCCAATCTGCCCTCCCTTCTATCATCCCCCCTCTTACTCCTTTTTCCCTACTTTCCTTTAGGGTAGGATACTTAATTGAGTGTGTATGTTATTTGCTCCTTAAGCCACATTCATTAGAAATAAGGTTGACCCATTCCCTTTCACTTTCCTGCTCTTCCCCTCTATTATAACAGTTTTCTCTTGCCTCTTTAATAGGAGATAATTTAGCCTATTTTATCTCTCCCTATCTCCTTCTCTCCATATATTCCCCTCTCATCTCTTAATTTTATTTTTTAGATATCATCTCTTCCCATTCAACTGATCCGGTGCACTCTATGTTTATATGTATACACGTTTACATGCACACATTTATACATTTCCTTCAACAATGCTCATACTGAGAAAAGTCTCATGAGTTATAATAATCATTTTTCCATGTAGGAATATAAATAGTTCAACTTTAATAAGTTCCTTATGATTTCTTTTTCCTATTTACCTTCTCATCCTCCTCTTGCTTCTTGGATTTGAAAATCAAGTTTTCTATTCAACTCTGTTTTTTCATCAAGAATGCTTGAAAGTGCTCTAATTCATTGAATAGCCAAACTTTTTCCCTGAAGCATTGTACTCAGTTTTGCTGGGGAGGTGATTCTTGTTTTTAATCCTAGCTCCTTTGGCCTCCAGAATATCATATTCCAAGGCCTTTGATCCCCTACTGTAGAAGTTGCTAGATCTTGTGTTAGCATGATTGTGTTTCCATCAAATTCTTTCTTTCTGAACAATTGTTATATTTTCTCCTTGACCTGGGAACTCTGGAATTTGTCAATAATATCCCTAGTGGTTTTCTTTGGAGGATCTTTCTTGAGAGGCAGTAGGTGAATTCTTTCAATTTCTATTTTGCCCTCTGGTTCTAGAATAACATGACATTTTTAATAGAGAATTTCTTGAAGGATGATTTCTAGGCTCTTTTTTATGATGCTTTTCAGGTAGTCCCATAATTTTTAAATGATCTCTTCTGGATCTATTTTCCAGATCAATAGTTTTTTTTTTCCAATGAGGTATTTCACATTGCCTTCTATTTTTCATTTCTTTGGATTTGTTTTATAGTATCTTGATTTCTCATAAAGTCATTAGCTTCCATTTGCTCCAATCTAATTTTGAAGTAATCATTTTCTTCAGTGAACTTTTGAAATTTCTTTTCCAATATGACCAATTTGGCTTTTTAAGGCATTCTTCTCATCCTTGGCTTTTTGGACCTGTTTTACCATGTGAGTTAGTGTATGTTAAGTTGTTATTTTCTTCCGCCAGGCTGTTGACTCACTTTTCATGATTTTCTTACATCATTCTCATTTCTCTTCCCAATTTTTCTTCCACTTCTCTTTCTTGATTTTCAAAATCCTTCTTGAGCTCCTCCATGGCCTATAACCAATTCATATTTTTCTTGGAAGCTTTTGAGGCAGAACTTTTGACTTTGTTGTCATTTTCTGGTACCATGTTTTGATCCTTTTTGTCCCTAAAAAAGGATTCTATGGTCTGATTGCACTTCCTCTGCTTGTTCATCCTGCCAGCCAATTACTTGACTTTTGAGCTCTTTGCCATGGAAGAACTCTGCTTCCAGAGTGAAGAAAGCCGTGTCCCAAATTTCTGAATTTTTTGCAGTTGCTAGAGCTATGAGTAGGGTACACTCTCTACAGCCACCATAGGCTCTGGCAGCTAGCATTCCTCACCCCAGAACTAACACCCAAGAATGCAACATAAATCCAAGCAGATCAAAGCAAGAGTGATTACCCTCTGAATGGTTGCTTGGTCCCCCAAAGATCTACAGCCCAAGAGCTCTGGAGGTAGCCACAGGGCAATAGCTACAGCTGCTGCAGCCACCACACCTCCACCACCTCTTGCCCCAGGGGCCAGGCCACTCTCATCTCCACTCAGTTCCAACAGAGTTCCCTACTGACGTCTTACTTCCTTCATAGCATTTATGGGTTTAGAAGTCTGAATACCATCACAGCTGCTGGTGATTCATTCTCCTTACGTGTGCTCTGCCTGGTCTGTGCTGCTGGTCATGGCTGCCCCACCTCTGTGCCAACACAGCTCACAGGGGATTTGGCCTGGCTCCCAGTCTGTTGTGATAGACCCTTCCTGTCAGCCTGCCAGGCTGCCTTCAGCAAGAGATTTATTTCTCTCTTTCACTTTGTGACTTCTGCAGCTCTAAAATTTATTTAGAGTTTTATTTTACTGTATTAGAGGTGGTTGGTGCAGGAGCTGAAGCTAGTTCCTGCTTTCCCTCGGCCATCTTGGCTCTGCTACCCTGCCCCTCGCCCCCACAAATTCAGAATATTTTTAGAGAAGTAAGCTTATTCCCACACTTTTACAAACTGGAAATATCCTCTGCCCTTGTAATCTATCTCTTTGATTAAATATTTCTTCAACACCCCAATTTAAAGAGGGTGTCCAGATCAGTCATGTCTCATTCTTTTCCACATTACATGCTAGAATTCCTCTCGTCCATCATTATATACCATTTTCTTACCCCAAGCACCTTTCAGCTTCCTTCTAATATGTTACCCTCCCTCTGTTGAGTATAAACTCTTTGTGGTATGACTTTCTTCCTGTATTTATATTCCCAGTGCTTAACACAGTACCTGGCACATGTTATATGCTCTCCCTTTATATTTCAAAATGTCTTGCTCCCATTCTCTATAATGCCTATCTTGGGCAAAGAAATAAAAATGCCTAAGATATGATCACTACTAGTTTAATACTGATCAACTTTAGCATCTTTAGCACCACTCAAAATGATTTAAAGAAATTGTCTATGGACTTCTCATGGCTAATAACATCAACTAGAGCAAACCAATTATGGTTTCATCGGACAGGAAACACCAAATTCTCTTCCATTTTCACGACAGGTTTCCCTGTTTCTATTTTCATCTAATGTTTAATCTATACCTACTGATGTATTCATTTTTAACAGCATACAATAACACCATCTTTATGGATCTTTCATCTTCAGCATGGTCTTAACTTTAAAAAGTGTTCCTAAAATGACTGAGATTTATAAAAATGAATGGGTGACAACCAAGAAGAAGCAACAAAATACTCTTACACTTTTTAAACTCAAATATAGTGTTAGTTGTTGTTGTTTTTTGTTTGTTTTCAGAAAAAAATTATTTCATTTTTCATGTTATTCTCATTATTGAGGACGGTTTCTTTCACATCGCAAGTCATGAGAACTGTTATTGAATTAGGTTTGGTCCAAAGTAGATGGATGGAATGACTATAAACCACATGACAGGAAAAGACCATTGCTTCTTGGTATTACTTTACACAGATAAAGTATTAGCTCATGTCTATATTACAATTAAAATTAAGACTCATATTTACATTGTCTGTCTTTTTAGAGAAGCGTATTTCCATAATTCAAGGATCTGTGATATTGTTAGTATGGGCAGTCTTTCACCAATGCATATGTAACAGTTCTTTCTATTTGGGCAATGGGGGCCAAGCTGTTAAAAATTCTGAGTTGTATTTCCTCCAAGGAAGAAGAGAAAGGGATTTTTAACCCCGAATCAGGGTAAAAAGGTAATTTTGAAGCATGAGTTGTAAAGAAAATTCTGGACTGGAAACATGGAGAGTGGGAAACAGAGAGATAGAGATAGAGATAGAGACAGAAACAGAAACAGAAACAGAAACAGAAACAGAGAGAGCAGCTGTATCAGTAGCAATCTAGGGTAGTAGCAGTGGCAGATGAAGTACTCTTCCCAGACTTAATCTAAACCCAGTAGCATTATGAAACCTTTCTTATGTTTTCTCTCCCTAACAGCTCAGCCTATTAAGAGAATCCAAATGAGTGACTGAATTCTGGCTACTCAAAAAAAGTGGGAATAATGGCAATTCCTCAACAATTTCCACATTTTATTTCCTTTAGCAATTATTGACAAAGTGAAATACTAAGATTTTTTTGGTATTTAAAAGTTTTGCTCACTGATTGTTTAAATTTGTAAACAGTGCTTTACTAAATAATGACAAGATAATTGAAACTGCATCCCAATTTTTTTTGTTTGTTACAAAAGATCTGAAAGAAGGATGAGAAGCTTTTGGTGATTTACTGGAAAGCGCTCATCTTCCAAATTAAGAGAAAAATGAAAATTCTGAGTAGCAAAATTCACATTCTTAGGAGACATCCAGGTTGTTTATTTCAATCCTTGCTTGGTTTTCTTCTCTAGATCTCTTGTTTCTCCAATTCTAACCTGCCTCACTGATTACTATTTATAAGCTTGCATACTTTTCATCCTCAGGAATATAGTAATGACAAATATCATTGATCCAACTTCTTTAGAATGGGCAACATTAACCAGAATATCAGTCTGTTATAACAGGATTGAGATGTTAATTTTCTGTTGTTAAAAAGGTAGAATCTGTTTCATTCAGAACTGATTTATTCATTGAAGAAACAGAAGCTATAGAATAAAATAAGAAGATGTCCACACAGTCTCAGTTTTGACAGACATCTTTGAACAGAAAAGACACAGTATTTCTACCAAACCTCAAGAGGAATGGATAAACATGAATATCATCCCATATCACTTGACTGGAAATGCTGTGTGGATATCAAATAGCTACACATTTCTTCTGTTTTTATGATTCTTATCTTCTCTCTGTGTCTGTCTCTATATCTGTCTTTCTCTCTCTCTCTCTCTCTCTCTCTCTCTTTCTCTCTCCTTTTCTCATTTTTGTCTGTAGAGTGGAACAGTGCTTCATAGCAGCATTCCTCAAAAGAAGCAAAAAAAAGTCAGATAGTGTCTCTGACCATCTATCTCTTCTTCCTCCTTCTTCCTTTCTCTCTCCCCACCCCCAGGAAACATACAATGTCTGTAGTCAAGGCCAGTTCAACTAGGCTCAGGAAAGATAATTTAATTCCATCCTCTATTAATGCATTTTTTTTAAATATGGCATCATTAGGGTTACTTTTATTACATTCTTATTTTTATAAGTCACATTTAATGCCTTTACGCATTTGTCAGTGTCAGAAATTTCCCAGAAAGTTCATGCACCAGCTACTGTTCACCAAATGTCTCTTTTCATCCATTTTGAACAAAACATTCCATTTATTTATTTATGTTAGAAGTAAGATTCAAGTCCAGATCATGCATCCTTCAATACACTGCCCTTTTCACTATACTATAGTGATAAACACACTGTCATGGATTGACCTGGTAGAAAGAGGAAAGCAAGTAAGTTCATTATTATTGCCTGATGAAAATACTTATGGGATACCTTTCTCTTTATCTGTACCTTTCATTCTTTATTATACACAGTTTATTCACAGAATCACCCTCTGAGAAACAAATCTAGCCAAACAAAGCAAAGGGTAATTTTCAACAATAGCAGCTCTCCCTAGTAAATAGGTTTGTTCTGACCAGCCTAAATCCTTCTGCTACCCATTGACACAAATACATAGAATATATGGCCACTAACCATCAGATTATGATCTTTTAGGAGCACAAATAATAATGTCCATTTCCCCCTCAATTAATGTCTAAGATACTGAGCAAGGGAAAAGGGCGCGCGCACACACACACACACACACACACAGGAGTAGCTAACCATCAGATACTTCAGATACAGTTTTCCTTGGAATATCAGATTATCTGTTATTTCCCTTATTTTATAACCATAATTCTATCATTAGTCCTAAGGAAAGGGACCAGTCAGAATCATATCTCTACCTTCTGGCTTTCTCACTTACTTTGAAGTCTCAGTCAAAATCCTACTAATTGCAAGAATTTCTCACTCCCCCTTAATTCTAGTGCCTTTCTTTTGCAAATATTTTCTATTCATTCTGTCTGTGTTGTATATACAGAATTGTTTTCATGTTGTGTCCAAAATTAGACTGTAAACTCCTTGAGAGCAGAGGTCTTAGTATCCCCAGGACTTAGCATGGTACGTGAGAAGTAGTAGGTACTTAGTAAAGGCAAATTACCTTGACTTGATCGACAATCCTTAGAGATACCTCAGTGTTTTATGGTGTCCAAATCTTAATCCTTCTAGAAGGGGATTATTACTAATCTCCAGGGAAGTATACTCAAAGAGAAGCTGTAGACGGTGGGTCATATGTGCATCCCTGTATCTTGAGTCTTCAGGTATGAATTAGTTTCTTCTATCTTCTCTGATACATCTTTCACCTCCCACTAGGAAGTAACTTCTGGAGAATGCCTTGAGAATTTACTTCAACTTTAAATGAACTTGGGAGCCTCAGTTGTTTTCAGGAGACTGAGAGACATGATGTACAAACTTAGTCTCAACCCATCTGCTTCATTTAAAGATGAAATGTTCTATACCAACATTTTATTCCTGGGGCAGTGTCAGAATGGAACTAGATCCTAGATCCTAGGCCATGGATCAATAGACTGTAGTCCCTGACCTTAAAAACGTATTTTGATATTTATGTCTCTTATTGTTGTTCAGTTATATCTTCCTCTATGTGACGCCATAGACTTTCATCCATAGGGTTTACTTGGAAAAGACACTGGAGTGCTTTGCCATTTCTTTCTACAGTGTGTCTCCATTTTACAGATGAGTGACTGAGACAAATTGAGGATAAGTGATTTGCCCTGGCTCACACATCTAGTAAGTGTCTGAGGGCAGATTTGAACTCAGACTTTCCTGACTTCAGGCCGGATGCTCTTTCCACTGCAGTACCTAACTGCCTTTTGATAAATATTTCGACACAATTAGGTTCCTTTGAAATGCTATGCATTTTATTATACATATTTAGAAATATCATTCTGAAACAGGGGGGCCCATACCTTTCACCAGACTGCCAAAAGAATATGTGATATTTAAAAAAAAATTAGGAAATTCTAAATAATGGGAAACAGGAAAAGGGAAAAGTGTATGAGGGTGAGATGGAATAACCTTCAACTCACAGATATATTCTCACCAGAAATTTGGCCTTGAGGGATTTGACCTTGTGTATAGTATTTAAATTAGTTTCACATTAGTGCCAAGTAAAACCACACTGTGCAAGATATAACCTGATTAGAATCAAGCATCTGCTGAGTTGATCCTATGGGAACAAAGCCTCCCAGCATTAATGTTAGTCTCTTCATCATAATCCATAAACATGCTGAATTATTTATTAATGAATATCACAGATGTCAACTAGTGTGAAAAAATAATAGCTTATGGTGCTTTCATTTTGGTGATTTACACTTATTGTCTGAGACAACCTTTCTGGAGGAACATACAATAATTAAGCTCTTGTCAGAATACCTAAATGTCACTATAAAAATAAACGAGCATTCTAAATCTCAGGGGACAGTTTTGATATGTCTCCAGTTCTTATGGGAGGGGAAGCTTTTGAAGCATCATGTTTGTGACACCAAGTGAATGCAGCTGGTTAGTAGAATCAATAGCTTTCTCTCGGGGAGTTGACTTGTACAATAGGCAAGCAAGAAAAATCATCTAAGCCTAAATCCAAGGTAGCCAGAGAAATCTCCAAAGGACCTAGGAGTTCAGAGAAAAGCATGATGGTTATTTTATAAGATAGTCTATAATTCACCCATTTACTTCATTAGCTTTCTTACACCAATCTTGTGTTTTTATACTTTTCAACAACAACTGAGACATTTAACTTCTGCTACTGGGTAAACTAGGGCTACAGATTTAGAACTATAAGGAATCTAAGAGGTATTCTACTCAACCCCCTCTTATTTTATAAATGAAAAAAATTGAAAGTTCTAGTTTAAATAACTTGTTCAAAGTCACTTATGTATTAATTAGCAGTCATTTTTCTAAACTATAGCCTTTGGCAATAAAGCCAGCCTTGTTTTCACTGTACCATACTGACCTCTTCATTCCTCTTGTTTTATGCATTAACCCTCTCTCCTCTACTAAACCCCCTTCCCTGCCCGGCACACACACCCTTGTTTTCTATCCATTCTCCCTTTTATTCTTTCCCCAACCAACAGGCTTACATTAAAAATGTTGCTCATGCCACTTTTAATCAATGGTCTTTGAAGACTTTGAAAGATAAATCTTTCAAGGTCCAGACTTCATTATCTATTGGTGTGTAGCAGTATCATAGTGTATGTATAAGTTCACTTGGAGTCAAGGAGACATTCAATCAAAGCCCTACCCTGATGCATGCTAGTTGTGTGATCAAGGGCAAGTAATTTAACCTTTCTGTTCCTCAATTTAAAAAAAAATAAAATGAAAAGGGGTTCACTTGTAAGCTTCTAAGGTCCCTTCCAAATCTATATTTATGATCTTATTATTGTAAAATTACTTGTTTTCTCTTCACTGATGATTTCATCTGTATAATGATGTTGTGTCAAGAAAACTCTATCTTTTAATATGGATAAAAAACTATTCCCTACATCATAGCCTTAGAAAATGGGCTAGAACACTGAACTATTGAGTGATTTGACCATTGTTCACTCTCCAGTATGTGTCAAAAGACAGGTGTTGAACTAGGGTATCTTAACTCTGAGTTTTGTCTTTTATGCATTCTATTGATTACCCACCTAAAAGCAGGCACTACTCTTCACAGTGATACTTTAAAGAACTGTTATTGCCCTTTCCCCCTTATTTTTAGCTTTTGCCCACAATGATTATTTCAAATTTATTCACTATTACAGAAAGTGTAATAAGTGCATATTATTTGATTGATTTTGTCTTTATTAGTAATGATGCACTTTGATGCGCCAAGAAAAATAATACCCCTTTGTGATTCAGAATATTGTCTTAACAAATACTATATCCACCATATTTATCACCATGGATCAACCTATCAATAAGTTTTTAAAATTCTTATTGGATCTTGAACAACAGATATATGCAGTCTGTCACTGGGTTTACATTCAATGTCTTTCTGACTTAATACTACTGTATGGAGGTTTTATCTCCCAGCATAGTCCGTGAGAAAACAATATTACCACAAGGAGGCATTTGAAAAGAACTTTTGTAGACATAATATAATTATGAAAAGAATAAAATTTGAATACTGTTTGGTGCTTTTTAAACTTTCTGACTATAGTAGTTATACTGTTAGATTTTTTTGAAAAAATTTAATATCCATTAACATACTCTTCTATTGACTAGAACTATGTCAAAGATTTTTTTCATTTTTTGAACTGACAACACAGAGTGTCTCTACCACTTATGGTTTAAATAATCATTTGAAAATACAATGAGAGAAGATAATTCTTTTTTTTGGTGGAGAGGTAAAATAATCTGGTGATTTATTCCACTCAACACTGTCCAAGTTAGGATTTGTTTGCCCTTTCAGGCTTTGATCTTTCTTAAGGAGAACTCAAGCTCTTTGTCCTCCAGCATGTAGCCATCTGCTCGGCCACACTGGCCTGGCCTTGATGAGATGCTGGCAAGGAAGATAATTCTTAAAAGTATGTTTTTTAAAAGCAAAAATATCTCCTGTAATATAAAGGGATATTCCCAATTCACTTCATTTCAATTCATAATAATAATCTCCTGTGATTCACGATTAATTCCAGAATGAAAAATGAAGTCCTTCCTTTGGCAATTAATGTCTTTGCAATTACTTGCCTTTTACTCCCTTCTATACTTTCTAAAAGCAAGCTACACTTACCCATCTGCTGTTATTTTGATATGGCATTCCACCTCTTGTCTCCATTTCTTTTCTCTGACCGTTCCTTATGATTAAAATGCTCTTGCTTTAACCTCCAAGTCTGGGAGTCTCTAGTTTTCTTTAATACTCGGTTTAGATACCACTTTCACCAGGAGACATTGCTTGTTGTCCCCAACTCCTAGTGCCATCCCCTCTAAGGGGGGAGCCTTCCCTCTATTCTGTAATTGCCATATGTACTCTTACTTAAGTTTGTTGAAATAATTGACTGTTTACGTTTTCTTTGTATCTCCAGGGCCTATCACACTTCTTGGCACACAAGAAGCAGTTAATAAACATGTGTTGATTGTTTGTAACCCCTAAAATGTCATGGGCATATGTACCAGCATCACTGGAGCTTCCCAAAGTAGAGCAAAGCAAGGACCTTTGAATGCAGCTAACATATCTTGGCATATATATTGGAACAGTTCCTAGGATTTGAAATCTTGGGAAATTGCTTGCTACATTTTGCCAGGAAAATAGAACCAGCTGTTAAATCTCACACATTTCTCATTTGCTCAAAAGTAGGCATGTATGTTCAAACACCCCAAAATGTGCAAGGACAAATTGACTCAAACCCAGGATAATTTGAACAACTCATTTTACTTCTAATGGATGCTGGAAGCTTTAGGTCTTTTTAATTTTCCACACTTCCCACATCCCCTGCCTTTTCCAAATATATCAGTCAAATTGTTTCTCTGGAATGCAAATGAAAGCACAGAATTATTTTCATCTGCTCCATATGAAGCAGAAAATAAGAAATATTATCAAAGCAGAAGGTCATCAGTGTAGCTATTTAGAAAGCTTTTAAGAAATGATAGGAAAAAAATAAAATGGCTAGATCGGCATCCTTATCTAAGTACATTCATTGTTTGCAATGTATACAGATAGATTGTTTGGGAAAATAATGTCAGAACTAGGTTTTGGTGCAGTATGGACAAGGCTTGAAATTCTAACCCTTTGACTTTAAGAAATCCCTGACTCATGTTACTGCCCAGAAGGACATGTGAGTTTTCACCATATGTGACATGGAAAAATAAGTACTACATTCTGTGGCAGGTGGAATTTTGTGGCTTTGCAAATATGTATTTATAAAAAGGAATGTAAATGCCCCTCCAGCTATCATGAAATAACACAGTAAGAGGTAATATAGGGCTCGGCTTTTTTTTTTCCACAATCAAACAAACATGGAAAATATCCTTAACAACAATTCATTATGGAAGGAAGAAAATCAAAAGCATCGATTAAAAGGAAATTTTCATAGAAAGAAAAATAAAAACTGGAGATCGGATTATATATTTAGTATTTTTGGCTTCCCTAGATCTAGGTCCTTCTCTAATTCCCTATCCTATTGCTGCACAGTAGCCCTGTGTCCCTCCCGTCCCTTATGAAGGCTGAGGTTTTAATTAACCATATATTTTGAAGATTAACTCTTTAGTAACATCTCAGGGAAGATTCCCTGTACAGCAGGTTAAGACCAGTGCATCATTGAGGGTTGAGCAGAACTAGGATAACATTACATACACTAACAGCAACATCATGTGATGACAAACTTTTGTAGACTTAGCTCTTCTCAACAATACAATGATCCAAGACAATTCCAAAAGACTCACAATGGAAAATGCTACCCATGCTTAGAAAAAGACATATAGAGTCTGAATGCAGATTGAAGTGTTGTGCAGAGAATAAGAGTGAGCTGAGACTTGGGTTCAAGACAAATTTAGATGTGGATTTATTGATCAAGCGTGAGACTACCTGGAGTGTACACTCAAATCAGGCAGTGATCTTTGGGCTTTACAGATTTGATTTTATAGGCCAAAACCACAGAACCACAATCAGAAAGGGGAGCTAACAGAAGCCACGATGTACAAAAGCAAAGAACAGCCATTGGTTGGATCTATAGTTCAAGGCTAATTTTGGAATATGGTTTGAGGGTACAGGGGTGCAATCTTCCTGTGACTCAGGTGTCCTGTGGAAGAACAAGGGTAGTCAGCTCTTTTCCAGAACAGGGTGGCAGGTCATGAGGTAAAGAGGAACTGGAAAAATCTCAGAGCAGGACAACGTCATGTTTCAGTCAGAGGGTATGGGGTGGTCTCTATATTTCACCATAACCCTGAGTTGTACTTTGTACATGATATAGGCTAGAGACAGAGACAGAGACAAATCAGAAATATAAAAGGGGCTTAATGGTGAGCCACAAATCAGGTGGTGTGCAGTAACCTTGGATTTGGGTCTCTGTATTACACCAAGCATATTATTTTTTTTCCTTCTTTCCTCATTTTTCCCATTTTGTTCTGATTCTTCTTTCACAACATGACTAATGTGGAAACATGTCAGATATGAGACATTGTGTGAATTTAGAAAGGGGGGAATATGGCAACTGATCAAATGTGAAAAGGTGAGTAAAATAACAAGGTTACATTGATAAAAGTAATGAGTTCCTATTCAGAAGAGGTGTTGGTTTTAGAGAAAAGATAAAGAAGACTGTTTTGACAATACTGATATTTTGGATTAATGATAAATAAAGCCTCCTACCTCTTAAAAAATGATGGTGAATAAGAGGTTAACAAGATTCTTCCCTTAAGCCTGTGTCCAATATTTTTACTTTTTTTTTTTGCTTGACTATCTTTATTTCTTTTACAAGAGAACAAGTTTTTCTGGGTAAAGAGATAGTATGTGATGACAGAAATTTTTAAAAGGGTTAATAAAACATTTTAAAATACAGAGAAAAAAGTTCAGAAGGTGATACAAACAGGTTAACTTTTGTATAATCATTGTTACACTCAATATTGCTTAGGCATTCAATTGTGTCTGAGTCTTTGTGACCCCAAGGACCACAGCATTTCAATACTATGCATGGGTTTTTCTTGGCAAAGTGAGCAGAATCATTTACTATTTCATTTTCCAGTGTAGAAAGGCAAAAACATTGACTTGGGGCATCAGGAAGGTCTAGCACCTAGTATGAAGGTCCTTTTAGGCCTGCTCATTTGCTTTATTGTCTACCTGTCATCCAACTCTCATCTATAATTCTGAGAAACTCCTGAGTGACTGAGGTTACATTTGATTTCAGGTCTTCTTGATTTGAGATCCAGCATTCTATCTACTAAGTTACTTAGCTGCCTACATTTATGTTCACTTTATCATATTAAATAGTTGATGTATGATTATTAAGACAAATATAAAAAAAACCTAAAAGAAAAATAGTAAGTTTTGAAAAAATTCACTGCTTGTAAGACAAGAATATGAGCCAACTTGAATATGATAATCTCAGAGCTCAGTTAATTAAACAGCAATATTAAAAAAAAGTTTTTTAGAATTATAAATTTGACTCACTAACTATTCTGATTTGGAATATTATAAAATATGCATATTTACTTGGTACTTTTACACAAACTGATCAAATGAGAGAATAGTAACTAATATTAAACAAACATAAATAAATCTTCCATTATGATACAGATGATAATTAATAGAGAAAATATCAGCAAATGATACAGATCTAAATGAAATGTAAGTTATAATCTCTATAATAATGAATAGGTCAATGAACAAATCATAACAGCAAAGAATAATCATGTTGAAGAAAGTGTTGACAATGACAATATATATTTAGAGGATGTAGTTCTACCCATGCTTGGAGGAATAATTATATCCCCAAAAACATATTAGAAAAGGAAAAAAAATGGTGATGATACTTATTTTGCAACCTAAAAGAATGGACAATAAACAAAATGGTAACCCTGAACTTGTATGAGAGAAGAAAATTTGAAAATTTATGTGAGGGACAAGTCAAGATGGCAGCATAGAAACAGGAGAACTCTGCAAGCTCCCCCCAATACCACCTCAAATACCTATAAAATATGACTCTAAACAAAACTCTAGAGTTCCAAACTCCACAAAAATGACAGAGTAACAAAGCTCCCACTGAAGGAAGTCCAGCAGGTGGTTATTGCAGTGTGCTTGAAGCAGAGCCCAGTCCCATGTGGTTTCAGCCCCAAGGTGTCCAGGGGAAGCCATGGCTGTAGCATTCAGGAGGGCAGATCATCAGCAGCTGTGGTGATTTCCAGAATCACCAATCTACAAGAGCCAAGGACAAAAGGAAAAGGTCAGTGGAACTCAGCTACATTTGGGGAAGAGGGTCCAGCTGAAACTGCCTCCAGAGCTAGCAGCAGTCTGAAGCAGTGGCTCTGCAGCCATTTCCACATGGCTACTTCAGAAGCTCCCAGCCTACAGACTGCAGGTGGACTAAGCAATTATTCAGAACCCTAATGCTCTTGCCTTGAGCAGCCTGGATCCAGATTGTATTCTTGGGTAGTTCTGCTGGGGTGCATTTTAAATGAGCCAAAGCCAGTGGGGGCTGCAAAAAATAATGGCCTCCTAATAGCTCTGACAACTGTGAAAACCCCAGTGATTTGGGACAGAGCTCTCCCTTCTGAAAACAGTTTTACTACTGAGCCCAAAAGCCACAAAATTGACTGGCAACATGAGTAGGCAAAGAAAGCAAAGCAAGCCCAGAAATCCAACTTTAGATTCTTTTTGGGGGACAAAAAGTATCAAAGCATGGAATGGGAGGAAGACAACATAGTCAGAACTCCCACAACAAAAGCTTCCAAGAAAAATACAAATTGGATAGATGCCACAGAGCAGCTTAAAAAGGATTTTGAAAACCAAATAAGAGAAGTGGAAGAAAAATTGGAAGAGAAATGAGAATGATGCAAGAAAATCATGATAAGAGAATCAGCAACCTGACTGAAGAAAATAACACCTTAAAATGGACTAACTCAAATGGCAAAAGAGGCCCAAAAAGCCAATAAGGAGAAGAATCCCTTAAAAAGTTGAATTTGCCAGATGGAAAAAAGAATCTCAAAAGCTCACTAAAGAGAATAATTCCTTCAGAATTAGAGTGGAGCAAATAGAAGCAAATGACTTTATCAGAAATCAAGATACTATTAAATGGATACAAACAAATGAAAAATAGAAAGCAATGTGAAATATTACCTTGAAAAAAACACTGACCTGGAAAATAGATCCAGGAAAGACAATTTAAAAATTATTGAACTACTTGAAAGCCATGATCAATAAAAGAACCTAGAAATCATCCTTCAAGAAATTCTCAAGGAAAATTGCCCTGATATTTTAGAACCAGAGGGCAAAATAGAACTTGAAAGAATTCACTGATCACCTCTCTAAAAAGATCTGAAAAAGAAAACTTTTAGGAATGTTGTATCCAGGTTTCACAGTTCCCAGATGAAGGAGCAAATATTACAAGCTGCCAACAAGAAACAGTTTGAATACTGTGGAAACACAATCAGGATAACACAGGATCTAGCAGCTTCTACATTAAAGGATCAAAGGGCCTGGAATATGATATTCTGGAGATCAAGGGTGCTAGGATTAAAACCAAGAGTCCCCTACCCAGCAAAACTGAGTATAATGTTTCAGGGGAAAATATGGTTATTACATGAAATAGAGGATTTTGAAGCATTCTTGATGAAAAAAAGTGTAGGAGAAAGCACAGAATATTTTATCTGATCTGTAAAGTATTGGTAATCAAATATCAATATACTAGAGAAAACTTTCAAGAGATAGGTAATTAGAAACAGATTATATTTCAGTACTATAGTTTTGCTACGCAGAGACATACTAGCAAACGTAAAGGCAAAACAATCAAAATCATGTCTATTAGAAATTCTGAAGGTTATTTCATATCCAACTCCTACTAAAGAACTATTCCTGACATAACAAATAATGATTGTTTATTGAACCATAAAATATCTATCTAGAAACTCATCTACATAATTTCAACAGTGATCATTTGGTATCTTCCTGTGGAGTTTTAGTGACAGAGAACTTCCCATATCATAAAAGTCTTTTTTTTTTCCCCAAGCAACTCTACAACTCTAATTTATGGCTAAAAAAGTTAATCGTTATATTTAAGTATATGACTCCTTAAAACTTCTGCTTATTGTTACCTCCAGGGTCTGTCATGACAAAAAATAAATGTAACACTTTTCAATTCAATTAACATCAGCTAGACAACAATTTAGTAAATGACTACTTTGTGCCCTACTTTTTAAGTAGCAGCCACTTTGTTGAGGTCTAACTTAAGAGTTTGAATTCAATTTGGAGGAGTAGCCTGGAAAGGTTGGGATATGTATATTAAGGATATCAGAATGCAATACCAGTAAGAAAAGGATTTATGGAAGAGAGCTTTTTCATTATCTCATCAGTGTTTCATATGTGTGTGTATGTTTATGTGTGTGTACACACACACAAATATATACCCAAATACACACATACCTATATACATGTGCATACATATATGTATAATATACATACACATATATCTATCTCTATTGACAGAGACATTTAGCAATACATGTATTTGTGTATATACATGTATGGCTATGTGTACAAATGTGTGCACATGCATATATATTCACGTGTGTGTGTATATATATATATATATACACGTACACACACATATATGAAATGAATGAAGTATATAAATGAGAGAATAATAATAATTCAACAGTGGGGAAAAACTAGGTAATGTTAAAAGTTCTTGTTTCCATTACATATGCAGGCTCCCTTATTTAAGTGAATTAGACACAAACATTCATCTGCAGTATACCACAGCTATACTTTTCTGTTTAAGCATCACTTTCATCATCACTTACCCATTCCCTTCAAATACTTTCAGTTGCTACTTCTGACTACATCAAATTTAAAATATTTTGAGTGGATTTCAAGTCCCTTTATTATCTACCACTGATTCAATTGTTGCAATTTTATTTCCCACAATTCAGTGGAAATATCTTTTGCTCCCAACAACCTAGATTCTTGCTGTCCCCTGAATACATCAAAATCATTTCTACTGTTAAAATTGCATCTGTTGCTCCTTTAGGAAACTCTCTGGTAAAGGAGAATTGAAGTCACAAATTAAGATCTAGCCACAGGAAAACTGAATCTGCAGGATAAATCTTTGCCATCTCGAAAAAGGCAGGTAATTTTTTTTTGTACGTATGGATTCTTTTCTTTTTTATTTTATCTTTTTGGGATGCTACCGCAGTAGTTGTTCAAAGAGCATGCAGTTTTATGGTTCAGTGGGTATAGTTCCCAATTGTTCTGTACAATGAATGGTTGGACCAGTTCATTACTCAATCAACAATTTATAACTGTATATATTTTCCCTTTTCTCCTCTAGCATTTGTCATTTCTGATAGATATGAGGTTTTAATTAGATTTTCTTAAATTAATAGTGATTTACAGCATTTTTTCATATAACTACAGAGGGATTTAATTTTATCTTCTGTAAGCTGCATGTTCTTATCCTTTGACCACTTAGCAATTGGGGAATGGATATTATTTTTATTAATTTGGCTCAATTCTCTCTGTATTTAAGAAGAAAAACTTGCTGACTTTAAAAAAACATATTATTTCATTGTCTATGGTACCTTTTTGCAAAATGGAGTTTTCCTGTTTATTTTGTTAGATTTATTTTTGCTTTTACTTTGTCTGAAATCAAGATCACTATCCCTGCTTTTTATTTTTTAACTTTAGCTAAAGAATATTAGATCCTGTTCAAGCCTTTCATTCTACTTCTGTATGTGTCTTTCTGTTTCAGGTGTGTCTCTTGTAAACAACATATTGTTAGATTCTGGTTTCTAATCCATTTTGCCATCTGCTTCATTTTTATGAATGAGCTTATCCCATTCAGATTCACAGTTAAGTCTTTTTTCCACTTAAAAGTACTTTAGTAGGTAGGCCTGCCCTTCCCTTTCTAAGTTATATAAATTCACATCATTTAATAATTTCCCCTTTCTTCATGACTATTCCAGACTCTATTGGTTATTTCTCTTATGAATCTATGTTCTTCATCTTTTGATTAAGAGATAAAAATAAATTATCTCTAAAGTGCTCAGAAGTGAGATTTTTGGCTCTTCTCTAGGTCCAGACTTCATAATAATATTGTATATGATGCTCTCTCAGTTCCTTAAAATAGTTAAGATTTTTGCTAGAAAAATGGCACTAGTCTCACAGCATTGTCATAAGAATCCAAAGAGATAATGAATATACTAATATTAAGGCACTATACAAATAATAATGCTTATTATTATTAATTTCAAACAAATGGATATGTTCATATCCCATTTTTTTTTCCATTTGAAAGTGACTACTAGTCATATATTATTGTGTTTATTCCTGGCATATTGTGGTGGCTATTACACTGTTATCAGAGATATTTAATACAGAGGATTAATCCCCAATTAAGTTTCCTATTGTTTCCCAGAAACAGTGATTTTTGCAAAAGGTTTTTGAAAAAGTTTTTCAACATTATGTAATATATGTTGTTTATTGTACATGTTGTTCCCTTTTTCTTATATCACTTCTTCGGCTAAAGATTCCCTTTACCCAGAGTTATTCAACAAATATTATTTCATTCTCTCATGTTTTACATTGTTACTTTTAATATCTCTTGTGATTTTGTCGTGGTTATGGTATGAGATGTTATTCTATGGCAAGCACCCATAAATTGGGGGTCTGTGAACTTATTTTAAAAAATATTTGGATAACTACTTTACACAATAATTGATTTCTTTTGTAATCCTGTGTATTTTGTGAATTTATGAGGAGAGATCCATAATCTTTACCAGAATGTCAAAAAAGTCTAGGATACAAAATGTTAAAAAAAATAAATAAATAAACAACCTCTCTTCTACATTGACTTTGTAATACATTAAAAGTTGTCACTGATTAAATCACAATTAATTTGAAGGAGTATGTAGAGTCCTCTGAACTTTTTCTAAGTCCTTTTTAGAGAATCACAATTTTGAGTCCAAGTGCAGATTTACATTTTTGTGTGTAAATGCATATGACTTTTTTAAAGTCTTGCCAGATATTTTGCTATATTTAAACTTAATTAAAAACAACCTTCATCTCCAAATGTGATTCAAACTAGAGGGAAGAAAGTGCACTGAATTCATTTTAAAGTTGATTGTCATCTATTCCATAGCAGCATTTAAATGTCAGCTCATCAACATTTCAAAGAATGGTACACAGAGAACTTCAGAGAAAATGCAGGAACTCAAATGGAACTTTTATTGCAAAAAATGACTTTGCCTTGGCTTTAGGCTAGTGCTGAAACACCCACACTGAACAGGCTTTCAATCTGTCAGCCATTTCAAGGGAACTTCATTCATTTTGCATTTTGATAGCAAAGGTTAAAATAAGGAAATTTACGGTAAAGTCAGTCTGCTGCAGCTGTCCACAATACAACCTGTGCATTGAGCACTGAGCACTGTCTCCCTTGAGAAATTTCATTTCTTCAGATGCCATAATTAGAATTTCATCTCTAGTGACTACTAATGGAAATCAGGCAGCAGGAGACATCACAGGTCAAGTCTTAATTAAGAATGTGTCCTTCACTTCTAAAGGGGGCAGGAGCTTTTTGCTAATCATGTCACACCAGTCCTTGCCTACCATTCTTAATTGAGGACCTTTGCAATGGGTAGTAGTTGTTTCCTGAGGGGTCAGTGTTATTTATCAGAGTAGCAAATGCTGTGTGATAGGCAGACACAGCTGAATGACAAATAACAATGACAAAGTAGGTGGTAAGGAATAAGAACGTACTTGTTATATAATATCGAGAGTACAGGACTAGGAGTTAGGAAATCTGACTTCTAATACTGGTTCTGGCACTCTTTTGTCTGTATGTTCTTGGGCTACTTACTTAATGTGTTTGGGTCTTAATTTCCCGATATGTTCAATTAAGGGATTATAATAGATGGCCTCCTGTGGGTGTTTTGGGGATTCTATGATTTTTATGATGCCACTTCCTGGACATCAGATTTTTTAAAAAAGAAGCATAATGTATGAACACATTTGCTATTCTGCTATCCTAGTGAATGGTACACATAGACAAAGACACTTATAAATCTGTATATCATACAAATATAATATAACAAAACTAAAAATATCCTCATAAGTCAGGGAGTTGAATCTGTGCTTGAAGATTATACTACTTCTAAAACATTCTCTT
Organism: Pseudocheirus occidentalis; assembly: GCA_028646575.1. NCBI lineage: Eukaryota > Metazoa > Chordata > Mammalia > Diprotodontia > Pseudocheiridae > Pseudocheirus > Pseudocheirus occidentalis. The sequence goes on from CM053599.1 coordinate 78,542,565, forward strand.
CTCGAAGACCTCTAGTAATGATTGCATTGATGAGTTGTAGGCTCTGAGACCCCCCTTGAGCTCCTTGAATCTTTGAGGTACAGGCTCTGGGAAAGTAAACCTTCCCAGGTAAGACATTTGCCTGAGATCATGGGCCTTAAGTTGTGGGAGACTGGTAGCTAGAGACTTCCGTGCTAGCAGAGTCTGGGCCTAGCTACTAGCTGAGTGAAATAGAAGGGGGAGAGAGAGAGAGAGACAGACAGACAGACAGACAGACAGAGACAGAGAGAGAGAGACAGAGAGAGACAGAGACAGAGACACAGAGACACAGAGACAGAGACACAGAGAGAGAGACAGATAGACAGACAGACAGAGACAGAGACAGAGAGAGAGAGAGACAAAGAGAGAGAGAGAACTGAATAAAGGAAAGAGGGAGAGAGACGAGGATGTATTCCATAGTCTGTTTATTGCAGAACCATTTCATACAGAGCTAAAGATACATGGGATTTACAAGGTTTATATACCCTTAGCAGAATACAAGGAACCACCCTTGGTCTTGATCTTTCTCTACACCAGCCCAAAGCCAATCACTCCTTAGACTCTTTATCCTAGGACCATGTCCAGAGACACAAACAAACAGGGTGTTACAATCAAGACTTGCAAATTAACTCAGTACTTTCTTTAGATATTCATGAAACCAATGAGAGCATCCCAACAAGATTATACTCTCCTTGTATATCAGCCTAATGACCTTTGTAGAACTGGGGAGCTAATGTGGCCAAGACTCCTGAATGTCTTGGCCTACAACAATTTCCCAAGGCAATTGATTCAAATTTTTAAACAATTCCAATTATTGAGAAGGTTTTCATTATGTCCAACTATCCTCCATGGCCACACAGAAATATAAAGATATATATACATACATACACACATACATTTATACATATACATTTACATATACACACATACACACATATTTATATATAAAATAACTGGCATTAATGTAATGAATTAAGTTTGGCAAGCATATTGCTCACACCTCATTGTTCCTCTCAATATCCCTACAAAGTTAAGATATCAGGCATTATTAACAGTTTAAAGACCAGGGTCAAAGAGGTTAGGGAATTTCCTCAATCATAAAGCTAGTACTAGGTTTGAAGCCATATGTGAGATCATGGTCTCAGTTAACTCTGAGTTTAATGTTTTGTTTTTTTCCTTTGCCATCATATCTTATATAATGTTTGCACATGTATATGCATGCATGCATGCGTGTGTGTGTGTATGTGTATTCCCTATCATCTTATAAAAAAATGAAGACAAAAGGGTCATTACCAAATTTGTCTCTGTTGGCAATGCTTGAGGGCTGTTTTTGTCACTTTTAAGAAACTGAGACCAAAAGGTATCTAGTGAATTGTTTGGTATCAAAAACAAGTTATTAATTTTTTTATTATAAATTTATGTATTTTTAACATTTTTTCAGATTTTAAATTCCATATTTTCTTCCTTTCTCTAGCCTCCCTTCCATCACTGAAAAGGAAAGAAACATGATATCAATTATATATGTAAAATTATACAAACATCTCCCCTATTAACTAAGTCACAAGAAGTAAGAAAAATAAAGTGAAAAAATGTACTTCAGTTTCCACTGAGTTGATCAGATCTCTTTCAGGGCAGATACAGATAAGTCTTTCACAATTGATCAACATTAAAATATTACTGTTACTATGTTAATGATCTCCTGGTTCTGCTCACTTACCTTTGCATTGATTCATCTAGGTCTTCCCAAGGTTTTCTGAAACCATCCTTCTCATTATTTCTAATAGCACAATAATATTTCATCACAATTATATACCAAAACTTCCCACAAATCATGGTCTTCCCCTCAGTTTCCAATTCTTTGCAACTACAAAGAGAGGTACTATAAATATTTTTGTACACATAGATTCTTTTCTTTTTCCTTTGATCTCTTTAAGATGAAGATCTAGCGGTGGCATTGCTGTACACTTTTTTTTTTGCTTTTTTTTTGGAGGGCAGTTGGGGTTAAGTGACTTGCCCAAGGTCACATGGCTAGTTTTTTGTGTTAAGTGTCTGAGACCGGATTTGAACTCAGGTACTCCTGACTCCTGGGCCGGTGCTCTATTCACTGCACCACCTAGCCACCCCATGCACCACCTAGCCACCCTGCTGCACACTTTTATAGTCCTTTAAGTCACAGTACCAAATCATTCTTCAGAAAGGTTGGAGTAATTTATATCTCCACCTACAGACACTTTTTCCACACCTACTGTAGCCTTTGTTATGTTCCTTTTCTGTTATGTTAGCCAGTCTGATAAGTATGAGGTGGTACCTCAGAGCTGTTTTAATGTAAATTTCTCTAATCAGTAGTAATTTAGGGCATTTTTTTTCACATGATTATATATAGGTTTGATTACTTCTTTGGCCTGTTCATGTGCTTTCATCATTCATCAATTGGAGAATGGATCTTTATTTTTATAATGTTGGCTAAATTCTTCATATATTTGAGAAATAAGTCCTTTACCAGAGAAACTCTGATTTCTTTTTTTTAATATCACTTTACTATTTTACCTTTTAGCAAAATGTATTTTCCCTGATTATCCATTTTAGTTAAGTCTATTTATGCTTCATTTTGTATGAGATCATGATTCCTATACTTGTCTTTTTTTTTTAAATTTAGTTGGAGTATATTAAATTTTGTTGTATCCCTTTATTTTAACTTTGTGTGTCTTTCTGTTCCAAGTATATATTTTAAAAAGAAAGCATATTGCTGCATTATTGTTTCTAATTCATATTGATGCTTTTGTTTTATAGGTGTTTATCCCATTCACTTTCAGTTATGTTTACTAACTTGTGTTTCTCTCCATACTATTTATCTTCTGTTTATCCTTCTCTCTCTGTCTCTCTCTCTCTGTGTCTCTATCTCTCTTTGTGTGTCTCTGTCTTTCTGTATGTCTGTCTCTTTTTTTCTGCCCCACAATAATTTGTTGTTGTTGTTGTTATTGTTCCTGACCACAGCATCCCAAAATTTATATGCCTTTTTAGCACTCTTTTTCTCCTGTCACCTCCATTTTATCATTTCCCTCTTCTAGTTATCTCCTTTTTCTCTGTTTTGTAAAAGGGATTTCCATACTCAGTGGAATGTTAACATGCAGTACTCTGTGCTTGAAACAACCCCGAAGAGAGTCTAAAGCACGGCCTCCCTGCCACCCAATTTTGCCACCACTCTTAAAGCTCTTCCTTATACCTCTTTCATGTGACATTATTTCCCCTATTTTTCCTTTCTCTTCCCTCTTCTTCCACTACAAACTCTACCTATTTATTTTTAGATCTTACCAAACATCATCTTTTCATTCCAATGTCTTCTGTCTATGTAGAGTTCTTCTACCTACCTTAATAATGATAATATTCTTAGGATTTACATGTATAATTTGCCCATATAGGAATAAAATCAGTTTAAAATTATTGAGTTTCTCATTTCTTTTTCAGATTTACCTTTTTATGGTCCTCTTGAGTCTTCTGTTTGAATTTCAAATTTTCTATTCAGCTCTGGTATTTTTATTCAGAATATTCAGAAGTCCTCCTTTCATTAAATATCAATTTCCCCTCAATAATATACAGTTTTGCTGTGTAGGCTGTTGTGGGTTATAATTCTGGGTCATTTACATTCCAGAATATTATTATAAGGCCTCCAAAATTTTGACAAGGAAGCTGTTAATTTTTTTGTGATTCGGACTGTAATTCCATGATATTTTAACTATTTCTCCTTGACCTGGGGGCTCTGGAATTTGGCTATACAAAACTGAGAATTTTCATTTTGGAGTCTCCTGAAAGAAGAGGTAGATTCTTTCAATTTCTTTTTTACCTGTCAGATCTAAGATATCGGGGACATTTTTCTTAATTTCTTGAAATATGATATCTAAGCTAATTTTCAAGCTGGCATTCAGACATTCAAATAATTCTTAAATTATATTTCCTTGATCTATTGCTTTTCTTAATAGTATTCTCTTTTTTCCATAAATTACGGGAAAAGATATTTTTCAACATTCCCTTTTTTTTTCAAAATTATAGGTTCCAAATTGTTCTCCATCCCTCTCATCTCTCCCACCTCCCTAAGACAGAAAGATATCTGAAATAGGTAATACGAGTACAGTCATGTGAAACATCTTGCTACATTAATCATGGTGGAAAAGAAGAATCAGAACAGAAGAGAAAAACAATGAGAAAGAAAAAAAAAATTAAAAATAGTATGCTACCATCTGCCTGTAGATTTTATTGTATTTTCTCTTTATGTGGTTAGTATTTTCTATCTTGAGTCTTTTGGAATTATCTTGGGTCACTGTGTTGTTGAGAAGAGCTAAGGCTATAATAATTAATCATCATACCATGTTGTTGTTGCTATGGACAGTGCTCTCCTGGTTCTGCTCAATTCACTCAGCATCAAATCATATGTCTTTCCATTTTTTCTCCTGAATTTTTTCAGCTCATCATTTCTTATAGCACAGAAGTATTCCATTATATTCATATACCACAATTGGTTCAATCATTCTCTAACTGATGGATATCCCCACAATTTCCAGTTCTTTGTTACCACAAAAAGATCTGCTAAAATATTTTTGTACATGTGGGTCCTTTTCCCTTTTCTGAGATCTCCTTGGGATCCAGACCTAGTAGTGGTATTGCTATGCCAAAGGGTATGTTCAGTTGTATATTCCTTTAGACATAGTTCCAAATTGCTCTCCAGAATGGTTAGATCAGTTCACAACTTTACCCACAATGCATTAGTGTTCCAGTTTTCCCACAACTCTTCCAAAATTTATCATTTTTCTTATTTGTCATTTTAGTCAATTTAATGTGTGTGAGGTGGTGTCTCAGAGTTGTTTTCATTTGTATTTCTGTAATCAGTAGTGACTTAGAGCATTTTTTCATATGACTATACATGGCATCAATTCCTTCAACTGAAAACTACCTGTTCATGTCTTTTGGTCATTTATCAATTGAGGAATGACTTATATTCTTATAAATTTGACTTGATTCTCTCTATATATGAAAAATAACATATTTATCAGAGACATCATCATTAAAAACAAAATGTGTCCCAGTTTTCTGCTTTCCTTCTAATTTTGGTTTATATTGTTTTAGCTTCTGCAAAAGCTTTTTTAAGTTGATGTAATCAAAACTATCCATTTTGCATTTCGTAAGGTTCTCTATCACTTGATTGGTCATAAATCCTTCCCTTCTCCATTGACTGCTATTTCTTGTATACCTAATCTATTCCACCAATCAACCAATCTATTTTTCAGCCAGTAACAAATACTTTTGATGATTGCTGCTTTACAATATAATTTTAGATCTGGTATGGCTAGGTCACCTTCCTTTACTTCTTTTTGGTTGTTGTTGTTGTTAATTCTCTTGATATTCTTGACCTTTTGTTCTTCCAGATGAATATGCTTATTATTTTTTGTAGTTTTACAAAAATAATTTTTGGTTGTTTGATTGGTATGGAACTGAATAAGTAAGTTAATTTAGGTAGAAATTTCATTTTTATTATACTAGCTCAGCCTACCCATGAGTAAGTGATATTTTTCCAATTGCTTAGATCTGACTTCATTTGTGTGAAAAGTGTTTTGTAATTGTGTTCATATAGTTTCTGGGTTCCTCTTGCACATAGACACCCAAATATTTTATATTGTCTTCTGTTATTTTATAAAGAATTACTCTCTCTCTTTTTCTATTTGGCTTTGCTGGTAATATATAAAATGCTGATGATTTATATGGGTTTATTTTATATTCTGCAACTTTGCTAAAATTGCTAATTATTTCAAGTAGTTCTTTTTTTAGTTGATTCTCTAGGGATTCTCTAACTATACCATTATATTATCTGCAAAGAGTAACATTATTGTTTTCTCATTTCCTATTCTAATTCCTCCCATTTCTTTTTCTCTTCTTATTGCTAAATGTAGCATGTCTAGTACAATATTAAATAATAGTGCCGATAATGAGCATTCTTGTTTTACCCTTGATCTTCTTAGAAATGTTTCTGCCTTATCCCATTACATATAATGTTTGCTGATAGATACAACTTATCATTTTAGGAAAAGTTCCATTTATTCCTATATTCACTAGTGTTCTTAATGTGAATTTGTGCTGTATTTTATCCAAAGCTTTTTCTGTACCTATTGAGATAATTATATGGTTTTTGTTACTTTTGTTATTGATATTATTATGTATATATTGTTCTTAATATTAAACCAGCCCTGCATTCCTGGTATGAATCCCACCTGACCATTGTATATTATGCTCATGATATATTACTGTAATCTTTTTGCTACCATTTTAATTTTTCCCCATCAATATTCATTCAGGAAATTGGTCTATAATTTACCCTATTCTGTCTTTCCCTTTCATCTTCTCCCAGTACAATCCTTTTCACCCCTTATTTTTTTGTTTGTATCATCACATCAAAATCAGCTTATACCTCTGCCCTCTATGTACACCTTCTTACTGCGCTAAGACAGATGCCATTCTCAAGAGTTACAAATTTATCTTCCTGTGTAGAGAAATCAGTTTCAGACTTATTGAGTAACATGATCCTATGCTTTGACCTTTAAGGGAATGGTACAGGGTCTTCAGAACCAAGGTAAAAGACAGGCACAATCTGAGGCTTCAGTTTGTTCTTTATGGGTTTCCTATTCCCTAACTGGAACTCTGTCAAGGAGGATTGACAACTGATATATACCTACATGCATGTATGCATGCATATACACCTGCATATATACTCATACACATCACATACATACTCATACACATAAATATATATGTATAGTATACATATGTATGCATATATGCACATACATACTTCTATGAATATATGTATATGTATGTGTGCATGCGTGTGTGTCTATTTCTGTGTGTGTATGTGCATGAAATTGTATAGTACAGTGGACAAAAGTCTGGTCTGTGATGAAAGTCTATTTCTGATAAAGATTTACTTTTGAAGGTCTTCAAATCATTTTAGTTCTGACATCTGCATTTGTATTATTGGGTTATTACTATTGGACTTCATTGATTGGTTAACTTCTGACAGATGAATGTTTGTTCACTGGATCTCCATAGCTCCAGAGGTGAAAGTGAGATGAGTATCCTTGCACAGCCATCCCTCCCACAATTAAAAATCAACTGCAAGTCATGTCATCATTTCAGTGATGCCATGGTTGTCTCCAAAAAGTGAAGGACATGGGTGGCTAGGTGGAGCAGTGAATAGAGCATCAGCCCTGGAGTTAGGAAGATCTGAGTTCAAATCCAGCCTCAGACACTTAACACTTACTAGCTGTGTGACCTTGGGCAAGTCAGTTAATCCCAGTTGCCCTGCCCTCTCCCCTCCAAAAAGCAAAAAAATAAAAAATCCTCCCCAAAACTGAAGGACAAACACAACATGTGAGTAGACTGAGCTGCTGAATGGGGACCCAACTAGTTGGGAAATTATGTCATCCTCTCCCTCTCCTTTTCCTTCTCTCCATAGAAAGGTAAATTTTGATGGTCAGAAGCTGCCCACTTAACTTGGAGTTTACTAGCTAGGTTTCTTTCTTTCTTAATTTCTTTCTTTCATTCTTTCTTTCTTTCTTTTTTTCTTTTTTGCTTTTTGGAGGGCAGTTGGGGTTAAATGACTTGCCCAAGGTCACACAGCTAGTATTTGTGTTAAGTGTCTGAGGCTGGATTTGAACTCAGGTCCTCCTGACTCCAGGGCCAGTGCTCTATTCACTGTACCACCTAGCCACCCCTCTTTCCTTCTTTATTTCTTTGTTTCTTTGTTTCTTTCTTTCTTTCTTTCTTTTTCTTTTTTTCTTTCTTTTTCTTTCTTTCCTTTCTCTCTCTCTCTCTCTCTGTCTCTCTCTCTCTCTCTCTCTTTCTCTCTCTCTCTCTCTCTGCCTCTTCTTTCTTTTTTTCTTTCACAAAACTTTAAACTCAGTTCACTATGAAGCACATAGATTGAACCAAAATACATCCCTTCAAAAGATCCACTTAATGGCTATATCTTGGGCCCTCCTGGCTTAGAGTGAATGTCAATGGTAACTGATGGTAACTATCTCTTTGGAACAGTGCTTCTGAAAGTTTTCCTCTGCCAGTTTGATTTTCTTTTTCTTTTTCTTTTTTTCTAATTAAAGGGGATATCTTTTGACTCATTTCTTAAAGAGAAATATTCACTGAATAGGAGTTGCCTCACTCTAAGTGAGTACATGAAAAGGCCTTAGCCTGAATGGGCCAGGATCTCCCATTGTATCCTGGGTCATCTCTAGTCATCCTGATGAATATCTGATCACTGGGTCCAGATGACTCTGGAGGAGAAAGTGAGGCTGGTGACCTTGCACAGCCCTCCCTCACTCAAATCAAAGTCAACCGCAAGTCATGACATCATTTTCCTGATGCCATGATCCTCTTCAAAAAAGGACAAACACAACAACAACAAGTTTTTACATCTGTGTTATTAGTATTGGGATTTAATATATGTTAATTCACTTTAAAATAGTGAATTTTTCATATACAATTTACCAAGAGTATTATTTTTATGTTTTTTTGTTTGTTTTGTTTTAAAAGATATTTTGTAGGTTGTAAACTTTTTTTTTCCAGTGAGCACTTATGTGTTCCACAAACTCTACTGAATCTTTCTAAAATGTATACCAATCATTAGGTTCATACACCTTAACCCTAACCTATCTGTAGTATCTGGTGCCAGTGATCTGGTTCTTAACAATCTTCACAAACATTCAGAATTTCAACAAACAAATTTATTATATTTTATCTTTTTGATATTCTTTCAATAGATTTTATAACACTGTTCTATACTGGGGTTCTTATGTGTTGCAGTCATTTTCCCAATGTGCTTTGCTGGTTCTTCATCTATGTGATTCCTACTAAATATGGTTGAAAGTTTGACTGCTGAGGAGTCATTGGCCCTATGTATTGGCTACAGTGAGCCTAACTAACACATATGTCATTCTCAGAACTTTGTCTCTTACAAAGCAACCATTTCTTGAAGTCACACAGCTAGAGGCATATTATGAGTAACAAATGTCTCACTTTCATAATTCTGCTTCTGTACAACCTCAAGCTTGAAAGAGAAAACAAATGGGATCCATGATAGCAGAGGAATGATCTGGACTCAGCTAAACTCCCCCAATATTCCCCTCCAGAAAACTTTCACATAATACCTCACAATAAATTTTGGAGCAGTACATACAACAAAATGGAAGAAAGGATTTTTTTTTCCAGTGTAAGACAACTTAGGAGGTGAGCAGGAGAGGTTTGCAATGAAGAGGTGGTGTGAGTTAAGGAACATGAAACTAGAGTTTAGTAGGAGCAGGAGCACCAAAGGTGGGCCTTGGCAGTGGTTTATTTTATAGTAGGAGATAATCATATTTATAAAATAAAAGGTACAGGGGGCCTTTTGCGGGCACTGAGTGTATCTGGGCTAATTGACAGCTACAGATAATTAGCAGTTCAGTCATAGTTTCAGAGTGGCGAGTAATGCTTGTGATTGATTCTGCTGAAAGAGGAGCCCGGAAATTTTGTCCAGGACCAAGAGAAGCACTAGCATTTATAGCTGCAGGGGAGTAGAGAGCCTTCCTGGATAAAAACTATAGCTCAGATCAGAAAAGCAATGAGAAAAACTAGAACAGTATAACACCATCTTTGAAGATCCTAAAAATTGCAGGTGCCCAGAAATAGTTCTGAAAACATCAGCAAGAAAAGAAAAAAAAAGAAAAAGAAAATGGGTGCAGTGCCTCTCTACTCCCAGAGCAGCAAAGCCCAACTTAAACATGAAGTACAAAGTGATGGAAAAGGATGGAAGCTGAGTAAACTACAATAACAAAAAGAACATGACCATAAAAGACTACTATGGTGGCAGGGAAGAACAAGATATAAACTTAGAAGAAGATAACAATATTTAGAAAGCTAAAAGCAAAGCCTTAATGAAAGTACTAACTGAACCCAAAGACAGCAAATCTTCTTGAGAGAGTTAAAGAAAAAGATAAAAATGACGAAGGAAAAAATGTGAAAATAACCAAAAAGGATACAAGTAAATGATGAAAACAGAATTACCAGTTGTGTAAAAGAGAAAAAAAATCTAGAAGAAAATATCATCTTATAAAGCAGAATTATTCAAATGATAAAATAAAAAGCTTCGTCATATAAAAGAATACCTCAAAAAGTAGAATTGGTCAAATGGGAGAATGTCAAACTACTGCTCAATGAAGAAATAATTCCTTAAAATATTAAAATTGGCCAAGGAGATGCCAATGATTCGTGAGACTCCAAAAGACAATGAAACAAGGTCTTTATTTTGCTAAAGAGAAGAAAATGTGAATTATTGGACAATTAACCTCAAAAATAAATCAAAGAAAAATAATTTAAGAATTATTGGACTATCAGATGGCCATGATAAAAAAAAAGGAACCTAGACAGTATATTTAAAGAAATTAACAAGGAAAACTGTCCAAATATCTTAGATGCAGTGGTTAAAATAGAAACTGAAAAAATTCATTGATCAAATCCTCAAAAAGATTCCAAAATAAAAATTTCCATGTACATTATAGCCAAATACTGGTAAAGGAGAAAATTTACTGCCTGGTAAAGGAGAAAATATTGCAAACAGCTTGAAAGAAACAACTCAAATACCATGGAGCCACAGTCAGGATTCCACGAAATTTAGCATCTTCCTCATTAAAGTTATTGGTGGGCTTATAATATGATATTCCAGAAAGTAAAGGAGTTAGGATTACAACCAAAACAATCTACCCAACAAAACTGAATTCCCTTTCTAGGGGAAAATGGATATTAAATAAAATGTAGGTCTTCTAAGTATTCTTAATGAAAACACCAGAACTGAATAGAAAATATGACATTCAAACAGAAGCCTCAAGAGAAGTATAAAAAAGTAAACATGAATGGTCATAGGCATGTGTGTGTGTGCACATGTAGGGTTGAAAAAGAGGTATGCATTGGGAGAATGGGGAAGAGAGGCAGAATGGGACATATTTTCTCCCATAAAGGAGGCATGTAAAGAAGAGCTTTTATAGTGGAGGGGAAATGAGAGAGTGGTGGACAATGTTTGAATCTCAATCTAATTGGAATTGGTTCAAAGAAGGAAGAATATATTATACACACTTAATTGGATATAGAAATCTACCTTATCCAATAGGGAGATGGGAGGGAAAGTAATATAGAGATACGAGAATATGAAATAAGGGGGAAGGAAGATTGGAGAAGGCATTAATAAGAAGTGAGACAGACACCTGGAATACTCTTCCCCTTCAATTCTGACTTTTAATTTCATTAACTCATTCAAGATTCAGCTCAGGTACCATTTGCTCCCACTGGACTTTCCTGTTCCCTATAATACCTTCTGAAATCTCCCTATCCAACCATAATCTATTGACTTTTCATTTTTTCCCTCTGCTTTCCTTTATAAAACCCTTCTTTTCATCCACACTGTTACTTCTAATTTCTTTGCCCCTAATTCTCTTTCAAATTGTCTCTTCTGGACTAATCACTCTCCCTTCTATCCATCTTGACCCATTGACAAACCAATGTAACTCTACATTGTCTTCCCTCTTGAATCCCTAGTCCCCTTACCATGTTGCCAATTACAGTCAAACAAGCTTCAATATTAAATCACTTATACTATTTGACACTATAATTTCCACAAATATTTTGGTAAAGAAGAAAATCATGCAACAGTTCTGTGTCCACTAAATTTTTGCTATATAATCTCCATTGGGTCCTCACTGCTACATGGCAATTCTAATATACTTCTCTCATTAACTCACTATCACACCTTCCACACAAAACTCTCACCACTCTCCCTCCTCACACTTCTCTCAACTGCAAACTCTCTCAGATTTTACGAGAGAGAGAGAGAGAGAGAGACCATTTGCTATGAATTTCCTCTTCTTTGTTCTTCCTCAATTCCTATCACACAAATGCCCTCTGCTACTATCTTCTCCTTCATCTATTGGTTCAAGTGATTATATTTCATATTATCTCCTTCAACAGACTGACTTCTATGACCTCCACTGTTTCACTTATTTTTAGTATCTATTCCTCTACTGAATTATTTCCTACTGCCTACAAATGTTCCCATGTCTCTGCTATCCTGAAGAACAAAAACAAAACAAAAATAACAAAACAAAACTCCTTTCATTCTTCTGTCCCTTCTAACTATTGTCTAATATCTCCTCCCTTTGGAGCTAAACTCCTTGAAAAGACTCTCTAAAATAAGTCCTTCCACTTTCTTTCCTTCCACTCTCTTCTTAGTCCTTTACAAACTGACTTCTGATCTCATCATGCCACACAAATGATTATCTACAAAAATCTAATAGTCTGTTAAGTGCAAAATTCAATGGTTTTTCCTTGATTCTTGTTCTCCTTGACCTCTCTGCAGCCTTTAATACCATTGGTTCCCCTCTCCTTCTTGATATTTCTCTCTAGGTTTTTGAGACACCATCCCCTCTTGGTTCTCCTAGAATAATAGTCCTTCTCTTTCCTCTTTTCTGTTTTAGATCATTCCTTCTGACTGTAAGTATCCCTCAGGATTCTCTCCTGGGGCCTCCCTCATCTACAGGATTTTACTAGGCATTTTCATGAACGCCTATGTATTTAATTACTGCTTCTATACAGATGATTCTCAAATCTACCTGTCCTGTGCCAAACTCTCAGCTGACCTCCAATCTTTTATCTCCAGCAGCCTTTCAGAAAACTTGAACTGAATTTCAGGAAACTAAGCATGTCCAAAACGGAGTTCATTATCTTTCTTCCTAAACTTCCCCCCCACACACACACCCCCACCCCTGTACAACTATTCCCATTATTTTAGAGGTCAACACCATCCTTCCATCCCTTTGATTCTCAATCTATAAGCCATCTACAACTTTTCACTATCTTTCAGCTTCCATATCCAATTTATTGCCAACAACCATGAATTTCCCCTTCTCAGCATCTCTTGAATTTACCCTCTTTTCTCCTCTCACGTTGACACCACTCTAGTGAAAACCTTTGTCGCTTCATCCTTCATTTGTTGTAATAGCATTTTTGTTGGTCTGCCTATTTCAAGTTTCTCCCCACTCCAATTCATCATCCATTCAGGCACTAAAGTAATCTTCCTAAAACACGGGTAGGATCCTGTCACAGCACCCCTCCTCAATAAACTCCACTACTTCCCCATTGCTTCTGATGCCTTACAGGCTCAGGGAACCCCCTTGAACTGTCCTTGAATCTTCCCATTTGATGAGGCATTTGCCTGAGGTCATGAGCCTTTCATTTTCTCTAGGCCCAAATTTCTGTTTCTCTTAACCTTGTCTAGCTCTCCACTGTTCAGCTACTTTGCATCCTTGATCCTATCAAAATATCCATACCCAAAGAAGACTTGATTCATTTGGCAGGACAGATCAGGGTGTTGGTATTTTGGGGTCTCAAGCATCCCTAAGCCCCAAAGCCCCAAACTTCCAGAATAAAATAAAAATACTATCTTTGATACTAAGTGTTCTTCATGACTGACCTACCTCCTATCTTTCTGATTTTCTTATACCTTGCTCTATAACACATATAAAAATCAATTACTCTGGGCATCACATGTTTTCTCCTTGTCTCTAAAATGTAAGGGATAGTAAAAGGGACATGATAGAAAGTAAATTTCATTCCCCTGACTAACTTTACAAAATGGAGGGAGCAAGGACAAGATAGAAAACAAAACCAAACAAAAGAGTTGAATATACAAACATGAATATGCTCCTTTTGCAATGATCTAAAAGTGCTCCTTAAATCTTATGAGGATAGGGCTTGGGAGAGCAACATTTTATTTTTCCTTCCATGATCTAGTTGCTATAAAGCTCACTGAAAGTGGGTTTCTTTTTCAAAGGAAAAAACACGTTTTTAATTAAGTGTGTACTGATCCATTAATGAATACAAAGTTACTCTCTAAACCCATGATAGATTGGGGAATACTAATGTACCTTCTGAACCCAAGTATTGGAGGTATTGTTTATCCTAAACCTTTCTTAACTCTTTCAGATAGCTAGAAGCTGTTGGTTGATTATGATAATAAAAAGGAGGTTCTGAGTTACAACATATGTACGTCACAGTGTCATCTTGAAAGAATCTAAGCTCAGGCTGTATCCAAATCAAGCAAAGACATTTATTTGGGGAGATGCACCCAAGCCAGGGGAAGCTAGGGATTTTTATGGAGGAAACCTGCATTGTGGACAGGGAGATGAGGTAATCAGAAATATTCAGGCAGGGGACTACAGCTGAAAGTTTTGTGCATATCTATGCACATCATTATTTCATCCTTCAACCCATTTGCCCAGGGCAAAGGGAACCTGGCTTCAGCTATCTCATCAGAAGGATAAACTTAATGAAGTCCCAGAACAGGTGATTATTCTCTCTGTACTTAGTTAGATTAGTCTTCAGATGACTACCATAAATAATACTTCCCATTTGGGTCCATATTTAAAGACTTTCCAATTTCATGAGGTCTGTGAAAATGTATACTCAGTTGTAACAGCCTTTGAGAATACAAGGTCACCTTTACACAATATGAGGCATTGGAAGGCTCCTTTAATAGAGGATGAAACTTACACAAAAGCACTTCATGGCATCTTATAATGAGTAAGAGAAATGGCAATACTATATGAAATAATATTTTAGTGGCATTTGCACAGTTGGTGAGAGGTGAACAGTGTAAGTATATAAAAATGTTCATAGCTACAGTTAATATCATAGATAGTAATAAAACTGACTTCTTTGAGGCAAAGAAGAACCTTAGTAAAGTTACATAGATTGGTTGGTGTTATATAATTGGTAATTATCCTTTTAAAGAAATTGAAAACAAGTTAAGTAAAAAGGTTACCTAAGGAGATTTATGCTAATGAACAATTTTCATTCATTTGCACTGAGATGGAATGTTAGTCCTATTCAAAGCACTATGGGACTCCACACATAATGTAGCTAAAGTTCAAACACAATTTTCATTCGTTTTTACTTTAATATAAGATTAGAAACATCAGAGTTTGATTTCCTCACAGAATATGAGTTTAATCTACAATTTTCAGCACTCTACTTATTCTCTCTTATGCTGAAATGGAATCCTTAAAATGTGCTTCCTTATAGATTTTCCAGTTTGGGTTTTAAAAAAATAAATGTAGGTGAATAATTGTTATACACTGTTTCCTTGAACCACTTCTCAAGTACTGAAGTTATGGATGTGAAATTGCATATTCATTACCATATTATTGTTGTCTCCAATCTGTTTCATTTCTCACCTAGACAAGGTATTCTCTACTAGATTGTGGGTGTTATAATAGCCACTTAATAAAAATTCCCAGTCTATTTATCCTTAAATCTATCCTTTACATCCCATTTATAGGATTATAAAATGAAAATCAACAGTCAGATTATTTTTATTGGGTCACATGCATAATCATATGACTAAACCACTAACAAAATTTCAATATTGTCTATTATATTTTTTAAAGTTTTTACCATATTCAGAGCCCTTATTTCTTTCCCCAAACTATTTTCTACCTTATTGTGCACTGAATTTCTTTCATATATTGCACTATGTACAAATATTATTTCTTTCATTCCACAAACATATTCTACTTTTGCCAACTTCTGACTGTTTAGAACTGGAATCCTCTCCCTCCCATTTCCATCTATTGACATCTTGTAAGGATCAATTTAAACAATTCTTCCTCCATAAAGAGTCTGATCTGTAAAATCTGTGATTTCTTCCTCATCTAATCTGATGGCATATTTTATTTCTCTTATTCACTTTTCATAATCACCATTATCGTTATGATCATATATATGTTGCTTTAAAGTTTGCAGGAGGTCCAAGCAAATGAAATGTTACATAAATGGCTCTGCACAACAACATTATGAGATACATGATATTATCATTATCATTTTAGAAATAAGAAAACTAGTTCTTACATGGTTAAAATGACTTGCCCCAGTCACATAACTCTTAAGTGACTGCTGCAGGATTTGAATACAAATCTTTCTGACTCTTAGTTACTCTACTTTGCACAGTATATATTTGCATATGTACCTTATTCTTCTCACGTAGTTTGTTAATGTATTTTAAAAAGGGATAAAAGTAAAATTTAAGTTTAAAATTTTCCCAAAGGTTGAACAATTACTTTATTCATAATATATTTAATGAATTCACAATGAACAATAAATAAATTATATAATCAGAGAATATTCATTAAGAATGAGCATTACTCCTTTTTGTGGTAGCTCCCGATAAGTCCAGAACCCTGGCGTCCGGACTCCCAGCCTCGGTTGGACTGGACCAGCGAGGGGGCGTCTCCCTCCCTGGATTCGGCAGAGCTTTCCGGGCTCTGTTCATGTACAGACTCTCTCGCACGGAAGGGCACCGGGCCGAGCAGATCCTAACGGCCCCTGGCCTTTCGGAAGCTGCCTTGCCTATACAAGGGCGTCCAAATCCATAAGGGCGTCCAAATCCATTTGTCCTCCGTCCAGGAACAGCCTCGTACCTTCCGTGGGAGAACAAGTTGGGATTTCTGCCCACTGGTGACCTTGTGGAGGTGGTTTTAACAGAGCCTAGAAACCATCTCAATCGTCGTTTGGGGGCTGGTTTGTTTTCTGTTTTTTCCAAGAATCAATTTTTGTTAGCTCTCCTTGAACTGAAAGGTCAGGTGATTTCTACTATAGTATTTATTATTTTGGCATTTTTGTGTCGTGGACCCCGGTCGAAGCCTATTGAAGCCCTTTTCAGAATAATGTTTTTGAATGAATAAAAATATGTAGGATTACAAAGGAAAACAAGGGAGCCTTCCCTCTTGCTTATTTCTGATTTATTCTGTTTATGTCTATTTATACTTAGCTTGTGCGTGGTTTTCTCCACCATTAGACAAAGTTACTTTAGAGCAAGAGAATCTTATCACAGGGCCTTTTTACATAGTAGGCTCTTAAGAAATATCCATTGATTGAATACAGTTAAGCAAAATATTTTAAAAGCAAGTTAACTAAGAATTCCTGATCTAGAGGGAAAAGGTTGCCACCTACTTTGTTTATTCCGTTAAAAAAAAAAAAGAGGCCACTTAAGTTTTTGTTAGATGCTAACTGAAATGTTTTTAAACTAATTTTACATTAAACTTGTTTTTATTTTTAAAAAAAGAGCATTACTAATGAAGATAGACAATGAGGGTGAAGCAGGAAAAATGTGAAAATTTTATTGCATAACTGTCATGGTAATGGAAATTTGAAGATCTTCTTTGCTCCTTAATAAGCCTAGGAGAATTTGAAGACCTTCCCTGCTTCAAAGATCTTCCCTGAACCTTAACAGGTTGAATGTAATCATACTGAGCTTGTGGTGGGAGGAGTTTGCTGAAGAGTGGAAGAGAGCCCACAGGAAACTGGGAGTCAGAACAGATAGACAATGGAGGGAGAAAGAGGAGGCACCCAGGGAGACAACTAAGCTGGTGAGTGTTGGTTTGTGGGAAGTCTAAAGGATGATGTGGTTATCTGCAGCATGTGGTGTATTAACTTCCATGTTGCTCTGATGGATTCAATATCCTGGTGTTGGGATTTAGTTTTCTGGTATCTTGAAAATATGTTTTGTTTCTGTCTTCTATGTGGAAAGTCTGTAATATTTTTCAATTGAGCATTTTGCTGGCATATTCACAGTCACTGTAATCACTGTGAATATTATGTTGGCACTACAATGACACAAAGTGTAAATTTGCCTTGGGAATAGCAAGTTTGAATGTGAAGAATAGAAAGTCTCATCACACTTTGTAAATAATGGTATAAATTGGAAGGCACACAGATGCAGTGTCTCTTCGCTTAAGAAATATATATCTAGGGCAGCTAGGTGGCACAGTGAATAGAGCACCGGCCCTGGAGTCAGGAGTACCCGAGTTCAAATCCGGCCTCAGACACTTAACACAAAAACCTAGCCGTGTGACCTTGGGCAAGTCACTTAATCCCAACTGCCCTCCAAAAAAAAAAAAAAGCAAAAAAAAAAAAAAGAAATATATATCTAACAGTAGTACGGTCAAGGTGAGTAGTTAAGAGTGTTAATTCTAATCTCTCTGTACGTACTAGGTAAATTTAGCTTTTACATAATTGTACTTAGAACATCTATGTGTGAGGAGAATTTTGCAGAATCATTGGCTTTTCCTCTAGACAAAAATAGATCTGAAATTCATTGCTTTGACAAAGTAATACAGGTAGTCAGTGACATAGAGGCCCTTAGTTTAGTTGACTCTTCATTGCTCTACATTGCCTTCCTATATTCTAATGCATGGACCTGAAAAGTTTGACATTATCTTGGCATCTCTTGTAAATCTCATTTTGATAAACGTAGAGCACCAGATATATTCATGACTGACTAACAATTAAATACTTTCTAAGATAATGGAAGCTATTTCTAAGTAAATAAAGGCTCATATGGACTCAGTTTTGAATAATAAGGAAAACAAATTGAACATACTAAAGTTATGGGAACCTTGGGAGAGAAGGACAATATATTTTCCTGTAGAACATAAAAGCAATGGAAGAAAAAAGAAGGATATGACTGTGAATAATTAAATATGAACATTCCAAGGAAGCAGATTACAAAACACTAAGAAAAAAAGTAGATCTGATTTTATGGCCTTTGGGATTCTGGCTGGCTAAAAATGCCTACTAACAGCTTCACAAAGAGAGGTACCACAAGAATGGTGAAAACCAAACTTTCACCGTTTGACAATCTTGATGGTGTGAGTTGTCCTTCCACCAATACAGATCACAAAACACTCATTCCAACATATCATAGGCAGTTCTTCTCCATGTCTTTCTTTAAATCAAAAGTTCTTCACCTGATGTCTATGAAGGTTTTTTTATTGTTCTTTTCATAATTATTTCTATAGGATGTTCCCATTTTGATCCAATACATTTAAATACAACATTTGGAGAAGAGGATTCATACATTTCACCAGAATGTCAAAGGGCTGTAGGATAGAAAAAAAAAGTTAAGGACCCAGATTTTAAATCCTTCATAGAGAATCTCCCCAAAGCATTAGAGATCTTTTAACATGTCATGTCAAACAAAACACTAACAAAACACTCATCTATTATCTCTCACTACCACTATATGGTTGAAATATTTCATTTTGATTGTGTTTATAGTCAATTTCTCATATTCATATTATCATTGGTAATATTTTATAAACTACTTACATGCATTCTTACTTATAAGATAACTTTGCATCACCTTAAATTAATATTCTTTTGAGATAATGATGTTCAATGAATTATATATTAGAAAGAATAAGTTTGATGTCAGGAAAATCTTTCTAATATATAGGGCTCTATAATGCTGAAATGGACAGCCTTGATACAATTCTTAGTGGTTTTATGAAAAGAAGTTTCTTAGAATCATTTAAGGTACCATACAATTGCCCAACTTCATGGCATCATCTCAGCAGTATGTATTCTTTATCAACGGGACTTTTCCTATATGGACTGGGAGGTTAACATCCTTTGAATTATATGAACCATATCAATAGCACTGTTAGTATTTCTGCTGCTTAATTCAATCAGACTGTTATCCACACACTTGTGTATAAGGGAAACCCTATATCTATAAGGAATTCATCTTCACTATAATTATTGTACAGGCCATCTTCTGTCATACAAGAGAGAAGCTTTAGAGAATACATTTTCCTGCTCTGTGACCTGTTTGGAGCATATACTAAGGGGAATATCCAGAAGAGTAATACTTGTGATTTCATTTATAAGGAAAGAATGTAAGCATGGGATATAGCTTTAAACCAGTTTTGCTCTGCCAAGTCAAGTAATTTTTATAGTCAAAAGTATCAGACAATGGCAGTTTATATTCAGTGTACCACTAAGTTAATTATGTGCTTGAAAATTCTCCATTAGAACTTCATCTTTGATATCCTATCTACTTCTTTCTTACTTCCCTATCAATGGTACTTCAATATATGCATCACAATACATTAGAGATGTGAAAGAGCCAACTATCTATCTATCTATCTATCTATCTATTGAAAAGAGATAAACATATAAGTTAATAGTTACAGATATAGCTTTAAGATTAGGACTTGAAGATGATGGGGGATAAAGAGAGATATAAAAAACAGCTATGTCGTAGAGACCTCATGCAGGATATAGTTATTTTCAATTGTATGGACGTATTTCAAAGAGGTAAGATATGCAGACTGCTCTAAGCTTTAGTTAAATGATTGCTTAGAGAAATGCAAGGGTATAAGCAATTGCAAATTATCACAGAAGTGTTGCAGCTATGAGTGAGATAATGTGGACAGAATTAAAACACATTGAAGAGTTGATTTGTGAGTATATGGGAAAGAGTCTGGGAACATATAAAGCAGCATATGGGAATAATTATACAGAGAGGATGATTTTCATAAGTGGATATAGAGGAATGAGTCCATAGGTCAAAAGGTTAATCTGGAGTGTTGTTGAGTTCTGCTTGAATGAAGACTTAATCTGGAGGAGACTATATGGGAATAGTGTGGTGATATGGGTCTTAATGGTCAATATTTGCTAGTGACTATGCTAAAAGAGAGTTGTGACAAAAAAAAGACCATAAGAACAGATTTTGAATCACAAACAAATCTGAATTATGAATTTTATGTGTGTCTCTTAGTTTTTTAAAAGAGACTTCTTTAGGAGAAATAAGTATAATATTTTCTGAGGCATAAGAAATGAATGAGCACAACATTATGTGTGACAATTAAAAATATATATTGCTATTTTAATAAAATCACATGGATAACTTCTCCATCCCTTTGGGATTTACCTTATTTGAATTCTTACATTAATTCCTTAATGCTTTAAACATATGAGCTCCAATATAAAATTTTTTAATGTTTATCTTGATTGGACAGCTAGTTGACTCAGTGGATAGAGTGCCAGGACTGAAGTTTGAAAGACTTATCTTCCTAAGTTCCAATGTGGCCTCAGACACTTACTAGTCATGTCACCCTGGACAAGTCACTTAATTTTGTTTGTACCAATCAGATTAAAGAGAATATTAGAGTTGAAATCATAATTTCATAAAAAGTACTCTTTTTATGTAATTCTTTTTAGAAATGATTTTAAAGCATCTTTCCTGATTTCTCATTGAATCCTCATGAGAACTTTGTGAGGAAATGTGTGCATGTAGTATTATTTCTCTCTTACAGAAAATAAAACAGAACTGTTAAATGAGGTACCTTGATTCATCTAGCAAATAACTGGTAGTGGGTAGGGGAAGGGGAGGTGTGTGTGTGTGTGTGTGTGTGTGTGTGTGTGTGTGTTGCTATGATTCAGTTCCTGAGCTCTTGGGGTCAAGTATAGCACTTTTCCCACTCTATTTGATTTCCATTTAATGTAATGCCATTGTTGGTTGGGTTAAGAGTAACATCCATGGTCCAGAAGATGCCCAAGAATTGTTTAACATCTTGCCCCCTATGACCAGATCCCTCAAGAATATGGTAAATATATCTGGGACTTGAAGCCTCTTTCGTATGAATTAGATCTCTTTCATCCTAAATTAGCTTAAAAGAACATTTGTGATAAATCTGTCCTATTTACTCATTTCATAAAAGGAGAAACTCTGATAGAGAGTGGGGAAGTGACTTGCCTGAGATCATAAAGAAAGTTAGTGAAATCATCATTATAGAACAATCATATGGTAGTATGCTATCTTCATATAGCTTGAGGTATTGTCATGAGCTACATGAAAGAATGCCCAGAAACAATTGGAGAATAGTCAAAATAAGAAATAGCTTGGGGGAGTAGAGAGGACTTCTGCTTGAGGCCTGAGAATGTTCAAATATGGTAATACTCTAAAATTCTCCAGCATATTCTTGGTCCTGCTTTGAAGGACCTTTGAAGGACTAAAAAAAGAAATATATTGGTTAACTTTGTTCTGTTTTTTTTATACTGATATATTCACTGGAATATAAAGCTTAGAAAAGTCAGCAGCTCCTCAACTTGCTCAACTTTATAATTATTACTATAAATACCTTATAAAAGAAAAAAAAGAAAAATAAAACAAAGAAACAAACCAAGACTTCTTCTCTGGTATGAGGGGAGGGCCAAAAATTTATGTGAATTTTCCACATCATAGGAGTGTCACAAATCTAAGCCCCATGATGTATTTTACGTGCTGCAAAAAGCCACTAGTCAATAACTCTGAGATGTTACAATTTGGGATGTTAGTTTCACAAACTTTTGACTAAAGTTGTGTTATTCAATGAATAAGGAAGCATTTATTGAATGCCAACTCTGTGTTGGACACTCTGCTTATGTATAAGAAAATTATTCAAAATAGATTCTGGAAATTTTGGTTGAGATGATTCCTAGTTACATTTTGGATTTAAAACAATGTACATGATGACAAGTAGTAGGGGGAAATTGCTAGAAGACAACTGAGAGCAAGGTAGTACAGGGGAAGGTAAACTAGCTTATTTCCAAATATATAAAATTGATAACTGGGGGCAGCTAGGTGGCACAGTGAACAGAGCATTGGCCCTGTAGTAAGAAGGACCTGAGTTCATATCTGGCCTCAGGCACTTAACACTTACTAGCCCTGTGACCTTGGGAAATTCACTTAACCCCAATTGCCCTGTCTTCCCCCCTCCAAAAAAAGCAACAAATAAAATAAAATCTATAGTTCTATCTAGTGGTTTAGAAAAAGCTTTGAAGTCTTTGGTTTTGGTTTTCTGTACATTTTCTTTGTAGGAAATGTGACAGTATTATAGGGATAGATACTAATTTGCTAGTAAAAAGGGTCAGTTGTCCTAGTGAGTAGATGATTTCATGGAGGAGTAATGGAATAGTAGGAGTACTGGAAAAACAATGCCAATGAACAAGACTTAGACCACTAACAGAGAATGAGTAATGGAAATCCAGAGGGAAGGGGTAATATTGCTGGGAACAAAAATATTTTCCCTAAAGTGTAATATCATGTTAGTAAGCGATTCACCAATTGTAGATAAGCTATGTTTGCAGGTTTTGAATAGGGAAGGCTGGTATAGAAATGGGATGGATGATATGTCTTCTGAATGAGTGAAATGGAAAAATGGTCTAAAAACGTATAACCCTATCTCTGTTTTACATAAGAGTTTCTGTTTCTGTCTTTTTTTTCTTTGTTCTCAGAATAGGCTAGCCAGAATAGTGGGGTCCTCTAGTCATGACTATACCTAGTATCCAGGTGACTAATTAAGTTCTGAGTTCACATCTTGAGTCCAGTTTGTGAGTTTCTGACTCAGTGACTAAGATGGCATCAATACCATTGCTTGATAATTGCAACTTAACTTCTGTAAATATGTCCATTAAATTCTTCCTCCAATGCCTTATCGTAGGGTAGAGGTGATTTTATTTCCTCAAAGGATTTGCCAGTAAAAATAAAAGTAGACATATTCTGCTTAAAGGGCAAATAGATATATTTTAAGGAGGCAGATTTGAAGTCAATATTGCATATAATATAACGTAGTTGAAAGATCACTGGGTGTGGACTCAGAGGACTTCAGTTCAAATTTAGGTTGTGTTACTTAATACTTTTGATATTGGAATCTAATACAAGAATGCTTAACCTTGGTCTGCCTCAGTGTCCAAATCTATAAAATGAGAAGACTGGACTGCATATTGTCTAAAATTCTCTTGCAGCTCCATATTCAACATTAGAAATTAAATGATGCCATTATAAATAAACAATAGAAGAAATAGTGAATTCTTCATTCTAGAGAATGAATGGCCACTTATTAGGGATATTGTAGAGAATATTTCTGCCAAGAAATAAAATAAACTGGATGACTAAGCAAATCAGTGAAAATTATTTGGAGTCAGGATGTCAGTTCAAGTCTTGGAATAATCTTAAACAAGTCTCTTAGCTTTAATTTTCTGATCTGCAAAAGGGAGTTAGATGAATGACCTTTAAGGCCTTTTACATCTCTAAGATACCACAATCCTTTCATTCTAGTTCATTGATAGCTTCCATTCCCTGAGGTATTTCATGTTCTTAGGCTTTTTTTTGGTGCCTCCCCAGGAATATGGACTTCAGCTCACTAGCACAAGGGAACTGTCATGACAATATAATTTAGATTCATTTCTTTTCTATAAAGTTGACATAGCTTTCTGAGACTCTCCAATATCCCTGAAGGGTGTGTAAGAGAAAGCCCCAGGCATTACTGCCACTGCTTATGATTATAGTAAGAAGTTCTGTGTCCTAATCATCAGCTGTAAATTTCTGTTGCTCTGGGAGTTTACTGAGCTCAGATGGACACAGAGGGTACACCCATTTTCTGCATTGCCCTGGGAAAAGCATACCGGGAATTTTGCTATTTTTATACTATGTGAACAGCAAAGAAAACACTAGAATGGTACACTAATGAAGAGAAAGTTGCCAGAAGCTACCTGATTTAGGTGTTTCTTTCCCGGGTGGCAATAGCTACAATAGAGAGACCCAAGCCATGATTTTTTTTTCCATATACAGAACTCCTATTAACACAAGTCACAACCCATCTCTACCTCAGTAGACAAGTCCCTGAGGGTTGCTTGAGGTCTCCCAAAGTGAAGTTACTTCCCGAGGGATATATGACTAGGAAGTGTTAGATGGCATTTGAAGCTGATGAAGTCTTCCAGATTCCATGCCTGGCATGCTATCTATTTCCTTAAGTCATGCCACTTCTGAACACATTTCTTATATATAATAAAAGTAGTTTGTTTTTATTGTACCCATGATTTTTTAACAAAGAGCTACAAAGGGAGGGGAACCTCCTCAAGCATTACGGATCATTATCTTCTCTGAAACTTAAGGGTTTTCTAGAGTTTCTTGGAGGCATTGAAAAGCTATATGATTTGTCCAGTCACATGGTCAATATGGAACACAGATAACTTGAAGCAACTTCTTTCTGATAGGGAAACAGGTTCTGTATCCGCTATGTCATGTTGTCTTTCAAGAATAGTCTGAGAATTTACAATTAATTAGCTCTTTGAGGCCTAATGGTTTTACACGCATTACCTCATATGTTCTCTCTTTGATCATCACAGCAAACATGAGAGGTATGAATGAAAGACAATGAATCCCAGTTTATAATGAAGAAATTGAGCTTCAAATAATCTAAGAACATTTGGCAGGCCAGATAGGAAATAAGAGATATAATCATACATTAAAAAAAACACAAATAAGGAGTAGAATAAATTTGGGGGAGCATGTGTTTATGTATGTGTATATATATATATTTATATCTATATCTATAGCTATAGAGAATCATATCTAAACTTTATTGTGGCCTGGGGATAGGTTGAGGGGATGGAAAAAAAAGAACAAAGTAAAAATTTGCAAAGCAGAGAACAAAAGCAAACTCACAGGGAAGGAAAGATGGATAATTCTCAACATGAATATTATTTATCATATAAGCTTTCTTGAAATGAAAATTTATTGTTACAAATTTTGAATCCTCCCTTATGTTCTGTGGTGTACACAACATGCTATATTTTTCTTTCTAACTTCATACTTAAGTTCCAACATTTAAGTTTAAGATGTGTTTTTGTTTCTTTTCATTATTCTATATTTGTGTTCTGGCATTCGAGTCTGAAATAAAATTTTTGAAAAAAAAAGGGGGGGTCAGCTAGGTGGTGCAGTGAATAGAAAACTGGCTCTGCAGTCAGTAGTACCTGAGTTCAAATTTGGTCTCAGACACTTGACACTAGCTGTGTGACCTTGGGCAAGCCACTTAACCACAATTACCTTGCCTTCCCCCCCCCCAAAAAAAAACCAAAAATGAACATTTGCTCAAAATCACAAAGCAAGTAAATGACAGAAAGAACTGAAACCAGGTCTTCTGACACTAAATTTAGTGTTTCTTGACATTATATCACAAAACACAGATATTCTAGGCAAATTACATTTTTTAATAAATGTAAATTTGCCTTAACCACTGACTACAATTATTGTCTTTCATTCAGTGAAATTCTCATGTGCTTAATATTACATGAATATGGAAATTACTGAAAAAATAATTGCAACCAATATCTATCAAATGAAAACTTAATTATGAATTCCCTGGGAACCATAAGAATTATCTATGAAAATCAGCTAAATTTACATGCGCCTCCCCAAATTACATGCAAGTACATGAGCATGGATTCAGCTAATTCCAGTTTTCTGGTTATAAACAGATTGAATGATTAATGCAAAATAGCGTAATTCATTTTTCATAAAGCCTGTATAATTTGAGCCAGAGTGAGAGCATTGAAAAATTATCTTCTCTTTTGACTTTGGAAAACAAACAAACAAAAACAAAAAGGAGTTTATATGGTTCATGCATTGCAACATCTGAAATGTGCTTTTCTAAATCTATGGGCACATGTGTGAAGTTTAAAAAGAAAGAGCGGTATACATATAAATACCAACATTACATCTTATGGCAATTATTCACCCCATCTTCCAGGAAAACAGTTTAGACTATGAAGGCTCCCCTTACTCTAACACTGCCTGTAGTTCCTCAATGAACCAATAATATCCACATCACTTTCAAAATGTTTTCAACCCAGGACTTGAACACACTAGACGCAGTCCTTCCTATAGTAAATATCAAAACACATAACCTTTTTTACCAAGACATTATGATGCTTTGTTTAATATTCAAAATTCAACCTTTTTCTTCAGATGTAAACTGTTTAAAGTAAGAAAAAGATCAAAGAAAGGATGGAGCCAATACTTGGAGATAAGATGATAATAAGGGTGAGAAATCAAAACTACTCAAATTTATTTTGCTTCTATCGTGTTTAAAATGAGGATTAACCTTTATTGATATGGTATGGAACCAAAATGAATGGCAGTAGTTAAATTCTTGATAAGGGAGAATGGAAAAGGGTACCAAGCTGACCTCAAGCTTTTCAGACCTTAAAGTCAAGACAACTTCCACTTGAAGACATGACAAATGTGATTCTTCAGCTACTATTATTGATCTATGAAAATGAAAGGGAAAGGAAACAATGATATATGGATAGAGAGAAAGAGCTTCAATTTTAAATGTGTATGTGTTTTATCTATGTATGTGTCCATATTGTAAGTGAAGTCTTAGATCTGTGACTTTGATATCTCTTTCTTGATTTACACATAGCATTTGTTTAAAAAAAAAGGTGTGATTAGGGTAACATTCCAAAAGAAGTAGCAGTGATCACTAAAAACAGCATTTCTTCAGCGTGACTAGATTCTGCAAGACTAGACTAATTTACTTACTATATAGGTTGATCAAAACAAAGCCATTTGCAAAGTATTCTTATATTTGAACAGAACAATTTCAACCTAGATGCAATCTTTAAGGACAAAATGAGGGAAAATAATATCAAAACATGGGGTAGAGACTAGTTTATTTGGAATTCAGTATTGACTGAATTATCAAACCTAAAGAGTCTTGAAATGATTGATTGATGCCAATCTACAGGAATATGGAAGGATATTTACATCTGTTTGCTCTCCTGTGCTATCTGAGATTTATAAGTGACTTGGAGGACTATATGGTACTAAATTTATAGACAACACATAGTGAAGAGACGCAGTTGACAAGATGGCTAATAGATTTAAGATCTAAAATTTCACACTAGACTAGAATGATAAGCTATAACCATATCAAACTTAGTGAGGACAAATTAAAAGGGAATGTTACATCAAAATGTATAAATATTAAATGGCTAAAAATTCATAGTTAATGTGAGAAGACATAGATCTTAGATTTTATTGTGCTTCATAAAAATCAAGAGTGTGACCTTAAAGCAAAGAAAAAAAAAGCTAACATAAACTTAGGCTATATTAATAGACTAATAGTAACCTGGATAAGTAAAATCATAATCTTATTGTACATCTGAACAACTAAGTGTAGCTATGGGCACTGTGTTTTAGCAAGAGACTTGGCAAGCTTCGAGTGAGTCTAAATGAATATGAGCAGGATAACTTAAAAAGAAATATAAGAAAAAAATAACATAAAGGCACCAGTTTAAAAACTTGAAAAGGTTTGCTCTGGAAAACAGAAGACTTTGAGAGGCATGCTAGATTTTTCAAAATATTTTAGTGCTATCATTTATAACATGGATTAGACTTTCCCTGCTTAGTTCTTGAGAATAAAAATATAACATATCAGTGGAAATCAGAGGAAAGTAGATTTTGGCAGAGAGAGAGAAAGAAAGAGACACACACAGACACAGAGAGAAATAGAGAAGGAGAGAGACACAGAGACAGAGAGATTGAGACACACAGACAGACTGGGACTATGTAATTTACACATCCTCTACTGCTTTTTTCCCAGATGACCACATCTTGTCAGTGTGTAATACAGTAATACAGTGTGAAATTTGAAGATCCCTTTGTATTGCCAGGCTAACAGGTACTTCGAACTTAGTTTCAAATTAAGCCTCTGCAAAGAAATAGAAGGAATGAACCCCTGTTGCAGACCTAATAGGAAGGTGATGAACAGGGAGGAGTAAACACTCTCCCAGCCCCAGATGGGAGAGTGAGAACTTCTTGGGGCAAGCATTGTGAAGGCAGAGCTGCCACAGCCATGGATGGGGGAGAGAGAGAGAGAGGGAGAGAGACAGAGAGAGACAGAGAGAGAATTGAGAAATGAGAACTGAGAAATCATAATTTCTTGGAGTAAGCCATGTGGATGCTGGAAAAATGGATTTTGATTTTGAGAACAGACCTGGAGAAAGTGATTTTGATTTTTTAGAACAGAAGTTGTTGTGGTAGAGCTTCTTCTGAGAGCTAATCACATTCCTGCTGAGAGCTTCTAAGAATAAGCAAAAGCTTCAGAAGACTTCTGTGAGCCAAGTAGTGCTACCAGAGGAAGCATGACTGTGGTGTGGGTACTTTGTTTATCTGTTTTGGGTCTATATTGATTTCACAGGCAGAAAATGAATTAAGATGATAGTGCCAACCATGTGGGTGGATACTGTTATAATTCTGCTAAGCTTGATGTGTGTAGATATTGTTGTGGCTATGTTAAGTTTTCTCTTCCCAGGAACAGAAACTGTGAAGCACTTGTGGTGGACTGGACACTGTGAGCTTCAGTGTGGAGCAGGAAATGCATGAAGTGCTGGACAAGGAACTGGGAGCTGTCTGCCTTTGAACTCAGGTGACAGTTTGGTGGATTCAGGTAGAAGCTGGGACCATGGAAGTGTAAAAATTGAAGCTGAGAGCCTGCCTGGAGTCAAGTTGAAAAGACCTCTCTTTGTGTATTTAATGCTGACTGATGAAAATGTAACTTACTTGTGACCTAGGGGTGGATGGCCTTTGTACTTTCCACTACCTCTTGAGAGGGTACTGAGTAGTGACTGATGAAATTGTAACTTATTTGTGCCCCATTGGTGGAGGACTTAAACCTTTTGTATTTTGTGACTGAATTGAGAACTTACTAAATGACTGAGTTACAGAATGAATGTACTTTGTTCAAAACTGTGTGACCACTTTGGTGAAAACTACGTAGCTAGTTTAGTGATAAATTGTGAAATGATAACATTCTGAATGCTGTACCTTGAATTTCTTAGTATGTTTTGTCTTAGTTTGTTACTGAATAAATAGAGGGTTTACTATACTGTGGAATCATAACCTTGAAGGTTGTTCACAGCAGCAGTCCTCTGGAAAGCTGCTCATGCTCGGTTTAATACAGTGGTAGCATGGAGATATGCTATCACAAGAAGAAAAGAAGTCATTATCATGACAAGAAATTGTGGTAAATGTCCAATTACAAGTTATTCAGCACTAAGGCAGTAGACTGTGCTACCCATTAGTGTTTGAGGGATTGGCCTTGAAAATGTGATGTATATGGGAACCGCTGTCAGAAATAATTATGAAGGAAGAAAACCTGTTATGTGTTAGTCAACTAACTAGGCTAGCCTATTTTTGTGCCTTTGGAAATTTGAAATCTTCACCATGTATGATGCAAAAAAGGGGGAGGGTGCCACTGAATTGTCCGAACTTTCTAATAACTTTTCCACACATATACATGTTTTTTGGTCTCTTCTTCAGTAATCATTACCTCTGAAGAATTTACCAAGAATGAACATATCTCTCCCCTAAGTGTGCAGTGCTTGTTATTGCCACTGTAAGAGAAGTAGTAATGGTTTAAGAAATGTCTGTTTTGAAAAAAGAATAAATTTAGATAGCTTCAGCTGAATTTCTGAAATGATTCTTCTTGTAAAACTTTGTCCCATTATTCTAGCAATGAATTTTGAGAACTCAGAATAGAAGAGGAAAGGATAAAAAAAACTCATGCAATAAGTGCCTCTCTCTTCTTCCATACAGTTCTTCTTCTTAGCCCCTATTACCTCGGGGGAACAGATGAAAGAATAGTAAGAAGAAGGGAAAAGAAATGAAAACCCACCTCCTCCTTCGATTTACTCTTTCCACTTTACTTTTACTGGTGAAGACATCATCCTGGCCCTCTTTACAGCTGATTTCAATGAAATTCTATTCAATACTTCCTTATTATCTCTTCTAAACTATTCTGTGGTTTTGATGCTTCTCAACTATTCCTTCAGCAACTTAATGGGAAAACTGAGGGATCTTTCTCTAAGTAGGCTTTCCTTTAGTTGTTTCCTTCAGTTGTTACTCTTGTTTCTATTCAACCAGTTGGAATGTTATGTCTCTTAAAGGAGGACAATAAAGTAATTTCCCCAAAATCTACTGCTCCCATTCAGGAAACCATGACTATGAACAATCTAATCACTCCTGATTGTGTCTGTCTTTCCTTTATGGTTGGAAAAGTGTTCCTTAAGACAAAGTTTTAACCCAGTCAATTTACTCTGGAGAAGGGCAGAAATGGTTCACATTCCATTATTTATAAAATTACCTGCTGTTTGATTTCATTATTTCTGCTACATTCGTTTTATTTGTATTTAAGTGATTTAGACCACCTAAGAGCAAATGTACAAGATGCAGTAAAAATGAATTGTTTGATATTCATAAAGTCACTGTACTTCAAGCAACACAGTAAAACAAAAAAATCCGTGTATTTAACTTTTTTTTAGGTTTTTTGCTTTTGTGATTTTTTTGATACTTGCCTAACATGCATGTGCTGTAAAAATAGTTAACAGAGAAATAACCTGAGATGATGGCTAGCTTTGTTTAATGCCTCATGAAATTTTCATGAGTAATCCAAGAATAATTTTTAAGAACATGTGTACTGAGTTGATGGAAGTAGAATAAAAGTTTTATGAATGGAATTTTCAACTACTTTCTCTACAATTTTTCATGTAAATCAAATCTTTTGTTCTGAAACTTCTCTAAAGGAAATTTTACATTTTTAAGATTTACTTACCATTGGTAGCTATATAATGGGCTTAAAAACAGTTTAAGTTTAAAATTATCAATGGTAGGAGTTCCATGTATTGCATACTGCTCCAAACATTACTCCCCTCTCCACCACCCTGATTTTTAGTTATTCTTTTAAAATAAAATGTGGTGGTCTGAATAAAATCATATATTCCATTAAATTTTTAGCATGACATTTTTTCTAACTTATAGAAGCTATAAGTCTCATGGTCTGTGGTGATATTTATTAACTCTCAGATTTGGCTTCCAAAGTCCCTCTTTAAAAGAATTTGTTGCTATTCTTATAGACTGCTTTGTATTTTAATCCCATATTCCAATTTGTCAGGTATACCTTTTAGCCTTTTCTCTTTCTGCCTTGTCACCAACCACACCCCTATTCTGGTGGTGAAGGGGGAGAGGGTGTTGTGTGGGGAAAGATGGCATGATATTTATGGCTTCAGTATCTGACATTCCTTGCATCCCACAAAGTCTCCCCTCCATTCCTATTTTGTATAGGAAATATTCCTTTAATTTAGTGAAATAGTGGCTTTAAAAATAAATCTCACTCTAAACCCTACCCTGAATGATATGTTTATTGTCTACCTTAAAGTCTTCCCCTAACCCAATCCTCTCACCAAGTGAGGGTGGGGCTAAGTTATACCCAAAGTTCAAACTGCAAAATCTTCCTCTCACTTTCCTTGTAGAAAACACCAAGCACAAAACACCATTTAAAGAGAGATGTATATTTATTTGTTATAAAATGTAAGCTCCTCAAGGGCAGGGACAATGTTTTCTGTATGTTCTCTTGTGTTTAGTACACTGTAAATGCTTAATAAATATTGATGACATGGAAAATAAAAGAATGAAAATTATTTGACTTAGATGCAAGATGTATGAGCCCTAGGTGGAAATTATAGGAAGTCATTCTTTTTTTTAGTTCACAATATGAAATAACTTCCTAATAATTAGAACTATACAAAGATGGCATAAACTACCTTATGATGTAATGAGATACTAATTCCTTGAAGTTGTCATGAAGAAGCTAGTTTGATGCTCTTTGAAGGAATGTAATAATAATAGAGAAGACAGAAGAGAAAGTAATAGGGAGAGACAAGTAATGCTGTTTATTTTGAATCTCTCTCTCTGTCTCTCTCTCTGTCTCTCTCTGTCTCTCTCTTTCTTTCTCACGTCCTCTCTCCCTTTTTCTCTCACTCCCTTCCTTAAAAAAGATCACAACTTTTCTGAAACAGTGGATAAGATTACCTGGTACAATGGAAAAGAAGAATAACTTAGGACTCATGGTCCCCAGAGGGACCTGTTGGGGCAGCCATAAGGCAAGCAGAGGTTGAAGCAGTAAAGGGTAAGCAAGGGCACCAGAGAAACAAGGATAATTCTACTTGGTCCCTCAGGTGTTCCTTCCTGTCAGACAAGCAATAAATTGGCTTACCCCTTGCCCTACAGACCTTCGACTCCAGGGACTTCCCTTGTCTGGACCTGCCCTCTCCTAGTCCTAACATTCTAGCATAATCTCCTTGAATAAAGAAAGGACATATGTAGATATGAATATTTAGTCTTGATAAAAATCTATTATGATGAACTGACTACAATCTAATCCATAAAGTACTTATTTGAGGTCAATTTGTGCAGGAGAGATATCTGGTCATCACATTTGAGTGTTAGAGGAATGGAGGAGAAGGACGGGCAGCTAGGGATCCTCACTCTCACTCCATCTTTCCCTGCCCTTCCGAAAGAGACCCATACAGAAGCTCTAAATCCCCACTCAGGTTAGAGTGAATAAAAAGACTCCTGACTTACTGGAAAAGTCAACTTCATGGGTGTCTGAGGTGGGAAGAGATCTTCAGGTCTTTCAACTTGACACTTTCATCCTAGTGTAGAACAAGGGTTAGAAGACCTGGAATCAGATAACTTGAGTTCAAGTCTTAGTTCCACTACTTAGTCCCTTTATAAACTTTATGGAAACCATTTCCCTTTTATAGGCCTCAATAAGATGAAAAGTCAGTTGGATTAGATGATTTCTCAGTTCTAATCCAGTCCCAAATTCTATGAATTCTATGAAAGAGGAGACAAAGGCCCAGAGAGAAGAAGGTGCTTTCTTATGTCATATACTAAGATCATAAAAGAGCCAAGATTGGAACCTGGAGTTCATTCTGTCACCCTGAGTTAATGAGTTGGCTTTACAGATATGTTGTCCACTTCAAAACTAAAGTATTGTGGGAGCTATAGTGAAATGAAAGAAGTAAAGCATGAAAGAACAGAAAGAGTCCAGTATGTGGAATTGAAAAGCCATGGGCCAGTGATTCTGCTGTTGATTTACTGTGAAACTAGTCAAGCATTTTTAGTGTTTTGTGATTTGTAAGATCCTTTGTAAAGGTTATCTCATTCAGTCTTCATAATAATCTTGAGAGGTAGGCACTACTATTATTCCTATTTTATAGACTGGAAAAATGAAGCTAACATTTGTAATGACTTGCCCAGGACCATACTGCTATTAGTGTCTGAGGCACAATTTGAACTCATGTGTTCTTGATTCCAAACCAATTAATTTAGCCTCTACCCCATCTAGTAGACCTATATTAAACATTTCCTATCTGCCACACACTATGCTAAATACTATGGATATGAATAGAAATATGTAAATATTTCCTCTTCTCAAGGATGTCATGCTCTAAATGGTAGAAAATGCACATAAAAGAAAGTTCATGTGTAGAGCAAATGTAAAGTCCCAGAAGTTCTAACTATGTAGTAATAGTGCTGATAGCAAGGCTCCATGGTCCTGAGATTGCCTCAGCAGGTTATATCAATCAAGCATGTTTATGATGCACCTGTTCTGTTTCAGAAAACATGCTCAGTGCTGAGGGTCAAAAAAAGGCAAAAAGAAATATTACTCTTGCCCTCAAGAGGTTATAATCCAATAAGGGGGCAGTAAATAAACACATATCTACAAAGCAAACACTATACAAAATAAGTAGGAAATAATTAAAAGTGAGAAGCCATTAGAATTGAGAGGGGTGTTAAAGGCTTCCTGCAAAAGATGGGATTTTAGTTACATGTCAGTGCTAGGGTTTTAAAGGGTAAATGACAAGGCCTACTGGTTCTATATCTCATGAGTTGGTTGATGATACCCCATCCAAATTATGAGAGCCATTAGAGTCCAAATGATCTATGCAGGGATGGGCTCAAAAAGAGAGCACCCAATCAAAAATGGTATAGAATGCTTTGTAGTTCAGGTAGCAGTTAGAGTAAATGACCTTCACTGAGATCCCTCTAAGTTCTGGAAATCTATGGCTTGGGCAATGTCACATGATGAATAATTGTCAGTTAGGACTACCTAACCCAGGTACAGTGATATTTACAATGTATAAAAATTGCCTCCAAGAGCCTTCATGTGAGAAAATGCTCATGGAAATGAGGTCAATGTGTGATCACAGAAATGGCATACCTATATGGTGACATTGAATTGGACTGGGTCCTCCTTCCCTTCTCCTGCAGGCTCATCACCATATAGCATGAACCTTAGAAGAGAACTACAATGAAAATTTATAACATTACATGGCATTTAATACATATCTGAATCAAATATTTATGAAATTTTTAAATTTATGTTTGGTAAACAACTATCCTGACAAGAAAAAGTTGATAAGAGGATACGTGACAAAGCATGACAGATTTAGGACAGTGAAACCAGCATCAATCCATCATTAATGCAACTACCAAAGTGATATCCCTGAAGTACAGTTCTGACCTTCTCATCATTCCCATACTCAAAAATCTTTAGTCTTTCTAATGCCTCCTCATCTTTATCTCTTAGATTCTCTAGATTCTGTTAAAAATCAACCCAAACACATCCTTCTACATGAGACTTTTTTTCAGTCTATCCCTGCCTCCAAAAGCATTAGTCTTCCAACTTACAATAGAGTATTTCATCTTTATTGGATATTTGCTTACATGTTTAAAGGCTTTTTTATTCAATGCAATATATGTTTCTTAAACAGAGGGAGGTAATAGGCTCCTTCTTGCTGAAAGTTTTAAACAAAAACTAGCTAACCACATGGGGATATTGTAGTGGGGATATTTTTAAGGTAAAGATTGTATTAGAAGTTCATTGGGATCCTTTCCAACTCTGAATTTCTGATTCTGTGAAACGTATTACAATACCCCCTTCAAATAAACTAATTTTTATTTCAGAAAAAAGAGTGTCATAATTAACTGAAAGATTATTCCCCAGTCCTGATGGAGTTTAGAATAGATTGCAGATATTTTCATTAAGCTTAATGTTAACCATTAATCTATTGGAGAATAAAAAATTTAGAGCAAGAAGAGATGTTAAAGGTCATCTGGACTTAGCCTCTCATTCAAAAAAAAATCATAAAATCAAGACTCAGAGAGTGATAGTGAGCTCCCCCAAACAATTCCCACTACTGCTTAGTGCAAAAGAAGAAACTGGATAAAGTACAAGTGTGTAAAAGTTTCAATTAATGCTTGGAATTTAAAATTCTTCTTCCGTTTTCCATCGATTGGTTGCATAAAGTTTAAACTTTTAAATGCTATTAAGCACTCTAAGAAATAATATTCAGTACTTTATAAATCCAAAATGCGTGAGTTTTAGAGAACATCCCAGGTTTTTGTTTGCTTTGTGAAGTATAACTAACACTGTAAACACTGTGAGCAGCATTTGTGCCTGTCGCTAGCACCAATATTAAAATTGTGGATACTTACTATTCAGGGTATCCATTACTGCTGGAAGGCAATAAAAGCTAATCATATCTACTTATCCCATTGTTGGGATTCTTTGCTGATTGAAATGTGAAATTGCAGTAGGAGCCAACGGCATAATTGCATAAAGAGAACAACTTTCAGCCTAGACAAATCCGCCTTTTTCCACCTGACAACCTATTTTTTTTTCCTAACAGTAGACAGCAAATAACAATGGACATCAGAGAACTTGAGAGTGGAATTTATTTATAGATCTACATGCTTATAACCTGCAGACTGGTAGTAGTTAACATCCTGAAGATAAATTTTAAATAGAAGAAAGAGTATAGAGACAAGCAATTAACTTGTACATCATTTAGCATATTAAGTAATATGCCAGAGGTCTTAGGAATCCCAATTCTGTATATGATCCCCCAGAATCTTAACAATGACTCACTTTTACACAAGCCCTATAGACAGTATTGATATAGGAGTGCAGTGGGTGTCTTTTGTGTCATTGATACTCCCACAGAGAGATTTTAAGATTGTCATCCCATGTTTCCTATGTTTGGAGTAAAGAGTGGAAACAAAGAGGAAAAATACTTGATTGGAGACAGAGTCAGGTTCTAGAATACTGTTGTCTCATTAACATTTCCTAGCCAGACACAATCAATCAAGTGAGAAAAATGGTGGCTAGGGTAGAGAGAATGATAGTAGTTGTATTAGAAATGTCAGTCAATATTGCAGAGGTGGAAAGCCATGCAGGATGAGTTATGGCACTGAAGTACTCTAGACTGATAACCCTGAAACAACAAACCATGGCAAATTGATTGTAGTAATGCATGTGTAGGGCAAACTGCTTTATTTCTCCATATACATGTTGGAAATGGATTGTATTCTTATGGATGAATCACAGATTGACCACAACTGGATCCAGGGGTCTTATATTTTGCTAATGGCTTATAAAAACTGCTATTTAACTGTTAAAGTAAGTGACCCTATTTATCATACAATAAGAAAACTCAGATTTGCTTGTTTGCTTTTTTCAATTCTGAAAGTCACATTGGTAAGATGTTTGTTTTTGTTTCATTTTTGGCTTTTTTCCTCTGTACATTTATAGGAGGAAACACATTTTGATTGGACTAGAACACAGCTGTCAAGAAACACACTGCTCTGGATTCACTAAAAACATTCTAATAGTCAATTACATGTAGATTAAAATAAATAGAATCAATCTCTAATGAACATTACAGAATAATTTATTTGTGAGAAATGTATTTCTATTTTATAATTATATCTGCATTCCTACTTTAATAGTAAACACATTAATGAAAAGAAAGTGAATAACATTCATTTTATATCTTCTTATCAGGTTCAAAAAGCACTTTACTCACAGGAACTTAAGAGGCCCAAGGAAGTTAAACAGCTTCCACAGTAGCTATACTTCATCAAACTTGAACCCATATCTCTTAGAGCCAAGCCCTTAATCGAGTACGATAATGCCTTAATGGTGTTTCTTTGCCAGAAAGCTAATAATTAAAGAAAAACATAAGATATGGACAATATATGTATCCCAAAATGGATTTATTTCATCATACCTCAATGGGATACTTATTTAAGTTCATCCATTGATGATTCTAACTACTTGTGAAATCATCCCCTTCATACAGAAAACCAGTGACATCATGCCCAAAGACAAAGCAGTGCCTTCTCTATCTCAAGATGACTGAGGCGTAAATAAAAAATATAATAGCAGCCCTCACTTTGGCTGAACCCAAATCCCTGTTATGTCCTTGAGATACTTGAGAAAGCACAAATAACTACTTTTTGTCAACCACTCCCTCCTATAACTAATGATAAGGAGAATAGAACTTCTACCATCCTCTTAATCTCCATACTTTGGCAATAATGATATTAATAATAATAATAATAATAATGTTAGTATTAATAATTATAGCTAGCATTTATAAAGTGCTTTAAAGCTTTCAAAACACTACACAAATAGTGTCTCATAACAACCCATGAAGATAGTGCTATTATGATCATCATTTTATAGATAAGGAACCTGAGAAAGACAGAAATTAACTTGCTTGGGGAAACTTACAGCAGTTATTGAAGGCAGTGTTTAAACTCAACAACTTCCTAACTGCAGGTCTAGAGTTATATCTGTTATTTCTTCCTTGACGACTCTTCATCTGGAAAGGAGCTTAACTTGTGGGAAGAGTTATTCACTGAGTAATGATGTAGTAAAAACCAATATGTTCAACAACTCATAAGAAATTCCAGATTCCTTTAACAAAAGAATTATAGGGAGAGTGCTACTTTGCCAGCAACATTACTACTCATTCTCACAGACTGTTAGTTTCTAGAAGAGTTTAACTTTGGGCATCATCTGTTCCAAACTCTTAGCCAAGTGATTACTAGTCATAATTCTATGAAACCCTATGGCATCAAAGTTAATATTTTTCCCAATTTATTTATTTATTTTTAGTTTTCAATATTCATTTCCAAGAGATTTTGAGTTACAAATTTTTCTTACCTACCGCCACCCCAAAATAGAGAGCCTACTGAATACCCCTTCTCCCAATCTGTTCTTTCTTATATCCTCCCCGACTTTCTCATAGGGCAAGATGGATTTCTATACCCTAGTGCCTGTATATCTAATTTCCCAGTTGCATGTAAAAAGCAATTTTTTAAACATTTGTTTTTAAAACTTTGAGTTCCAGATTTTTTCCCTTCTTCTCTACTCACCCACCCCCACTAGGAAGATAACCAATTCACTATAAGTTGTACATATGTAGTTAGGTAAAACATACCCATAGTAGTTATATTGGAAAAGGCTAACCTTAATTCCCTCCATCCTATCCCAAACCCCACTTATTCTGTTTTCTCCTTTGAACTTATCCCTTTTCAAAAGTGTTTGCCACTAACTACCCTATCCCTCAATCTGCCCTCCTTTCTATCATCCCCCCTCTTATCCCCTTCACCCCTATTCTCCTATAGGGTAAGATACCCAATTGAATATGTATGTTATTCCCTCCTTAAGCCAAATTCAATGAGAGTATGGATGACTCATTCCCTTTAACCTTCCTTCTCTTCCCTTCCATTGTAACAGTTTTCCTTGCCTCTTTTATATGAGATAATTTACCCCAATCTGTCTCTTCCTTTCTCTGTCTCTCAATATACTCTTCTCTCACTCTTCATGTGATTTTTTTAGATGTCATCTCTTCATATTCAACTCATCTTCTGCCCTCTGCCTATGTAAACATATACATATATTTGCTGACACTCATATATATATATATATATATATATTTATATATATTTATACACACATAAACCCTCCTATGCATACATATATATGTATGCATATATGTATATATGTATGTATACATACACAAACACACACACACACGTTCTGACTTCATTATCTTCCTCCCATTCCATGCTTTGATCATTTTTGTCCCCCAAAAGTGATTGTATGTTCTGATTGTGCATCCTCTACTTGCTCATCTTGCCAATTACTTGACTTTTGATCTCTTTGCCATGGTAAAACTCTGCTTCTGCAGTGGAGAAAGGTTTGTCCCAAATCACTGATGTTTTTGGAGCTGCTAGAGCCATTAGTTGGGCACCATCTCTATAGCCCCACAAGTTCTGATACATTGGCCACAAACCCCAAGTCTACTACCCGAGACCATGGTCCAGATCCAAGCAGGTTAAAGTAAGAGCAATTACCCTCTGAATGGTCGCTTGGAACTCTTATTATTGGCAGGCCAGGAGCTCTAGAAGCAGCCATTGGGCAGGAGCAGCAGATGCCATGCCACTGCCACTTCTCACCCAAGCAGCAGGGGCCTGACCAAGCTCTTCCTTCACTCTTCTAACAGAGTTCCCCATTGACTTTTTATTTTCTTTGGCATTTATGGGTTGAGAAGTCTTGGAACCACCACAGCTGGTGGTGATTCACTCTCCTGAAGTCTGTCCTGGCCTTTGCTGGTCAGAGCCACCCTGGTCCAGAATTGCAGCTCAAGGGGGGCTGCACTCAACTCCCAGAGTACTGCAGTAGACTTTTCCTGTCAGCCTGCCAGGCTGCCTTCAGCAGGAGATTTGATTCTCTCTGTCAATTTGTGGGTTCTATAAGTCTAAAATTTGTTTAGAGTCATGTTTTTTTTACATGTATTGGAGATGGTAGGAGCCAGAGCCACACAGAGGTCCTGTTTTTACTCCACCATCTTGGCTCCACCTCCCTATCATAGTTAATCTTAATGTATGTCAAAAAATATGAAAATGAAATTGCTACTTTAAATACACATTTGCATAAGTATTTGGATCCTTCACTAACATCCTTCCACTCCAATCCAACAATTTATTATGGGTTAGAAGAGATGCAAATAAACAGGTTATTGAAAGTTAATCCAAATAAATATTCATAACAGGGTAAACTGTCTAAGTATTGGTCTATAGAGAAAATATACATTTGCTATGCAATGACCAGTCAGGTTATGTCTGAAGAATCTCAAGAGTGGAAGTTTGATAACTGGGTGACATTTTGTTTCATATGTTTATACACACACAAACATATATACATACAGATATATGTATATGTATGTATATATGTATGTACATGTGTATATATAAAACACATTTCATTTAGCTAATTATTAACACATTGTTAGGATTCCTTGGGAAATATCTTGCCTACTTAATATTCGCTTACCTTACCCGGCCTTCGGACGTCTCTGGCATGAGAAAATAAGCCTGAAGAACTGCTTCAAAGAACACCCAGAGAGAGTTTTCTTTTTAATGCTTTATAAATGACTCTATTGACTCTGCTGACTCTAATGACTCTGTTGACTCTGCTGGCTCTGATGACTCTAATTTTACTTTGTTCTGTACTGCTTTATAAATCTTTTTAATTCTGCCACATACTCACAAACAGTGTTTATAAAGCATGCTCAGGTTGCAGCGAGCCATTGTGAGGTTCCCCGAAGTTTCACATAACATGACCTGATTCTCACTGGATATTCTCAGTGATTGCCACGTACACTATAGCTCCAGGTAGTAATTTCCACATATGCTATAACCCCGGGCAGTAATTGCCACGTATGCTATAGCTCCAGGCACCCACATGCACTCCTGCACATCCCCGAGCTCTGCCTGTTTGACTCATGTACTCATACCAGCACATATAAACTCCCACTTCCAGAGATTTCTACATACCATATTTTCCACATTTAGAATTTACATTAGGCAGAAATTTGAAGCCCTTACATCTCCCTTTTCTTGTTTTGCAGGATACCGCTTAAAAGCATCAAATCAGATTTAAGCTGTAAGAAACTCTTGTTCTTTATAGTCAGCAAACATTTCCATATGCAACACAACAAAACTAAGATTATACAGAAGCATATACCAGAGGATAGTAATCCAATAACTGATGCCCAAGTAGTTTGTTTTGATATCCAATTTACAAATGATTTTGCGGATATTGATGGCATAGTAAAATTATACATAAAAACATGTATATCCTTAATAAGCAAAGATAATTGTTCTATATCAGATGTAGCATTATTTGCTAACAACACACCCTTTAAATGCTCCTTAACGTTTTCCCAAGAACCTGGGAATGTAGGT
Source organism: Pseudocheirus occidentalis (assembly GCA_028646575.1). Classification (NCBI taxonomy): domain Eukaryota; kingdom Metazoa; phylum Chordata; class Mammalia; order Diprotodontia; family Pseudocheiridae; genus Pseudocheirus; species Pseudocheirus occidentalis. The sequence goes on from CM053599.1 coordinate 78,584,254, forward strand.
GCTTGATTAACTGGTAATCTAGCAACACAAATCCAAGGTTGATATTTATAATGACATGATAATGAATTCAATAATTCCAATAAAGCCAATTCATCCCCTATTGTTCACACTATTTCTTTTAATGCATTAATTTCCTTTTGTAATCTAGCATCAATGTGTAACTGTATATCCCATGCATGTGTTTCCTTTTGCATAAATGTTTTTAATTCAGAAGCCAAATATCCTAATCCTTGATATAATTGCTGTATTTGAAATTCTTGAAAAATTGAGAAACCCAAATTTATAATATCAAATACAATATCAAATGTTTGTTTGTTTTGTCTGTTATAAATTGCTTCAATAGCAATGTCCCATAAGGCCTCTCCTGTCGATTCTGCCCATGGTTTTGATGCTTTTACAGGTAATAAGACATATTGTGGTTGTTTAACTAAAAATATAACACAACCATAATTAAAAGAATGTCTATTAATAGCTATAGTAACTGTATAATCATACACATTGGTTTGATAAAGTCCCAATGTCGTCATTTCTACATCCATTTTATAGCATATTAACCATGCAAACCCTGCGGGTGTTGTTAACTGTCCTACAAATTTATATTCAAAAACATCACATCCCCTTTCAGTCGTCTTAACATACTGTTTTCCATCTGCAAAAACTTTGTTCCATACTTCCCATGTATAATCCTGACAAGTTAAACATTGACATGTTTCCACACATACTACAGTTTTACCAATTACCAAACCTAATTGCCAAATATAAGGATGACAAGTGCCTTTCTTAGTACATGGGATAGGCGATGGTATTTGAGTAAACTTATAAATGTTTCCTCTACTATCAAACATAGAATTCCACAAATACAAAGATTCATCTGTAGCAAAGCGTTCTTCTTCTACTCTTCCAGTTGAACAGAGATTTAACTGAGCCCATATGTTCATTGTTCCAAATTTACATGGTTTTAAAGTGTTTTTAACAATGGACTTATTAACATAAGTGTCTTTGGTTTCCCAGTCCACATAGAAATGTTAACACGTCTTAGATGGAAAGAAGTGTTGTCCATAGGTCTAAGTCCTGTTGACAAGGTCTGTAGAGTAAGTGTCTTACAACGCCTGAAGAAGTTTAATGAGAAACAACTTGGTTCATATACAGTTAGAAATGTAAAATTAAAAGGCCATTTCATGTCTCTTTCAGATATATTTTTTACTGTTATTCCCATGACAGTGGATGTATTCCCTTCCAAATACAAAATGGGTGTTTTTTCTTCCCAACTCATTAGGTGGATCATGGGCGGTTTCTTTATTACTGTCCATAACCATTCTCCATCCATATCACTTTCCCTTTCCTTCACTGGCATTATCTCCGTCCACGGGCCTCCCATCACCACCTGCGTCATCAGTCCCAAACATACGTATATTCCTTTCAGGTATCCAGCATCCCATCATATCTCCATCTGGAACAACATAAACATGACCTGGCCCCTTTCTTACAACCCTCCCTGGACCACCCCAAGTGCCATTCATATACTTCCGACTTACTAAATCATTTACTTTTATTATTTCTTTTTTACTTTCTAATATATCCATCTTTTCTGAGTGTCTCGGTTTTTCTTTTGTATTGATTGACCAAAATTTCATGGCAGGAATTAAACCATCATCATCCATTTTAAAGAATTATAAGTAAAGACAGCCATATCTAACTGAGACCTTGTAATTTTTCTTCTAGGTGTATCCTGAATAATATCTTTCTCTCCCTTTTCTTGTTTGACAAGAATCATTTTTAGTGCATGATTTACATGCTCAACAATAGCCTGGCCAGTGGGATTATATTGTATGCCAAAAATGTGAGAAATACCAAACTCTGAACAGAATTTCTGAAACCCTTTAGAGGCATAAGAGGGACCATTATCAGTTTTTTAATATCAATGGTACTCCTGCTATGGAAAAGCAATGATACATATGATCACAAACATGTTTCAAAGCCTCCCCTGTCTGTATAGAAGCCATTACAAATCTGGAATATGTGTCTACCGAGATATGAATATACTGTTTTCCAATGTGTAATATCCATCTGCCAAATTTCATTAGGAATAGTCCCTATTGGATTTATGGATGTAGTTTTTATAGGT
>CM053599.1:78586878-78604229 GCA_028646575.1 Pseudocheirus occidentalis
TAGAGGAGGTAGAGGTGTGTGACTGATGACGGCATTTAGACTCTAAAATCTTAAAGACTATTTTCATCCCAAAGGGATGCAGCAAATTTCTAATTCTGGGATGGGGTTCTGCTTGTATTTACTAAAATAAAGCCCAGTTGTATAGTGGTCTTTTGGCTCTGATTATTTAAAATAAGGCCCCAATTGCTTGTAAATATTAATGCAGTTTCCCAAAGTGTCAAATCTGTAACACACCAGGGAGTCAACTTATGCAAGGGAAGAAATTAGCTTCCAGAATATTAATCAGTTACTTAACAGCACTTGCAGTTGTAAAAAAAAATCAGAAATTATGACTATCCTCTTAATCACATGCACTTCCATAAATGTAGAGAAGACTAAATTTAACAAGAAGTATGGTTTTTTAAAAGTAGAAACCTTGTATTTCTCCATAAATGAAACAGGAAACTAAATTCAGAGTGTTTCCAGTTTGTAGTTCTAATGTGTGCTCATTTCATTCTGTGCTTTTTTAATATATCATATATTGACATACCTCACTTAAAAGAATAGTTCCAAGTTGCCACCATCTTTACCCAAACATTTAGAATACCAAACATACTGATAGATTTTGAATCATTTTTTTATATCATCTCCATTCTCAATTAAATCCCAGCTCCCACCAAGAAAATAATCCTTTGAAACAAAGAATAAATCATATGGGGGAAAAAGTTTATCAAAACTATATAAAACATTAGCCAAGCATGACAAAAAATGCAATGTTCCACCTCAGTGGTCCCCCCACTTCTGTGTAACAGGAGGGAAATAAATTTTTTGACTTCTTGCCTAGATTCAAGACTGGCCACTCACTGAGAAAGTTCTTTTAAAAGACTTAATTATCAATTCAGTGATTTTTTTTAGTGATGGGTTCTAAGGTACACCTTGGCACATTAAGAGGTATCATTTAATATATAACCAGGGGTGTGTTGGAGCCAGAGCTGTTAAATTTTCAGTGTGAGCATTTGCACTTCAAAAATCAATGAATTCTACAATTCAGGGATTATTTATTCTTTTGTTGATTGTGTAGTATTTAAAAAGTAATGGAGAAGTTCTCAATAATAAAGATTAAACTACCTTTGTTTTTTTCAGTTTGGGTTTTTATTTTTTTGTAGAACTAGTTGTTAAACATGTAACAAGACATATATACCCTACGTAAGTATAGATGGGTAAACAAGCAATATACAAACAGTACTTTTTTTTACATGACAGTATTTTAAATCCTTTATGTGGCAGTAGCATAATTGTTATAAACTTACAATACACAGAACTCTTTCCCAGAAATCACAGTAGCTTATGGTTAGAGGAACTCAAATAATAGTAAAACCTTGTTAAAGTACTGTTAAAAAAAGTAAAAAAAATAAATGACAAACCTTTGGAAAAAACACAATCACTGTGACCACCCTTTCTTGTTCTATTGGCCAAGATCTGTTCCATAAGGCGTGTCATCTACAGCAACAGCACTCAAAATTTCTACTGTTTAGACTCTTAATTGTTCTTAATGACACTTCATAAAAGTTGAAAGTGTTGAGCACTGAAGATACAAAGCGAGTGTATCAGCAAGCACCCTAGCATGCCTAGGGCAGCTGCTAGCACAGGTTCTTACATCTGCTTTTCTAAAGGAAAGCAACTCAAAATGGGTTAACAATCTTACTTTAATCAAACAAACATATCATTTTCTTAGTTCAGGGGAAAATGTCAGCACCCTGAACTCCAGAGAATACAAATACAAGTTACAAGCACAAGTTACAAACACAAGTTACAAGCAGACCAAAAAACAGATCAGCAGATGGGCTTCCAACCATCTGACCATCACATTCATTACCTATTCAAGTTACTAGAGAGGGAAGCATCAACATCTGGGTTTTTCAAAGCCAGGGGGCTCAACAGCTTCCCAGAGTCTCATCTGGCCAAATCACACAACTCTTCTCAAAGTTAGTCCCAAAGCAAAATGCCACATCAGGACATATATATAGGCTTCTCCTGGGTTAGAGAATGTCACAGCCCTATTGACCCACTGTCCAATTACAAAGTAACAAGGTTTGGCCATTCCCAAAACACAAGCCTCCTGCCACAGTTTCCATGTGACCACAATCAGCCTATTAGGGGGCAGAGTATACTTTCAAATCCGGGAACAGTCTCAGAGCCACTTAAGCCTATCAAAGGGTCTAGGAGCAAGAAAGATGTTAAGATTCCCATTACAGAGAGTTAAAAAGAAAACAATCCCTTTTCTCAAAGAGCTCATCTTCAACTGGGGGGGTGGGAGGAGAAAAATGGAAACAAATATATAGAAATAAAATAACAAAAAGAATAAACTGAAATAATTTCAGAGGAAAGGTGCTAAGGTTAAAGAGAACTGGGTAAGGCTTTTTGAAGAATATGGGACTTCAGTTGAGACTTGAAGGAAGTCAGGAAAGCCAAGAGGAAGAGATGAGAAGGGACAGTAGTAGGAATGGGAGACAGACATTGACTATAATTGGAGTCATTAAATGTAGTGTTTTGTGCTAAGCAACAGCAAGGAGGCAAACATCCCCGGATCACAAACTATGAAGAGGGACTAAGGTGGAAGAAGTTTGGAAAAGGTTACAAATGGCTTTAAAAACCAAGTAGGATTTTATGATTCTGGAGGAAATATTTTTTTGCTTTTTGGAGGGCAATTGGGGTTAAGTAACTTGCCCAAGGTCACAGGCTAGTTTTGGTGTTAAGTGTCGGAGGCCGGATTTGAACTTAGGTTCTCCTGACTCCAGGGCTGGTGCTCTATTCACTATACCACCTAGCCGCCCCATAATATACTTTATAAGGTAGCATTTATTCCAGCAATACAAGGATGGCTGAATATTAGGAAAACTATCAGTATAACCAATTATATCAACAATAAAACTATTAGAAACCATATGATTATCTCAATAGATGCAGAAAAAACTTTTGACAAAATACAATAACCATTCCTATTCAAAACACTAGAAAGTATAGGAATAAATGGAGTATTCTTTTAAATAATAAGCAACATCTATTTAAAACTATAAGCAAGCATTGTATGTAATAGGGATAAGCTATAAGTATTGCCAGTAAGATCAGGAGTAAAACAAGGATGTCCACTATCACTCCTGTTATTCAATTTGGTACTAGAAATGTTAGAGGTAACAATAAGAGAAGGAAAAGAAATAAAAGAAATCAGATTAGGCAAAGAAGAGACTAAGCTAACACTCTTTGCAGATGTATGATGATATACTTAAAGAATCCTAGAGAATCAAGTAAAAGAACTACTTCAAATAGTAAATAATTACACCAAAGTTGCAGGACATAAAATAAACCCACATAAAATTTTGGCATGCCTATATATTTTCAATAAAGCCCAACACCAAGAAATAGAAAGAGAAATTTCATTTAAAGTTACTGTAGACATTATTAAGTATTTGGGAGTATACCTGCCAAAACAAACCCAGAAACTCTATCAACAAAATTACAAAACACTTTTCATACAAATAAAGCTAAACCTAAATAATTGGGAAAAAAACATCAACTGTGCATGGCTAGGTTGAGCTAATATAATAAAAATGACAGTTTTGCCTAAATTGGCTTGCCTTTTTAGTGCCATACCAATAAATCTTCCAAAAAATTATTTTATAGAACAAGAAAAAACCATAACAAAATTCTTCTGGAAGAACAAAAGGTTCAAAATAATGAGGGAATTAATGAAAAGAAATGCTAGGGAAGGTGACCTACCCATACCAGATTTAAATCAGTATATGATATACCAGTTGATACCAATTTGCTATAAAACAGTAGTCATCAAAACTACTGAGGAATAGAGTAGCGGATTAGTGGAATAGATTAGGCATATGAGAAACAGTAGTCAATGACTATATTAATCTACTGTTTGATAAACCTAAAGACACCAGCTTCAGGGATAATAACCCACTATTCGACAAAAATTGCTGGGAAAACTGGAAAATAGTATAGCAGAAACTGGGCATACATAGGCCAGTATCTTACACTGTATACCAAAATAAAGCCTAAATGGCTTCAAGATACAGATATAAAGGCTGATACTGTAAGCAATCTGGGAGAGCAATGAATAGTTTGCCTGTCAGATTTATGGAGAAGAAAAGACTTTATGACCAAATAAGAGATAGAGAGCATTATGAAATGCAAAATGGATAATTTGATTACATTAAATTAAAGAGTTCTTGTACAAAGACAATATAACCAAGATTAGGAGGAAAGAAAAAATTGGGAAAGGAGTTTTGACAACCAGTGTCTCTGATAAAGGCCTCATTTCTAAAAAAAAAAATACAAACAACTGAGTCAAATTTATAAGAATACAAGTCATTCTCCAATTGATAGTCAAAGGATATGAACAGGCAGCTTTCAGAGGAAGAAATTAAAGATATCTATAGGCATATTAAAATGCTCTAAATCACCATTGATTAGAGAAATGCAAATCAAACCAACTCTGAGGTACCAGATCTCACTGGTCAGATTGGTTAACATGACAAAACATGAAAATGATAAATGCTAATCAAAGAAATCAGATTAGGCAAAGAAGAGACTAAGCTAACACTCTTTGCAGATGTATGATGATATACTTAAAGAATCCTGCATTGTTGATGGAGTTGTGAACTGATCCAACCATTCTGGAGAGCGATTTGGAATTATGCCCAAAGGTCTATAAAAAAGTGCATAGCCTTCGACCCAGCAATGCCACTTCTAGGGCTATATCCCAAAGAGATAAAAAAAAGTGAGAAAAGGACCCATATTTGCAAAAATATTTATAACAGTTCTTTTTGTGGTAGCAAAGAACTGGAAATCAAAGCAATGCCCATCAATTGTGGAATGGCTAACCAAGTAGTGGTATACAAATATAATGAAATACTGTTCTGCTCTAAGAAATGAGGAGCAGACAGACTTCATAATAACCTGGAGAGACTTATATAAACTGATGCTGAGTGAGAGGAGCTGAACCAGGAGAACATTGTACACATTTACAGGCACATTGTATCTGTAATAACTGACTTTGATAAACTGGGTTCATCTCATCAATGCAAGGTTATAGGGCAACTCCAAAGGACTCATGATGGAAAAGGCTATTATCCACATCCACTGAAATAGTTACCAAGTCTGAATGCAGATTGAAGCAAACTACTTGCTCTCTCCTTTTGTTGTTGTTGTTTTGCTTTATTCCTTCTTTCTTGCTGTTTAATGTGAAGGTATTTGTAGAACCTATATCGGATTGCATGCCACCATAGAGGAGAAAGGGAGAGGAAATGGAAGGAGAAAATATTTGGAACTCAAATGTTTCTGGAACCAATTGTTGTAAACTAAACATTAATTAATTAATTAAATTAAAAAATATTTTCATTTCATACATTGCAAAGCTCATTTGAGGGCATGTTACTGCTACTGGGTTAGGGAGCTTAAATAAATTGCTATTCACATCTCTCTTGGAATCTATAGATGTTTTATTTCTCTTCTGTTTTCATTCTTTGTCTGGTCATCTTGTTTCAAAACATGCACAACAGAAGTTTTAATAAAGATTACAGAGCCCTGTGTAGCACCAAAGCCTACATTATCCTGTATCCTGTATCTATTTCTCCCTCCTAGCTTCAGCCCAGTAACCTTCCACTGTGTTCCCTATATGACCATCACAAATGGATAGGATGTTGAAACAGAATTATCTTCCCCTCACTCCATCCTGGATCTGGCTTGCATTTGTCAATTGGGTACACACCAGGCAATAACTGTGGGAAACCTCAGTGCTCTCTAAACCCCCATGATGAGAGCACAAAGAAGGTATAGTAAAAGAAATGCATGCACTCTCTGTTTTGCCTTTAAAATGCTTAACTACTGAGATAGTGTTCTTGATCTTTGTTTGAACAACATAAAAATTAGATCATAGCTTCAAATTTCCAACTCTACCAAAGTGCAACTCAAGGCAATTTATACTTTAAAATTATGTTATTGCTTGGCTTTGAAATAAATTATAATCATTTAGCTGACAGTAGATATTTTCCCTTCTTATTAAACTTTGAGAAGAGCCAGAGTTTCTCCAGGGTAGGTACCTGAGACTGGGTTATGCATTGGGATTTCTTCTTTCCCAATTTCCTCAGATTTCTTATGACCTGTAAGGTTCTAGGATATATTGCTGAATTTTCAAAGACACTTTTAAAATATGTCGCCTGTTGGGGTCTGTCTCCCCCATTAAAGGGGCTTTACAAAAGAAGCAGATGGTCCAATTAATGTGAAAAGTAAAAACACCTCTCATTTTGTTGTTTAACGGAAAGTGACAGAGAAACAGCATAGGGCAGTGGCTAAGCAACCACTTAGTCCCTTTGACACAGAATTCATCATCATTTTCACTGTTCCATGCTGCCTTCCAGGGATAGAAGACTGCAGATGCATAGCTAGGGAAGAAAGTTCAGAAAAGGAGCAGGGTAAGAGTCTGGGTACCAGAGAAAAGGTGACATATCTAGGGTATAAATAGCCTATGACTAGAGAAAGTACAGTACAATAAAGCACATCAATTTTTTCCATGTTGTTTTTTAGTCATATCTGAGTCTTGGCCCCATTTGGAATTTTCTTGACAAAGATATTGGAATGCTTTAGCATTTACTTCCCCAGATCATTTTACAGGCGGGGAAACTGAGGCAAACAGGGTGAAGTGTCTTGCCCAGGGTCACACAGCTAGTAAATGTCTGAGGCCAGATTTTAACTCAGGGAGATCAGTCTTCCTGACTTCAGGCCTGCCATTCAATCCACTGTGCTACCTAGCTGCCTGTAAACCACATTGGGTAGTGTTTTAATATGTTAAATCATTTGATATTTACATCAACTTTGTACTGTTGTCACAATTTTACTTCTGAGGAAACTGAGGCAGATTGAAGGTTTAAGTGACTTGCCCTAAATCATAAAAGCTAGTAAGCAGGCTTTCAATTCAGGTTTTTTCCAATTCCACATGTCCTGCTTTATCCAGGGTTCCACCTAACTGCCTAAACATAGGACATAAAGGGTTCTCAGAGTTTCTCAAAGTTGGGTCTTGATATAAGGTGTCTAGTTTTCAAGAAAAATTTTTTCCTAAATAGTCATTTTAAATGAGTAAAGTAATATTCAAACAGGAGGGAAACAAGTGCCTTAAAATATTCCCACTAAAACTTTATCATTTATTTCTAGGTCCCCTGATTAACTGTGACATTTGTTCAAGAGCATACTCCTTCATGGTGAAATAAGATAGAAGTCCTTCTACTCAGGCTATCAATCCTAAATTACTATGAAAGTAAACTGCTAACTCCATGTTCATATACCTGTATAGAAAATCTGGGTCTTATCAGCATGACTGCTTTTCTCATCTGCAATGAGAATAAATGGACCTGGTTGCATTCCAAAAGCTTAGGTATCTTTGTTCTGGGGTTGATTCTGGTCCAATTTTTTAAAAGTATGAACAAGACTGTAAACATTATATATCATTGCTGATGCCAAGACCCTTCAGGCAGGAAATTCAAAAGACTTCTTCAGGAGAAAGCTCCATTAGGAGGCAATTTTATTAACTTCACTACAGTACATGATAATTAGCTTTGGGGCAGTTTCTTTTGGACTAAAAGCAGTCATTGGGAATATTAACTCCCTAAAAAGTACCTCCATAATATAAAAATTCACAACATGAATGTTGTTATTTGCAACAATTTCTCAGCATAAAGCTTTGTACCACAAAGCAGCTTTTGACCCCAGGACCTCCTTATTGTCAGTAATTCAAAAACTCATTCATTTTCAGTAATGAAATTAGCTACCAAAAAATTCCATTGCCTCAATGGAAAAGTTATTACCTTTTCCCCATCTTTACATCCTTCCTTTGTCTGATTCCTTACACAGATTGTATTCATTCTTCAGTACCCAATATACCTCCAATAGGCTTCATAAAATTGTCTCTGAACCTCCAAATTACATATCCTATCAATTAGTATATTCATTCATTCCATTTATGCATCCATCTGTCCATCCATTCATTCAACATTTTCCCTGCTATAAAGACATTTAAAATTTTAGGTCATACTACAACTTTTATTCTTTTCTTATATTATTAAATGCAATATAATATAGTAGATTATATTAACCTTGAACCTTAGATGAACTGAGTTCAAACTCTACATCTGACACACATTGACTGAGTTATTCTGGACAAGTTACAACTTCTTAGTATTCTAGGCATTTCTAATATCATAAATTTCAGTGAAGGCACAAGCCTGCATTGACAGAGTTTCCCCACCTATAATTTTCCTATAGAAGTGAAGTAACAGATGCAGTCCCTAACCTACCTACCCCATATTATTAGAATAGTCACATGCGTAGGTCTTATTTCATTTACTATATTCTAATAAGGCCCTTTAGCATGTGATGAGTGATTACTATTTTTATTCATCCATTTTTACCTCATTGAAGAAATAACGGCAGTTTGAAATTATATGTATGTTTGTTTGTATATATGTACGTATGTGCATGTAAATTCTATATCTATACATATAAAATAAATAATATAAGATCATTTCACATACTCACAGAATTTCATAGTTGGAAGACATTCCAAAAATCATAGATTCGGTGGTGGAAGGAACCTCACATGACATGTAGTCTAATCTCTTCTTTTTAAAGATTAAAAACACCAAGACCCAGAGAAATTAAGTGACTTATCAAGATTACATAGGTAAAAGCATTGAAGCCAGGTTTTGAATCCAGGCCCTTTGAAAATAGAGTCAAACAATAAGGCTAAGCTTATCTAGATGACTTAGAAGTAGTCATGAAAGAAGGAAGAAACAAGGAAGGAAGGAAGGAAGGAAGGAAGGAAAAAAGGAAGGAAGGAAGGAAGGAAAATGTATATTAAGTGTTGAATACTGGGCTAAGCTCTGGGGTTAAATTCCAAAAGAAAGGAAGGAAGGAAAGAAATATTTTCTAATCACCTACTATGTGCCAGGTACCACAATAAGCACTTATGAATATTATCTCGTTTAATTTTCATAATGTTTTTCTGAGAGAGGTGCTATTATTATACCCATTTTGCAGTTGAGGAACCAGAGACACAGATAGTTTAAGTGACTTATTCAGGATCACACCATTAGGAAAAATCAGGAGTCGATTTTGAATTCTGGCTTTTATTTGTTTGTTTTGTTTTGTTTTACTTCAGGCCTAGTGATTTGTGACCCTGAGAAAGTCACTTAACTTTTTTTCGGCTTCATTTTCCTCATCAGGTAAATGGGGAAAATAATAGAATCTGTCTCCCAGCATTGTTGTGAGTATCAAAAGAGATGATATCTGCCGTGTGTTTAGCACTGTGCCTAGCACATGATGGGCACTACACAAATATGAGTTATTTTCAATATTAGCATTGTTATTATTATCTTCTACAACCCTGACTAGCTGACTCTCTAATTAGGGTACTAATATAATGGCTTGCCCTTCACCTACTCTTGCCACCTAGATTGCTCCTGGCTTGCTTGAGTTGGGATGGAGGTTATTATATGTCACTGTTGGATGTAAGTGTCCAAATTAAGTTGAGGACAGCTCTCAACAATGGACTTCTTTAACCTAACATTTTTAACTGGTTCCAAGACTGGGAGTGGGGAGAATGGTTTTGGAAAAAACAACCACAGCGCCACCTCATTCATGCATTCATTCAACAACTATTTATTATGTGTATACTACTATAGATGCTTAGCCCTCCAAAAGATTCAGGTTTAGATCAAAGAAGCACCACAAACTCCTGGATTTCCACAATAGGAGAACTACAAAGAATTAGAATACATAATATTATGTTATATATGCCACACTCCTTAACTTCCTGCCATTGGAACGCAGACTTTTCCCAGGAGATCCTGGATGCTGATAGAGAACTTTATCTTTCCTGAAACCAGACCATAGACTTTGCAGCCATTTTCAGATCATGTCTCTGCTACTCTGTCTTCTCCCTCCTCTGTCCATCATTTCCTAGATCCTTTCTATTCATTTTCTTCTACCATTACAATGTATGTTCTTTGGGAGCAGTGAATTTTTGCTTGCTTATGTAGGAAAATGCCAAGTGTAGAGAGAAACTCATTTGGAAAGGCTGACCTGTAACTCAAAGAAAGGGAGAATATAAACCTCTAGCCTTTTCTCATCCATCTTACTCCAAAGGAGACTTTCATTCTTCCTGGGAGGGTAAGCACCAAGTTAGAACCAGACATCACTCTCTTCTCAAAACTCCCTTAAATATTGCTAGTGTGGAGGATATGATCTGGTTCCATCTAACTTCAAATTGCTTTGTCATTATTAATGGAAGGGAAATTCCCAATAATAAATGGGAGGATGACCCCAAAGGCATACATATATAAAAAGGTTTGACCCCTTGTCCCCCAAGTACCAGTTCCACAGTAAAGAGATGCATAGGAAACAGCAATGAAACTCATGTGTCCTAATATAATAGAAGATAAAAATCAGAGAAAATATACTCAGAGTGAAAGAGTTATCTTGTTAAGAGTGAGGTGAATTAGTTCAATGAAGAGAGAATGTTTTCAGTCTTATCCCAGGAGAAACTCCTCACAATCTCTAGATTAGGCTAACTGATAAACATTTTTTTTCCTTCAGCAATCTGAAGCTGGGTTGACCTCTTCCGTCTTCTTTCTCAAAGTTAGAAATTGAAGGGATAAATATGACTCAGACTTGATGAATCTCAAAAAAGTTTAACCCTGAAGAGTCCTGAAGGGGAGTAGCCAAGAACTGAAGCTCTTTTGCCTCTCAACAACTCTTCCCTGTCCCTCATGCAAGGCAGGACATTTATCTCCACCAGTGAGGGAGTACCATACCATTTTGTCCTGAGAGATGGGGTATACGCTCATTGGTATTCCCAGTGGTTAGCACAGTTCTTGCCATGTAATAGGTAATTAATACATATTTGGGTATTCCTCTATGTACACTAGAGAAATGTAAAAGAAGTTTGAGGAATGCTAACATTATTATCTGGGAGGATGTATTAGGCTTCCTGGAGAAGTTTGCAACTGAGGTTTTAAAAATGTATAGGAATTCAAGAGGTGAAGAGGCAAAGACACATTACAGGTACCAGAGCAGTTATACCCATAGGGTGAAAAAGTAAACGAATCATGAATGGAATAGAGATGAAATCTCCTTAGTAAGATTTTGGTTTGGTTGAGGTATAATCAACCTGGACAGAGACCTGCTGAGCCACTGGGAAAAAATAGTGATATGGAGGTATAGAGAAAGTGAATTACTTCAGGTGTTGGTAAAGAATAAACTGAGGAAAGGGAAGAAGGGAAGTTACAGATGAAAATGGGCTGAGCTATTAGTGGAAAAAACCACTGGATATGGAGTTAGGATGTATTAAGTTCAAATCTTGTTTCTTCTATTAATTATTGGCATGTCCTTTGCAGAAAGTTCTTCAAAAGGCACACTATTGTAGTAAAATAAGACTAAATTTCAAGTTAGAAAACCAGAGTATGAATCTTCAGCTGCCATATACTATATGCATGACTTTGGACAATTTGGCTTCTTGATATGTAAAATTTTTAAAAAGGTGGTACCAAAAACAATTAAATTTCCTTCTAAATCTATGAGTTGCTATTTCTTTCTTTGTAAAAAGAATTACTTAGCTTACGGAGTCCTTTTTGAAGAAAGCACTTTATGAACTTTAAAAAATATGAATTTTTATTGATATTCCCCCACACACACACCAGATTTCCTCATTTATTCAGAGCCAAAGATGATGAGAGCATGGACACAGGAGCTTTTTCAATTTGCTTATGAGAGATCTGCTATTGTCTTTAGTTCACTTCCCCCTCCCTCAAAAGGGTTTTTGCCTCATTCTCATTGTCTGTGGTTCTGTGAAGACCCAGGCAGTGAATGAGTCAACAGGAACTGAAGCAAAATCTACAAATGAACAATGAGATACTTGGGCTGTATGATGTTAAAGAATCAGGAGATTTTTCCAGCTATTGCTGGAAACCTGAACTCTTACCTTCCTCTGGCTAAAACCCAGACCCTTATGACTAGAATGCCATTTTTCATTTTTACTCCCTGTCCATCTCTTTCCTGTTTCTCTGTCTCTGTCTCTGTCTCTGTCTCTGTCTCTCTCTCTCTCTCTCTCTCTTTCTCTCTCTCTTTCTCTCTTTCTCTCTCTCTCTCTCTCTCTCTCTCTCTCTCTCTCTCTCTCTCTCTCTTTCTCTCTCAGCTTCTTTTAAGTTTCAACATGAGCACCACCTCTAGGGGCAAACCTTTGTCGATTTCCCTATTTGTAAATGGTCTCAGTCTCCACAAATTACATTACATTCATCTTTGTGTTCATATAGTATTTGCTAACACCATCACGTTCCATAATATTTAACCTCTTTGAGGTTAGGGACTATTTTACATTTTGTCTTTATACCTCCAGTGCCAATCACAGTGCCAGACTCATAATGGAGGTTTAATACATGTTTGGTGAATGGAATTTAAATGACTGGTCATTTTTGTATTTTGTTTTATTTTGTATCATTTCATTTTTCAATAGTTGACTTGATCAGTCATTTGACTAAACTGATCAGTTGTTTTGACATCCTGTAAATAGTCTAAGAGAAGCAAAGTTAATTCCCTTGGAACCAGGCATTTTCATTTTCTCAGAGATATAAATTTATCATAATTTAATTAATATGTAATATATATATATATATATCCCTAAAGCTCTCAGGTTTTAATTGGTTATTTTGGTATATCTCATAACATTGGAAATATCAAATAAAATAAGAACTGCTGGATAAGAAATTAAAATTAGGAATTTGTTCCTATTTGTTTCATCCGAAATTTTTTTCACATCATTTTCAGATACATTGGTTGCTCAAAATGCTAGTAGTATATATTTAGAAAATACTTTCCGTCCTGAGCCAAGATGAAACCTACATCTCCCTGATGAGTCCCACTAATGAGTTTTTGGAACCCATAAGCATTAATCATATACGCAAAAGAGTTTTCTCTTACAGAGTTTTTTCTTTTCCTTTTCTTTCTTTTTTTTTTTTTACACCAACTCCAGATATTCTATTGTTCCTTCGACAAACTGATTTGTTGCTACTCCGGGTGAATCTAAGAGGAAACAAATTTGACTTACACATATTTTTCTTTGCTTCCAAGAGAATTCCTCCATCTAGCATCTCTCTCAATCTTCCCAATTGGAGCCCAATATCAACATGTCAGCATTATACTACTTAGCTCAGCCAAAAGCCTTTTCTGAATTTATAGCAGTGTACAGATTGTCACTTCCCAAAGACTGGCAATAACTTATGTTTGAGGACTAGAAGAGAATACTGATTTAATTCCTCATGTAATTTATACACTTCAGGAGGTGGAGAATGGGCCAGTTTTTTTTAATGAGCTTAGCTTGAGCCAGGACAAGGCATTTGTGACTTTCCAACACTGCCATGGACTTAGATCATTGCCCCGCCTTGCCTTTTACTGTGTGCCACAGACTTGGAGTCTTCAGTATTAAGTGGCTTATCTGGCCTGTAAAATTTCTAAAAATTCCCATTAAGATGTGTTCTTGCCTCTTCCTCATTCATTTCCTGCCCTATGTCTGACATGCTATCATTACCTTTCCTAGCTCTGAGCTCAATGATTTTGTTCTAAATCTGCTCATGTTTCCACCTACCTCTGACAATACCTTCACTGGATCCCACTGAATATAGTGTCTTAGTCTCCCAAAATTAGGAAGTTTAGAGTTGAAAGGGAACTCACGAGGCAATTAGTCCTTCTCGTAAATGATGAAAAATCCTCTCTGCAGTACCACTGGGAAGGGGTTATTCATGCTTCTCTTTAAGATGTCAATGATGAGTAAATTCTCCTGCCCCAAAGCAGCCCGATCTGCTTTTGGAAACTTCTAATTAATTGGAAGTGTTTCCTTCTACTGAACTGAAATCTTTCTCTCTGCAGTGAGTATCCACTTAGTTGTCTTCTTGGGACAATCAAAACAATTAGAAAACTCATATCCCTGGCATTGAAGGCCCTTCATGATTTGACTTATAACTATTTTTTTCTTAATTGGCTTCTACTATTTTCTCTTCTCTTATAACCTAAAGAAGTAATACAAAATTTGTCTCTATGACCTCAGGATGCTCTTTGATTTCTTACCTCTGCAACATTCCTCAAATAAATAGTCTACGTGGGAGGTCCTCATCCTCACCTCTGTCTATCAAAATCTTACTTATTCTCCAAGGAATAGTCTTTCCACAAAACTTTCCTTTATTCCACAATGATTGACTGACATGTTTGTACAGCCCTAGGCTATCACTATATTGACAAAGTAGAGAAATGAAATCTGTTACCAGAAAGAACTTGAGAATGCCACCCGTCTCCATCTCTCAGATGTGGCGATAAAAAACACATTCAAAACCTATTAATTAACAATTTATAATCATAGTTTTTTAGAATCTGTCTTAAAATTTATTTCAGCATAGTCTAGAAAGACTGAATTTGCTTTGCAAATTAATAAATATAAGCAATGTTAGAAGGTAAGGGTGGAGACAGATATTTATCTTGACTTGAAAAAAAAAAAGGAAGTATTGGGGCAGTCACATGGCCCAGTGGATAGAGCCTAGAGTAAGAAAGACCTGAGTTCAAATATGGCCTCAGACGTTTACTAGTTGTGTGATCCTGGACAAGTCACTTAACCTTTTTTGCCTCAGTTGCATCATCTGTAAACTGAACTGGAAAAGGAAATGGCAAACCACTCCAATATCTCTGCCTGTAAAACCTCAAATGGCGTCATAAAGAGTCAGACCTGACTGAAAAGACTGAACAACCTTGTTAAAATCGTCTTCATAGTTAAGAATTAGATTTTAGTCTAGTTGTGTCATTCTCCCTCTAGTCGTACAAGTTCTAGAATATCACTTAGCCTCTCTGGGCCTTAATTTTCTCATCTGTAAAATAAGGACTTTAGATTTGACAGTTTCCAATTTCTCTTTCTGACCTATTCCAGGATGGTTTTTGCCGCTCTCTCATTTGCATACACTGTGCTAATTACCAAAGAACAATCTTGTTTTTTACTTTTCTCATTTTCTCATTACACTCTTTTCTCATTCTATCATCACATTTGTATTTTTCTTTTGACTAGTCATATATATTATCATCAATAAATGTAAAATATTTTATAATTTTGAAAGGAGAAATGACATGCTGCCAACCATAAGAATTTGAAAAAAAAAACCCACAGTGATCAATACTGACTAGCCCACATCTTAGCAGTGCAGAAAAATAACTGACACCTTTATATTGAAAATAACCTCAGGAGCTGCTAGGTGTTGCAGTGACTAGAGCATCAGCCTTGGAATCAGGAGGACCTGAGTTCAAATTTCACCTCAGACATTTGACATACTTACTAGCTGTGTGACCCTGGGCATATCACTTAACCCCAATTGTTTTGCCTTCCACCCTCCCCCACAACAAATAACCTCAAAATGCAGTTGTTGAATATTTACTGATTCCTTACTCCTCAATCATTTTCCCAATGAATGAAACATTCATATGGAGTTAGAGGACTTGACTTTTGGTCTTTACCCTGATGCTAACACATAAAACAAACTTTGCAAAGTTCATGAATTTTAGCTGGCTCTAACTTCTCCATCTGCACTCAAGATGGACAACAGGTAGATTGCATAATTTCTAAGATTCCTCCTAGTTCTAACATTTTCTGGGCTGTGAGTAAAATCCTCTCTTGGCCTATTGCTTTTCATTCAATTATGTCATGACAAAGTGTTGATTTCCATACAAACTTAGTGTATCATCTTCTTTTGGCTCTTCTAGTTAACATGGACAAATTTCCTATCTCCAACAGTTATCAGCATGATTAATGGGCACCAATGACTATCCTTTTTATTAGTCTATTTATCTGTGAAAATTTTTTTGCTAACTTTTAGATGGAATGAACATGTTGCTGGGAAATACTGCATTCACTATATCAAATGCTTACAAATATCTTAATATCATAATATGTTTATGAATAATACTATGCTAGAGACTGTGACATAGTGAATAGAGGGCTGGTCCTGGAGTCAGGAACATCTGGGTTCAAGTCCTGCCTTTACCACAACATATGTTATAAGACTATAAGATAGAAAAAATGTGATAAGCATTAGAGAAATATATTTCTATAGTGGGAATTCCTAACACTGAACAAATCATCAATGTAGGACAAAAAAAAAACCAAACAAACAAACAAAAAACAGCTGGAATATGGAAAGCTTGAATCTTTCCTTTTATAAGATTTCCTTTCACCAATTACTTCCAATGATAATGCCACCCCTCCGATGAGATATTTCTTTCATTTCCACATGTATTGTGTTTATGTATGTGTGCATATGTATATACATATACAAATTCTTAGTTTTGTTCATATGCCTGTATGCATGTGTACTATGTACATAGTATTTACATAAAGTATCTTTTATGCAAAATCCCTTAGATCACTGGCCATATTTTTCCCTTTGGGAAACTGAGCAAACCTAAAAGATCCCCATTATCCTTGAACTTAGACTATCTGCAGTCAACATTTGCCCATTTTAACATAGCCAATGTTAGTCAGAGGCAGTTAACTACAGGTTGTTCTGATGCAGATTTCAGCCTATGCAATGCTTCCTTTCAGGTTGATAATTCTATAAAATCGGAATACAAAGGCACACTCATGCCTTTATGATAACATTGCTAGTAGAATGTGGACCAGTAGAATGTGGGAGGAAATTGTAAGCCAATCCAAAATATTTGTAGATTCACTAAACTTAATGTAATGTGAAGATAAAAGTAGGTAAGATAGAAGAATGTGAATGAAATTCTTGGGAGAAGAGAGTATAAACAGTACAAAGATGTGGGGAAAATATCTCATTCTTTGCAAATGTATTTCCAAGAAAAGTAGTATCAATGGAGGGAACCTCAAAGATGAGCATAATTATCACAAATAAATTTAATATTTACAAAAGGGAAAACTCAATATGTAAAATCTAATATGAGAGACAGGTAATGGAAATTATTTTATATTTAGCTTTGAAGACTAATGTATATCGGATGCTAGGAAATATGCATGAAATGAGAAAAAATTCCCATCTTTGGTCTGTCATTGAGGAGTATAGAAATAATCAGGAATCTATTTTCCTAAAGCATTATAAATGGAAATTATTTTAATTCACAGCCACAAAGAAAAATGGGACCAGTGAAAGGGAATAGGAAATGAACCCTTTAATTACAGTTCTGATTTTTAGGACAGTGGAAAGTCAACAGAACTTCAACAAAAACAAAATCTCCTGGTTAAAATCAGTAAGTAGAATTGGTTA
>CM053599.1:78604729-78642753 GCA_028646575.1 Pseudocheirus occidentalis
CAATAAAGGGACAGGGATAGGGTAGAGAACAGAACAAGGGGGGGAGGGATAGGAAGGAGGGACATATGATCACTGTCACAATATGTCCACTATGAAGATATCTTGTATAATCACACCTGCACAGCCTGTATTGAATTGGTTGTCCTTCCAGTGGGAGTGGGTGACAAGGGAGGAGCTGAAAGAATTTAAATTTTAAATCATCTATTCATTTTGTCTTTATTGTGGTATAGTATGCAATGTTGATGTCTACCTAGTTTCTGTCAAACTGCTTTCCAGTTTTCCCAGCAGTTTTTGTCTGATAGTGAGTTATTGTCCTAAACACTGGAATCTCTGGGTTTATTAAACATTAGATTACTACGGTCATTTACTAGTGTGTACTCTGCACCTAATCTATTCCATTGATCTACCACTATTTTTTAGCTAGTACCAGATTATTTTGATAAAAGAGATTAAGATCTGATATGACTGAACTACCTTCCTACACATTTTTTTCATTGATTCCTTTGATATTCTTTACCTCCTGTTTTGTCAGATGAATCTTGTCATTATGTCTTCAAACTCTATAAAATATTTTTGATAGCTTGATTGTTATGACACTGAATAAGTGAATTAATTTAGGCAGAATTATATGTTTTATTATATCAACATTGCCTACCCATGAGTAACTATTTTTTTGCCTAATTTTTTAGATATTACAATGTGAAAAGTGTTTTCTAATTGGTATTCATAAAGTTTCTGGATATGTCTTAGCAGGTAGATTCCGAAGTATTTTGCAAAATTTTGGTCATTTTAAATTTTAATTTCTCTTTATTTCTTAGGTTGCTGGATTTTGTCTGTAATATAGAAATATTGATGATTTATGTGGGTTTATTTTATATCCTTCAACTTTACTAAAGCTGTTAATGATTTCAAGTCATTGTTTTAATTTCCTATGGTCCTCTAAGTATAATATAATATCATTTTCAGAGTAATAGTTGTGTTCCCTCATTGCCCATTCTAATTCCTTCAATTTATTTTTCTTTCCTTATTTCTACAGTTAGCATTTCTAGCAGGATATTGAATAAGAGTGGTGATAATTGGCATCCTTACTTCAACACTGACCTTTAATGAGAAGGCTTCTAGCTTATCCCCATTACAGATGCTTGTTGATAATTTTAGAAAGATACTATTTGTCATTTTGAGGAAATTTTAATCTATTCCTATATTTTCTAATGTTTTTAATAGCAATGAGTGTTAAATTTTAAAACATTTTTCCTATACCTTTTGGCATAATCATATTATTTTAATTGCTTTTAAAAATTATTAATATGGTCAATTGTTCAGATAGCTTTCCTAATAATGAATCATCCCTGAATCCCTTGTATAAATCCCACCTCGACAGATTACATACCATTTGTGATATTTTGCTATAATCTCCTTGCTAGTATTTTATTTACATTTCTCATTAATATTGATCAGGGAAATTGATCTCCAGTTTTTATTCTCTGTGTTCTTTCTAGTTTAGATATTAGCGCAGTACTTGTATTATAAAAGCAATTTGATAGGAATTCTTTGCCTATTTTATCAAATAGTTTATATAGTACTGAAATTAATTGCCCTTTAAATGTTTTGTAGAATTCACTTGTGAATCCATCTTGTCCTGGGGATTTTATCTTAGGAAGTCATTGCTGGATTATTCAATTTATATTTCTAAGATAGGGTTATTTAAGTATTCTATTTCATTTTCTTTTAATATGGACAATTTATAAATTTATATTTTGGCAAATATTCATCCATTTCATTTAGATTGTCAGATATACTGGTGTATAATTGGGTAAAATAGTTCTGAATAATTGCTTTAATTTCATCTTCATTGGTATAAATTCAGCCTTTTTATTTTTGATACTGGCAACTTAGTTTTATTTTAATAAAATTAATCAATGGTTTACTTAGTTTATTGGTTTTATTGATGTGGTCATTGCTTTCCTCACTTGTACACTGGTCTATAAGACAACATAAATACTCTTTTTTCCACCTTGGAACTATTACCAGGGTCGCTGTTCCTACTAATTCTCCTCCTAGCCCTGAAACTGTTACTTATAACTGCATATGGGCAATGAAACTGTTGTTCTCATTTTGCTGTTGAATAAACGGAGGCTAACTGAGTTTGTCACTTTCCTAGGGTCACACAGCAATTCAGAACAGATTTGAATTCAGATCTCAGGCCTCATGTACCTGTGCCACCTAGTTACCTTGACTGCATTGAACATGGAATGATAGGAAGACACCCCCCCTCTTCTCCTAGATCCCTCAGGTAATGAAAGGAGTAAATATCATTATTGCCACATCACTTCTTTTGAACTACTTTGCAGCATCCTATTCCCCATAAAGGGGAGGGCTCTGAAGCATAAAAACTAATTCTTGTTGCTCTAGTTAGATCTGGTGATGCCAGCTATCACTTCTTTGAATTATTCCCCTTCCCCTTTGCTTCTTCTTTCATTTCCATTGTTTATTTTCCCTCTCTAAGAAAGTGGAGGTCATAAGTTTGTGTTGTATGATTAACATTAACAGTACAGATATTGATTTGGAGAAAGGAGATGTGTGAGTTGGGGTAGAAATCAAAAGTCTGTTTCAGCAAGAAATGGGGAAATGACATCTAAAACTCCTTTTTTAAAAGCCTATTTTGAAGTGTTCTCTTTCCCTCTCTTCTCCTTACCTCCTTTTTACTTAACTATCTACATATAATATGTCACCATCCCCTTTCCCCACCACCAAATACACACAATACTGCTTTAATTTTCTTTTTTTATTTTTAGGGCCTAGAACATAGGGAACACAACAAATGTTTTTGTGTGGATACATGTTTAGTTGTTCTAGATATCATGAATACTTTACTCCATAATGTGGATCAAGTGCTGGTCAGCATTAGGAAGACATGTTCAAATTTGGCATCAGATGCTTATTAGCCATGTTACCCTGGGAAAGTCACTCAATCTCTCTCTATGCTTCTTTCCTCATTTCTGAAATGGGAATAATAGTAGCATTATCTCTTATGATTGTGAAAATAAAATATGATATTTGTAAAGCACTTACAAATATTTAGGTACCATATAAATACTAATTTTATTATTATTTCCATTGTTGTTGTTCTTATCATTATGGTAATGAGGAAAAGGAGAATGATAAGGCCAGATAAGCCAGCTGGAAAACTAGAGGTAATATACACCTACAGTGGACAAAGCAGCTGCAAAATAATGACAACATCCCCAACATTAAGGGGAATGCTCTCTCTTGATATAAACGGTCATCAGAAATATGTTTGTCAATGGTAATTATTGGCTGATTAATAAAATGATTGGTGAAAAGACCAAGTTGAAGTAAGAAAATCAACTTAAATAATAATTAATTATGTGTAATGATTTTGATCATGTTGAAAGCCACGAAGGTCATAATTTCCCATGTTTTATATTATCTATCATTGTTACTATGCCTGGATCATTCTCAGGTTACTCCATGTCTTTCTAAGGAGTTTTAATTCAAAAGCTTCTCCCTTTTGTTAGTCAATTCACCAGAGGTACAACTTGGGTACTAGCATGATAATGATGATACTAATACCTTAGCTTTATATTGGGCCTTCCCATATGTCTACTCTATATGAAAACTTTCCCACTGTGCTAAAAGGGAGTAAACACATTAATAAACTCTGGTGTTGTTTTATGCTTAGCACAATTTATCTAAGGAAAAACAAAATGCTTTCCTTAACTCATTAGCCAACCAATCCTCCAGGGCAGAAGGAAAAGTGATTAATATTATCTCTGTTTGCAAATGGAGAAAATGAAAGAGAGAAAGTTAAGTGGCATGGTTTAAATCATTCAGCCATGCAACGTGGGAGTTTAAAAAAAAAAGCAAACTGAAAATTTGTGACTTCTATTCCACAGTTCTACTCAAATCAGATTTTCAACTTTAAGGACCCTTGATGACTATCTAACCCAATTCTTATTTTACAGAGAAAGAAACGGGTGCCCATAGAAGGTAATAGATTTGCCCCAGGTAACTAAAATCATAAGAGTACTTATATTCAAACTCTTGTGCTCTGTATCTGAATACATTGCTCTAAAAATACCATATTTAAAGTTAAAAATTGTCTTACATCAAGAGTGAAGTTGTTTTGTTACAACACCCCTGACTAGGTCCTTGTTTCACTCACCAAAACTATACAGAATAACCTGAGTCTGTCTTTTGAATGACAGCTTTTCAAATTCTTCAAGACCCTACCCATGGCCTTTCTAAATCTTCTCTAAGATAAGCATACCCAGATTTTTTTCAGTAAATTTTTCATATGGCACATTTTCTAGTCTCATCTCCAATCAAATTGCCGTCTCTCTGAACAAACCCCAGGTCAATTTCCTTCATAAGAAGTACCCAGAACTGTAAAATTATTCTATTTGTGTTCATACCAGGATACAGTAAATTCCAGATAGATACTACTTCTGTTAAATAATCTATCTGTTAACATTTACTAAGTCCCCATTATATAGTAAAGGGCATTGTGCAGGCTCAGATAAAATTTGTTCTTTTTTTGCTGCTATAATGTATCATCACCACCACCACCATGAGGACAACAACAACTAATACTTTAGATGATGATGATGATGATGATGATGATGATGATGATGGTGATGGCGGTGATGGTGATTGTGATGGTGATGATGGTGATGGTGATAGCATTTATATTATGATTTAAGGCTTCCGAAGTACTTTACAAATATTATCTCATTTTGTCCTCACAATGACTCTGGAGATATGCAGCTTATTTTACAAGTAAAGCAACAGAAACATAGAATGATTAAATGACCTTTTCCAGGGTCCCCAGGGAGTAAGTTTCTAATCTCACATTTAAACTGTGATCCTTCTGACTCCAGGCCCTGGAATTTCTTCACTGTTCCATCTCAGCTTTTATATCACACTCTGGACTTGAAGTAGATACATAGACTTTTAATGTTGTCCAGCCATCTTTTGAACAGCTTAATACAATAAACATTTATTAAGCATCTAGTTACTGTATGTTAGACACTATGCTATGCATTGGGAATATAAAAAATAGGAAACAAAAGTCAGTTCCTGCCATCAAAGAGTTTACAGTCTAATGGGTACAACAACACACAAAATGAAGATGAAACTAGACTTTGTGGAAAGTAAAAGGTAACCAGTGTAGGATCATGATTGTGGGGAAATAAAATTCAAGGAGTGTAGCTACTGTAAAAACACTCCTCTTTCAATGGAGGTTATAAGAGAAGAGTTTTGCTCCATTTGCCAGCCATCAAAAAAATCGATCTGAGGCAATTGAGGATGCTGATGAGCACCAAAGCTGATGCAATACCTAGAATAATGAGTTTGCTCATGATGAAATATTCTTGGAGATAAGGTGCTGATAGTCACAGTGAGGTCAAATACAAGATGTTAAGTGAATTTTTGCCTAAGCTTGTCTTTTGTTTGTCTACTTGTATAGTTATTCCAACTTCATTCTTATCAAAATTCACCTTCATAGATTCAATTCATCAGTACATAATTTCTTAGATAATTATGGATCTCAGTTTTGTTAACTGCATGTCAGCCATCTTATCCCTCTCAACTTTGTGTCATTCACACATGATAAGTATACCTTTTGTCCCTTTATCTATGCAGTTAATAATCTAGCACTAGAGCAAGTACTGAGTCCATTATGTGAATAAAATGATTGTTTGACTTTGAATGCCTTGTACCCTTAATGTACAGTCCTACTTCACAGGCCTAGAGATTTGTTTACTAGTTAAACTTTTTTCTCCATCAGTAAAATTTTGCAGGTGCATGCTTCCTGCTGATATTTGACAGTAAAACCTGTCAATAGGCATGGGTCACTATGTCATATCACTTCTTCACAAAAATATACTTTTATATTTAGGGGTTTTGCTTGGATCTATTAATGACCCAGGAGCAGCTTTTATATTTTAAAAGTAAGAAGGCAACTTTTCAGTCCATCCTTTACAATGATCATAAATGCTTCTTCAGGAGTTTTGATAGGGAAAATTTCAGCTGCCTTCCATTTAGCCTGAACTGCAAAGCACATAAAATGACATTGCAAAGAGAGTACTCATATAAAGTAAGAGATGAGAACATAACCACCAGATGGGAAATGTATTTCCAATGCCTGGGAAAAATGCTGTAAAAACTGACATAGAAAATGCTGAACTGTAGGAACCCAGCAATAGCCATTACAGCTTGCTTGGCATTGGGCACATATTTGCAGTGTCATTCATAAAATTTTAATGAACAGCCATTAAATGGAGCACAAAAGAGATATTGCCATGGTCTGCTAAGTATGAATGCTGGATTAATACCTATCATTAGGGTCATGAAAATGAGAGAAACTTCAAAAGCTTCAATGATTAATGACAACAAGGCATCAGTGAGTGTGTAACACAAGTAGCAGAAAGAAACCAAGTAGGAATGAAAACAAATTGTTCCATATGGCCATTTGCATACATGGATCTGTCAACATACTATACCAAATCATCAAGTCAACAAGCATTTGTTAAGTTTTGAGGTTAAAAAGGAGGGCAAAAAGAGACCCAGGCTGCCAAGAGCTCCAGATCAAATTTTGAGGGGAAGGGGGGGGGGGAGGTAAACGCAAACAATTATGAACAAAGAAGCTAACTCCAGGATAAAATTGGAAAACATTTCAAAGGGAAGTCACTAACACTCTGGTGATGAGGCACTCTACACGAATCACTTCATTTCTCTATTCTTTCATTTTTCATCTGTAATATGGACATAATAATGACACTTATTTACCAAGATAAAGGAATAGGTCAAAGGAGATAAGGTATTCAAAGTACTTTGCAAAGCTTCAGATATAATAAACATGTGAATGATTGTGAGGGTGGTGGTGAAGATGATGATGATGATGATGATGATGATGATAGTGTATAGTATGATCTGACCGTATTAAGATCAAAGTAACTTGGTGTAGTGATTCTTAATTGTGTGTGTGAGTGTGTGTGTGTGTGTGTGTGTGTGCATGTGTGTGTGGGATGAATCCTTTTTCCATTCTGATGAAGCCTGTGAACCACCTCTCAGAATCCTATTTCTAGATGCATGAAATGAAATACTAACATTGCAAAGTATTCAATATGCATAATATTCAAGCATATTGAAAAGCAGCTATCAAAATTTAAAAAGAAATATTGATAGCAGATTGAAAATTTCACTCAGAGTTTGGGTAAAGAAATCATGATAATGATTGCAAAGTTTTGAATTTAAGATGTTACTGAAATTCAATTTGAGATGTCTGAAAGGCAGTTGAATATGTGAGATTAGAGGTAAATAGAGAGACTGGGCATGACAGTTGGTTTTGAGAATTATCAGCATAGAAATGATAATTAAATCCATAGGAGCTGATTAGATCACCATTAGATTGCTGAAGTAGTATAAAGAAAGAAGAGAAGAGGGTCCAGGATAAAATCCTGAGGGATACCTACAGTTAGAGGGCATGATTTCCATGACAATCAAGCAAAAGAGACAGTGAAGAAGATAACAGATAAGTAGGAAGAGGACCAGGAGCTAGTGACGGCTCAAATACCTAGGGAGAAGATAGTGTCAAGGAAAAGAGACTGATTGACAGGAGAATAACAGTTGAGAAAAGGCCATTGGATTTGGCAGCTTGCAGAGAGCACTTTGTAATTCTATGGGTTGGAAGCCAGACTTTAGGTTATTAAGAAGAGTGGGAGAGGAGAAAAATAGGCCAAACCTCATCTGTAAAACAAGCAGGAAAAGGAATGGTAAACCATTCCAGTCATTTTGCAAAACCAAAACAAAACAAAACAAAAACCCAAATACATTCATGAGGAGTCAAACACAACTGAAAGAACTGAACAACAAATTGCAGAGAACTTTTTGAAAGAATTTAGCTATGAAGGACAGAAGAAATCTGAATTAAAATTGGACTACTAGAGTTTGCATTACCTACTTATGGTATTGTGCAGTAACATGAAATACCCTGAATTATTCCCTGGTATTCAATCTGGGTATGTATTCTTGGGTTTTGAACTGTGCATGTAAAGAATTAGAGATTGGGGCAGCTATGTGGCACAGTGAATAGAGCACCAGCCCTGGAGTCAGGAGGACCTGAGTTCAAATCTGACCTCACAAACTTAACACTTACTAGCCATTTCACCTTGGGCAAGTCATTTAACCCAAATTGTCATGCCTTTTCCCCTCCAAAAAAGGGGAAAAAAGAATTAGAGATTGTTTCTAAATTTCTTAGCTAACGTTAAAACAACCCTTTTGCTTCATGTTTCAGTGTCCTAGAAGGGCATCATTCAGTAGAAGACATCTCTAATACAGAATGAGGAACTGAGGCAAACAATTCAGGGTAAACACACCTTCCTGCCACCCTGACCAAACCTGAACTGACCATCATGCCAGAGACATGTCATCATGCTGTCTCCTCTTATGGGTTCTTTCCCTTAACTTCATTTCCCATAATGACCATATCCCTCCTTATAGTTGCAATGGTTAAAGACTATAAGTCATACAGAGGAGCACACAGACTGAACTCTGGGGCATGAATGCCCCAGGAATAAAAATTTCTAGTTAGAGCTCTTCAATCAGCCCCATAGAAGGGCTTCTTTATATGATCCATCTTCCTCTCAATTCTGGGTCAGTATCATAGACTAAAATGAAATGGGGGAAATTAAACCCTGGTTCTAAGACTTACTAGTTGTGTGGTCTTTGAGTAGTCATTTGATTTATTCGAGTCTGTTAACTCATCTGTAAGATATATATTTGCAACCACTATATTGTTTTCCTTTTCTTACTGTGAGAAATATATTTTGTAAAATTTGAAGCATTCTATAAATGTGAATTATTGTTATTGAATTCATATGAAATTGTCTTTAAAATCCTTTTCCCTCTAGTAGCATCAGCTGTTTTTCTTCAGTCCAGAAAAAATAATGTGGTTAACTATGGTTTTGCAACCATAAAGCTACAAAACAGGGTAACAACAAATATCAAGGTAGTCCAGGTTCTATATTAGTATGTAGATGACATAACTGAGCAATGTGTAATATAGAGCTGGAAAGGAACTTTAGAGCATACAAATTCAAAGCCTTTTTTGTCAAAAACGAGTTCCTAGCATCCCAGAGGAGCTAAAAGGTTTCTCTATGGCAGTGGTTCTCAACCTTCCTAGTGCCACAACCCTTTAATCCATGTATTTTGGCTTATCTGCATGTGGGTGGACCCACCTGGAGGCAAATAGAGGAGCGGTGTCTCGGTTCCTAAGATCATCAGAAATGTGTTTTTCGATGGTCTTAGGCAACCCCTGTGACCCCTGTGAAAGGATAGTTTGACTCCTAAAGGGGTTGTGACCCACAGATTGAGAACCGCTGCTCCAAGATCAAACAAATTCAGTTCCTTAAACAAGATTTCATACTTATCTTCTGCTTCCCTTACTGTCTTGGGTACCTTCCTTTGGAATTCTTAAGCTTATCACTTTCCTTCTAAAAATTGTCACCTGAACATAATACTCTAGGTGGGTCTGACTAAAGCTAGGTTTGGTGGGACAAATAACTGCCTAGTTTGGGACATTTTAAATTTCAGAGTAACCAGTTCAGTCCCTTAAAATACGTTCAATTGTCAATGAAGCACAGAATATGTTAAACAGTACTAAAGTAGGTACTGGGAACATATTATGACAATTTAAGTAATTCTTCATCTTCAGTTGGAGCAAATTGCAATTCATGCACTTCATCTTATCCTATATGATAACTATATCTCTCTAACTCTCCTAAGAGTTTTCTAGACAATGTTCGGAATATCTTTTTCTATATCTTCAAATATTTCATAGGTAGCAACAGAACACACAGGCTGTCTTTTATACTCTATTCCAACATCTTAAAATCACTTCTATTCTGGATCATGAATGATTGATAATGCTAGAAGCAAGTGGTATAGTATAAAGGAGGCTGAACTTGAAATCAGATGATCAGGGTTAGGGAAGCTTGATATGTTTCTTTATTCCTATCTGAAGTTGAACAAGGCAAAACACTCTTTAAGCTTCAATTTGCTGATCTGTAAAATGAAGGAGAAAGAATAACTGGGCATTCTCTGAGGTTTCTTCTGTCACTAATCCAAGGAGTTCATGACCCTGTGTCACCAATATCACTTCTCCAACACAAGCCATCATTGATGTTACACTGAAGCCTATTTGGAATGCCTACTTATCTTTCCAAGATTATGTCAATCTCTAACTGAAATATTGCTTTTCATATTGCCAAAAGAATAACATATAAAACACTTCTCTTGAAAAGTTCTGATTTTTCTGAGATCACATTGTACCTTATTTGCGGTAATCCTATAGTAAGAATACTGGTATTTTTGTCTTACCATTAGATTGTTACTTCCAAGAGGACAGAAATAGGTAAAAAGACTTTATTCTGTTGTTGTTGTTGCTGTTTTAATGCTTATTTATTTTTCTTTAGTATTTAGCCTAGAAAATGATATAAAGAAGTGATTAATAATTGCTCAGTGACTAATTATTGTTTTAAAAGATGTATTTTTTTGGCAAGAAAATGTCTGAGATCATTGTAAGTACTGTATATTTCCAAATGTAGAGTGTCATATATACTTTTTTCATTCTTGCTTATTGTACCTATGGGATATTTGTCTAAGATACTTGAACTAGCAGAATAACTCATTTGACTTCCCATCTAATTGCATGTCAGAATCTGAAGAATATAAATTATTCATCTCATTGTTCTTTGCTATGTGAAATGTTAGGCTGATTGCCTTCAAATGGCTGTAGATTTCATCAAGGAAGCCTTGTAGTTTTTGTGGCTCAATGTAATCAGCAAAATGTCATGCACAAAGAGACATATCTGTAAAACCTAACCATTTATAGGAAGTACTCTTATTGGAGTAGACCATCTTCCATGACATTGATTAATATCTTTGATCAACAACATGACTACCCTGTTCAATGTTTTGTTTGATATATATAATCAAAACGGACTTAAACCATTTCTTTTTTTCTGTAGTTTAATTTATCAAAGAATCTTGTATGATCTGAGTAAAACATCTAAGGATCCATTTTTGTTTTTATAAATCATTTAACTCTAAGGATGAATTGAAACATTCCCTTCCATAAAAGAGCTTATCATATAATGGGAGGGAGGGGAGGAGGGTTAACATATACATAATTCAAGATATGGGGCAATAAATGCAAAGGCATGATCCAGAGAAAGTTATTTGCAAAACTATGTGGGATGAGATCACTGTTACCTGGGGGGGGATTAGGAAAAATGTCATGAAGATCTGAATGAGATCATGAAGGAAGGTATATGTATATGGATTGGTCCTGATTAGTGAGAATAATGCATCTCATAAAATTATTGCATTATTTGAATTTGCACCACATGATTGCATTAGGATGGAATCAATTACCATATTTTGTACAATTATATCTTTAATTAATGTGAACTCAAATACATGAAACCACTTTAAAGAATTCATTATTCTAACTAATCCTAACCTCCCTGCAAAAAGAAATTTAAGATGAGTCCTTTAAAAGTATCATGGGACCCTTTGACCCAGCAATACCACTTCTAGGATTATATTCCAAAGAGATCAAAAAATTGGGAAAATAACTGACATGTACAAAAATATTTACAGCAGGTCTTTTTGCGGTGACCAAGAATTGGAAATCAAGGGGATGCCCATCAATTGGGGAATGGTTAAACAAGTTGCATTATATTAATTTAATGGAATACTATTATCCTATAAGAAATAATGAACAGGCAGTCTTCAGAGAAACCTGGAAAGACTTTTAGGAACTAATGCTGAGTGAGGGCAGCAGATGCAGGAGAACATTGTACACAGTATCAGCCACAGTGTGTGGGGACTGATTTTGATAGACTTAGCCCTTCTCAGCAATGCAAGCACCTAAAACAATTCCAAAGAACCTATGATGGAAAATTCCAGTCACATCCAGAGAAAGAATTATGGAGTCATAATGCAGAATGAAGCAGACCATTTTCTTTTTTGTTTTGTTTCTCATGGTTTTTCCCATTCATTATAATTCTTCTCTGAACCATGACTGATGGGAAAACGTGTTTAATAGGATAGTATGTATAGAACCCATATCAGATTGCAAGTTGTCTGGGGGGGGGGATATGGGAGGGAAAGGGAGAAAATTTCAAACTTATGGAAGTGATTCTTAAGAACAAAAAATTAACTTTTTTAGAAAAAGTAGAGTGGGCATATAATGACTAATATATGAAGAGCATTTTTCTGGAAATATAGTTCAATGGAGAGGAGCACAGCAAAATAAGGCTGGAAATGAAAGTCATACTAAATTGTTTTTTGTTTGTTGTTGTGGTGGTGGTGTGTTTGTTTTTCTGGAGGCAGAAGGTAGGGCAATTGGGGTTAAGTGACTTGCCCAAGGTCACACGTCTAGTTTTTTTTTTTAATGTTAAATGTCTGAGACTAAATTTGAACTCAGGTCCTCCTGATTCCAGGACAAGTGCTCTATCCCCTGTGCCACCTAGGCACCCCTAGGTTAAACTGCTAGTTTTTTTTTAATGTTAAATGTCTGAGGCTAAATTTGAACTCAGGTCCTCCTGACTCCAGGACGAGTGCTCTATCCCCTGTGCCACTTAGGCACCCCTAGGTTAAACTAAATTATGCAAAGCTTTAGATATCAGGAAAATGTTTTCCTATTTTTATGTAATAGTAGGTTAGGAATAGCTGACATTTTTAAAGCAAATAAAAGAACATCACAATGTTATATTGTAATGATAACTCATACTGTGGTGTGATAGATAAATGGAAGAGGAGAAAAAAATTTGTTCAGAGTTTATTGTAGTGGTCTTTCCTCTTCCTTAATTTCCATCTCTTTTGTTGATCTCCACCTCCTTCTTTTTCTGACTGATTGAATGAGTCTGGCTTATAACAAACATCAACTTTATCAAACTACATAAAAGCATGCAGTACCAGAAAATACGTTAATAAGAAGTAAGGGTAAGATCCAAGTTCAAATTTGGCCTCAGACTCTTAACTAGCTGTGTGACCATGGGCATATCACCTCCCCACAGTTGCCTTTAATTTCTTCACCTGTAAAATGGGCATAATAATTGCATATATCTCTCAGAGTTAGTGTGATGATCAAAAGAGAAAATTGTAAAGTGCTTAGAACAGTGATTGGCACATAGTAAGTGTTCTATAAATTCTAGTCGTAATTAAAATCAATATAAATGGAGCATTTTAGTGGGGATTATACTGCTAGGGCATATGATGTACATGAACTAGTAAACTCTTCATCAATACAAGAATGAGGCATCTATAGAAGAGATAATACATGACTACTTCAGTGAAATACTTGCTGAAATCTATTCCCCAAAGATATCATTGTGGCTAAGATGTTGAAATAAAAGATGGACAAAATGACTGGTAGATTTATAGCAGATTTAACAGACATATTCAACGTAGCCAATTAATTAATGTTCTGATGCATCTCTAAGGAGAGCCAGGTATTGAAGAAAGAATGCTAAAATGCAAGCAGAGAACACTGTGGCTCTACCACTTAATTTCTTTTAAGAATGTGGATGAGGGGTTTCAACTATTTTGACCTCAGTTCTTCATTTGTAAAATGAAGGTATGGATACTAGATGATATATAAGGTCTCTTTCACATTTCAGTTTATGATTCTATACTACTTGCTATTGAATGGCATAAGACATTTTAATGAAAGCATAAATCCTTTAGACTATGCCCTGAGAGATAAAAACGAATTAGCAGAGATATGCTTTCCTTTTCCCTTTCCCTTTCCTTCCTTACTTCTTCCTTCTTTTAACCTTTGTAGTCCAGATCTCATTGAGGCCCAAGGAAAAAGCTATCTCTATGGTTTTTCTCCCCAAACCCTACAGCAAATCATTCTTTCTGTTTCTGTTTGTACAATGAATTCTTCTTCTGCACCCCTGGAGGAGATAACCCAGAATCCCTGAACCTCTCAGTTCCTCTGGCACACTCCCCTTTTCCTGATGTTGGTGAGCTGTCTCCTTCCTCTTCCCCTACTCCCAAATAGGATGTAGAACTGCTTATACCACCAAAATGAACTGGGAATAAATATCTAATATTCTTCTAGTAATATTGCTAGAAATTGCTATTTGCCATTCACAAGTCTAGACACTACCAGCTGACTTGATGGCATATCTTAAGTACTTCAAATTCTTGCCATTCACCCACCACTTCACACTTTGGACTTCAGGTCCACTCAGTCCTCCCTGCAACTCAACTCTTCCATATGTATTGACTACCCTCAGTGAAGAGTATGAGCTTTCTGAGAGAAGGGGAATCTCTTTTCTTTTTTTTTTTAGATTTGTACCCCCAGTGTTCCCCATAATGTTTGGCACAAAGTAAATGGTTAATAAATTATTTCCCCTTCAAATGATTGATTAATTGATTCATCAAAAAAAATAAACAACCCAGCAATTACTAGTAAACAGAGCACCCATTTCATAGGTCAATGAATTATTTAAATGGCACACACCTGGTAGAAGCCCTTTCCTTTAAATTGCTAAATGATACAAGTCTATGAATTTAACTGCATCTTGAAAAATACACCTCATGATACAAACTAGTGAAAAAATCTAAGAGTCTGAGTCTCTTGATCCCAGTTATGAGTTCTATTTGCCTCATAGCCTGTCACGAGAAGCTTTCTATTGGCAGTTTGCTTAACTGTGATTCTAATGAAAAAAGAACTCTAGCTCTCAAGAAATAATGAAGGCTTTTTTTCTAGCCAGCTTAACTTGAATTAACTTCAAGGGGCACTGTCAGGGTCTGGATTTTCATACCAAGTCACCTCCTGGTACATAATTTGATGCTGTAATTTATTCATAGTTATTTCTTATTAAATGAAGCCTGGTGGCAATATTAGAGTAATAAGGGAAGAAGGCAAAGAAGGCAGTGCTTGTTTTATTGCCAGGAAATGTTCACTGAGAAGGAAAAAAAAATGAGACTTACCTATGATCTGTTAATATACAGGTAATTGTTCTGTGGAGTTCTCAAATTGAGCTGCTATAAGAGTTCACAAATTGAGCTGCTATGAAATTCCACTCTGATTTCTACTTTATTACACTGGCTGTTTGAAGATGAGATTCAATTAGAGCTTTGCCCTTCCATCCCAAACTCTGGAACCAAGTTAGACAACCCATTTAGGTCCTTTCAGTTACTCCTGCAACAATCAGGGATTCCATCTACTCTCATTCTGTCTCAATATTTTCCTGTACCATGTATTAAGCACAGTGTGGAAGGAAAACCTTCATTATTGATAAAATGGAATCAATTTATTTACATTAAACTTTGCCTTCTTATAACTAAAAAGCATTTTCTGTGAAGTATTTTATAAAAGCTAAGAACCCATTCTTCTGTATGATCCCAGGCACATTTATTCATTCAACAATCAATCATTAAATATTATGTACCAGAGACTGTGCTAGATATTGACACTAAATTGACACAATCCTTTTTCCAAGGAGCTTACAATTCTCCTGGTAGAGTTAGAAAGGAGGGACAATATGCATACAGATCATCAATACAAAATATACACAAACTGATATGATACCTGGAATTGAGGGAGGAGAGATGGAACAAGCATTCATTAAGGACCTTCTGCTATATGTCAAGCTCTGTACTGAGCACTTTATAAATGTTATTTGATTAGTAGTGACTTTTTGATAGCTAGCAAGTAGGTAAATTATAATAAGCCTAGTCTAGAAGATGATTCTCGAGCTGATATTTGAAAGAAGTTAAGGCTGGTATCAGATGTGGTAGGGATTCCTTCCATGTACAGTGGATGGCCTGTGCCAAGGCACAAGACAAGATGATGTGATAATAAACAGCCAGTGGAGCAGTGTAGTTTCAAACTAGAGCATGAGAAGGGAAATAACTTGCATTAAACCTAAAATGTTAGGCTGAGCCTAGATTGCAAGGAGTTTTAAGTATATAGTTTATCCTTTAAACAAGAGGGAACTTCTTGAGGATGAGAGCAATAAATTTTACAGATTTAAAGGGTCTTTGATATCATTTTGACCAAATCTTACAAATAATAAAATGGAGTCCCAGAGTAATTAAGGGTCTTACTCAAGGTTACCCAGGGACCATGGCCTATATTTGTTCCTAGCATCTCTGACACTAGAAATGGGACTGTTTCCACTGTATTATGATGCTCTTAATATTAATATCCAATGCCTTCTATTACCCTAATATTTAATCCTGATCATATTTCCATTTACTTTTTGTTTCAAATAATAAAACAAATCTCTATCCTTCAAGGATGTCCTGATGTTTAAACATGTTCTAAAGAATTTATTCCAGAATCTAAAAGTTTATTAGCAGGTTCCTAGAAGTAAGATTTCAAATGTGGTGTCAAAATGGACAGAAATAGTGTGTTGTACAGCATACTCTTTAACATATGCAATGTAGAAGAGTGAATTTTTCCAAAAGTAAGTCAAGAAAACTGTTTTAATGACCTTAACCTTATCATGAACAACAAGTACTATCTGAATATTAATATTTTACCAGTTTTGCTAAATGGCAGTAAAATGTAGAAAACTGAAAGCTGAAAGAGTAAAGATCCATACCTCAGAGTTTGAAACAGATCAAGCAATGGAAAAGAATATGGTAGGCATGAAGAGGCTGGAGCACCTGTCCAAAGAAGAACCTTGAATTTCTATAACAGGAAGAAATGATAGGTTGGTCAAATGGCAAGGGTAAGTGATGACAGATTGATCATCATAGGGCTCTACTGGTACTGAAGATAAAATGGGGAAGTTCTCCAGCATATTAGGTATCATGCCTGTTGCCAACTCTAGAGAGAACATAGACACAATCAACAGAAGATGGATAACGTCTTGGGAAAAGGATTAGCAATAAAGAGAAGCAGGTATAGTTGTTGAGTGCTAGAAGGTTGGAACATCGTTGGTCAGTTAGTCAATAAGCATTCATTAAGTACTTATTCTATGCTAGGGGAACTCAAATTGATTTTTTATTGACATCTGCAGTCTGTGACACTGTGGATCTCTCTCTTTCCTCTTTGATACTCTCTTTTCTCTAGGTTTTGGGAACACGATTCTTTCCTGGTTCTTTTATACAACTACTTTTTCTCTATGTTCTTTGCCAAATTTTTATCTAATCCATACCCTCTGGTCATAGTTTTCCCTCCAAGTTCAGTCCAAGGCCTCTTTCTCTTTGTCCCTATATACTTCCCTTAGTGATCTCATCAGCTACAATAGATTTAATTACCATCTCTATGCTGATGATTCTCAAATCTTCCAATCATACATAATTTTCTCTTTTGTTATTCAGTTGTTTTGCAGTTTTTTCCAACTCTTCATGACCCCATTTGTGATTTTTCTTGGCAAAAATATTGGAGTCATTTGCCTCTCTTTTCCAACTCATTTTACAGATGAGTAACTGCGTCATACAGTGTGAAGTGACTTGCCCAATGTCACATAGCTAATAAGTGTCTGCAGCCAGATTTAATCACAAATACGTCTTCCTGACTTTAGGCCCAGCACTCTATCCATTAAGCCAGCCAGTTCTCCCCCCCCCCCCATCCCCATTCTTTTTATTGCCTTATATAATCTCACATCTCCAACTGACTTTCAGAAATCTTGAACTGCAAAGCCAGCAGACATCTAGGACTAAATATATCCAAATTTGAATTCATTATTTTTCCTGCAAACCCTCCCCATCTCCTACCTTTCCTATTGATATAGAATACTTCAAAAGTTTCCCAGTCCCTCAGGTTTACAACCAAGAAGTCACCCTTGAATCTTCACTTTCTCCCCCATTCTTTCCCATATTTTGACAAGGCCTATACATTTTGCAAAATCTCCCAAATATGCCCACTTCTCTTCTTTGACATTGTTACCACTCTATGCACGCCTTTAACACCTCCTACCTAGACTGTTGCTGTAGCCTGTTGCTGAGTCTCCCTGCCTCAAGTCTCTCTTTGCTTCAATCTGTCCTTCACTCAGTCAACAAAGCGATTTTCCTAAGACTCAAACTCAACCATGATACCTGCTTTATCACTGTTCTCCCCCATAAACACACTCAGAAAACTCCAAAGGCTTTCTATTGCTTTCAGAATAAAATACAAAACTCTCTGTTTGGCATTCAAAACCTGTCATAACAACTCTTTCTTACCTTTCCAGGTTTTTATTTATTTGCTTATTTATTTCTTCATTCATTCATTCATCCATCCATCCATCCATCCACTCATCCATCCACTCATCCATCCATCAACCCATTCATTCATTAGTTTATTTAATATTCTATGACACACTCCTTAATATAGTGACACTGGCCTCATGGCTGTTTCATCTCCCAGTTCAAGGGATTTTCTTTGGCTATCTCCCTGCCTGAAAGGCTCTTCCTCTTCAAAATTGATTATTGAATTTCCTGACTTCCTTTAAGTTCCAACTAAAATCTCTCATTTTTAACAGGAAACCATTCTCTGTCCCTCTTAATTCTAATGCTTTTTCTTTCTTAATTATTTACTGTTTATCTTGTAAATAACATGTTTGTATAAATTTGTTTATGTGTTATCCCTCTGTTAGATTTTGAGCTTCTTGAAGACAGGGACTATCTTTCATCTCTTCTTTTTTTGTATCTCCAACATTTACTACAGTGTCTCTTACATAGTAACTGTTTAATAAATGCTTATTGATCGGTGGAGGTTAGGTATTAGACAAGGCCTTTTTCAGAAGAAAGGATTTCAGAGATAAGGATGACTACTGGGAGGATTGAAATAAGGAGTCAAAACAGGTTGAATAAGAGGCTTAGTATTTACCTGCAAAAGCCTAGCTGATGCTATGTTTTATGGAATTATATTAGGGGAAAATCAGTTCCATTTTATTGATCTTTTCTACTGACATTCAACAGCCATGGAGCAAGACCCAAGAAAGCAGGCAGTGGATATTAAACAGGAATGATGATTCCAAGAGATGTCAAGAATTCTAGGGTTCATGAAATATTAATGAAATATGGTATAATAAAGATGCCTATAAAGAAGAATATGGCCCCAATGCTAACTGAATGGAATTCAATACAACACATTTGTTAAATTTGAAACAATTGTTAATCCCCCAAATGTATTATATTAGAAGAGCAAAATTTAGACAAGATATAGCCCCTTATTATCCTGTAGTTTAGAGTCTAAGAGTAGGATAAGGAATGGTATCCCCCTATGCCTAGATACAAACTCAGAGAGCTACAGTACAAAAGAATGCA
Source organism: Pseudocheirus occidentalis (assembly GCA_028646575.1). Classification (NCBI taxonomy): domain Eukaryota; kingdom Metazoa; phylum Chordata; class Mammalia; order Diprotodontia; family Pseudocheiridae; genus Pseudocheirus; species Pseudocheirus occidentalis. The sequence goes on from CM053599.1 coordinate 78,624,035, forward strand.
CGATAAATATAATAGATACAATAAAATCACGTACACGGTGTAGAGTACCAGAAAAGGCATTCCCAGATTCAAGAATGGGGAAGACCAGATAAAGCTTTGAGGAAGAGGTAGCTTTCTAGCTGAGTTTTAGATTTAGGAATTCAATAGGTAAAGATAAATGGATAGGATATTTTGAACACTAGTCATAGACCAAGTAAAAGGCTCAGAGGCAGTAAACTATAAAGCATTTTCAGGGGATTAAGTATGGTCCAATTTGGACTAAGGAAAATAGTATGTGGAAAGAAGCTATGATATGAGGTAGAAATGTAGCAAGGGGCAATTTTAGGGAAGGTTTTGATTCTAGGTGGAAAAAAACATATTAAATCTAGAATTACTAGGCTTGGGTTCGAATCACGATTCTTTACTTACTTAACTTTCCTGGGTCTCAACTGCTTGAGCTAAAAAATGCAAGGAATAGATAACATCTGATATAATGCGCTAATTCCATAGATGAGGACACTGAGGGCTACAAGGATTACTCCACGGTCAATGTTAGTAATAAAAGGAAAGACTTAGGAACTAAATATCTTGATGTGAAATTGCAATATACTTTTGCTTTAATTTTTGCATTTAAAGCATTTTATTTTTTTTCAATAACACATAAAGATAGTTTTAAGTATTCATTTTTATAAGATTTTGAGTTTTATTCTTTTTCTTCCTCTCTCAGTTTCCTCCCGCCACCCCAGGACAGCAAGAAATCTGATCTCAGTTATACATACATGATCATATCAAACATATTTCTACATTAGTCGTGTTGTGAAAGAAGAATCAGAACAAAGGGGAAAAACAATGAGGAAAAAATAAAAACAGTGAAAATAGCATGCTTCAGTCTGCATTCATACTCCATAGTTCTTTCCCTGAATGTGGATTGCAGAATATTTTTTCTATTAGAAATGTAAAGCAAAAAAGGCTCAAAAACTAGTCAATTTCTTTTATAAAATTTTAGAGAAATTTCCCTCTAAAAAAGTCAAAGTATCACATGGAGAAATATTAATATTTAACATTTAACTATGCTCATCTAAGACTAAAGGAAAGAAAATCAATGAAAGGGCAGAGTATTAATGGAAGGTTTTCAGAGTAGGGAAAATACATTAAATAGACACATCCAACCCTACAGAAAAGATGGCTGAGTCCAGGGATATGAAGCATTTTGCAATGGCACTGATGGATTTTCAATAAAGTTGATGACATCACCAAAAGCCAAGATTGGTGCTCTCTTAAAATTCAAGGTCTCTGCATTATCATAATATTGCTTTAAGTGGTTACAGAAAGGGATTCCTTGAAAAGATGGATGTCAGTGAACAAGGATAATTTTGAAGAATGGAAGGAGTTTCTCTCCCCAGTACCAGACTAGCATCCCCAGACATCACTTTAAACATTTGAAAGTGGAGGTCACAAAGGCATCAATGTATATGTACATAGTTAAATAAGACGACACAATCTTTGCTTAAATTCTGAGAAGTATTGAGTCAAGTCAACAAATATTTATTAAGTATTTATTTTGTGAAAGAAGTGGTGTTAAGCACTGGGAATTCAAATGATCACAGAAAGAAAGACCTAACCTCAGGATGTTTACATTCTAATGGGGGAAGATAAACACATAAAAGGAAGCTGAAAGTTGGGAAATGAGGAATAGATAAAGGTAGCAGGCTCTTCCATCGACATGGAAGAAATTCCTTCCTACAGATTCCTGAGTATGGTTTGTTGCACAATGAAGACATGATTGGCCAGGGTTTCCATTTTAAAATGAAAGTTCTAGGGAGAGGAATAGAGGCTATAAGATAGAAGGTAGTTTTAATTCATGAGGTTCAGGATCAGCATGAGCTTCTGGGGAATTTTCTATGGGATGGTAGAGAAAGACTAGAGACTGAATGCAAGAGAGTAGAGAAATAAAGATCAAGCAGCATGAAGGATGACAAATATCATAACAAATGATATTAAATGCTAAGTGCTAGATGATAGTGGTAAAAAAAATGAAATCTGCCCTCTATGATGGGGGGAAAGATAATTATCAAATGCATGAATCATACTAGCTTCTAAAAGGAGGTGGAATTTTCATTTTACTTCAAAGAAAAGGATAGGAATTCATAGGTGAAGAACAACTGAACCTGGATAATTCATTTAATGTCCCTGGGCCTCAATTTCCTGATCTATAAAGTGATGACTAGATACCCACTGAGGTCTCTTTTATCACTAGATCTAGAACCTTGGATTTTCTAAAAAGAAGATTCCTTGAATAGGGAGCATCTTAAGCAAAATCACAAATGTCAGAAAACACTGATTATATTCAAAAAATGTAGGTTCAATTCAGGAAATGGCTAGAGAATAGCATTGGTGGAGAGGAGTAACAGGAGATAGTGATAATGAGAGACCTGGCATATCCTTGTCAATCCACTAGCAATGGGGTTTAAGAAAAGACAATTTACTACTGAGGCAGAGGTAGTGATTGCTCATCATGACAAGGGGGAAATCAGGTTGACCTTTCCAATTCCATCTCCCATTCCCAGCCAAATGCAACTAGCTGTGAAACATCTTTTAGAGGAAGTAACATTAAATTTCTCTGCAATATAAGCATGGGGAATGTTTGCTCCATACTTGCAAACCTCCATTGAAGACATTACCCAGAAGGATCACCCAAGAGCAGTTTGTTCTCTCTGTTGTAGCACAAAGTTAAGGTAAGTATTATTTCAGTTTGGTCCCTTTCGTCTAATAGAAGTAACATGAAACATGAGTCAAGAAACATTTTTTAAGTTCCAACACAGCTGTAATTCTCTATGTGATCTTGAACCTATGACTTAACTAGTGAGTTTTGTTTTCTTTATTTTGTAAAACAAAGGGTTTGAACTAATGATGCATTTTAGCTCCGATATTCTGACATTCTATATGGTCATTCTGATTTTGTTTAATCATGTGGAATATAGAAAATATCACTCATTAAGTTGGGAACAAAATAATAGAACAGCCACCCCTTCATCAACCTGGTTTGCTTAATTCTAACTATGTCTATAATATGTTTACTTCTTTCGGCTTTGTGGAATTGTAGAAAATGAAAAAAAAAGAATAGAAAGGAAGAAAAATGAAGGGCAGAATGAAAAGTAGGAACAGTTTCCCAAAGAGATTGATATCTTCTCAAAACTTACGAATTTCAAAAGTCAGAAAACTGGAAAAGGCCCTTGACTCTTCTCGGTCTCAGGTTTTGTATCTGTTCATGGAGGAGTTTTGACTGGAATAATCTTGCAATTTTCTTTCAGCTCTAACATTCCATAACTGTATGATCCTAAAAATAGCTTCTCTATTTCTGTGAATTTCTATGCAAATTCTACATCAGTGAAACTCAGAGATTGTCTAGCTGACTCCTTGTATTCAATCAATTCCAGGTCCTTCCCTCGGGTGATACTTTTACCAAACCTGCTGACAAGGAGTTAAAACTTTGCTGTCCTGAGTGAATGACAGGTATTGTCATTTTACTTTCCTGGTGGTGCTTTGGATGAGAGATGATTGGTTTTGCATGTTAAGAGTCCCCTGTTGATTTGGGGAGGTGTCATGTATACTCAGCTCTGGAAAGTAATCCTCAAATCAAATCTCTTCACAGCTGCACATAAATCAATTTAGCGTGTATTGTCTCCTTGAAACAAAAGTCAAATTCCAGCTGCACTCAGACAATCTAGGAGACAACTGTGAAACAATGTGAATTAGAACTGTAATCAAGGTGTGAGCAAGAAGCAAAAATGCTAAATGAATTGTGAGACCTTGTACCATTCTCCAATATGAACCCTCTTCCTGTGCCTCAGAAAATGAGAACTCCCAAATGTGTACTTGGCTCTCAGGGCTTGGGGTTATCTATAATACATAAACTCTAATTACGAGTGAAATGCTTGACTTATAAAATGTTTTATAAATTGTTAAAGCTGAAAGAAATCTTAAGCATAATGTACTCTGACATTATCATTTTACAGATGAGGAAAGTGAAGCCCAGTAAATGGACAGTATTTACCCAAAGTCAACAAGGTGAAAGAGCCAGGAACCATTTAAAGGATTGTATGTATTTAGAGCTGGAAGATCTAATTGGATTAGATCTAAAAGATCTAATTCAAATACATTATTTTACATATCAGGAAAATGAAGCTGAGAGAGAAGTGAATTGTCCAAGGGTAATAAATGGCAAAAAAAATGGCAAAATCTTTATTCAATCCTTAGTTCTCTCTGTGACCGAGTTCATTTCTCTCTCCATAGCAAACTGCTCCCTCAATTCTCACTCCCAATACAATGCTCTATCTGGCACTAAGGTGCCAGTTCAGGTACATGCATGTTGGAACCATCACTGCCTAAGAACAGCAGTGAATGATCTCTTTTTGAGTTTCTCAGTTCTTGAAATAATCATTTGAGATATAAAATCACAGAAACTTATTTTTTTCCTTTTTTTTTTTTTTGGAGGGGGGAAGGCAAGGCAATTGGGATTAAGTGCCTTGTCCAAGGTCACACGGCTATTATGTGTGTCAAGTGTCTAAGGTCACATTTGAACTCAGGTTCTGCAGACTCCAGGGCAGGTGCTCTGTTCATTGTGCCACCTAACTGTCCCCAAATCACAGAATTTTAGAGCTAGAAAGAACCTTGGAGATGATCACCTCCTCCCACCCCTTCCAAATTTTAAAGGATGTTAAACTAAGTCCTAGTGCTCAGAAGAATTTATATTTGTATGATTTTCGAGGTCTTTAGAAGCACTTTTCTAGGAACATTCCTTGGCAGGGGGGCAATGTAGATGTTACTGGGCATTATTACCTCTATTTTAGATATGAGACAATGAAGCAAAGAAAGTGAAACAAATTGAACTAAGGTCACTTATCAAATAATTGTCAAAACCAGGACCCTAACAGAGTTTGATAAATCCAAATGTCCTTTCATTCTATGAAGCTAGGGGATTAAACTGACTCACAATTCAGAATTCTTTCTACTACATACCACACTATCTCCCATATATGACAGTGCTTCTTTAAACAAAAGAAAAACCAATATTAAGTGTTTCCTAATATTAGACTCAACCTCTTAGCCTTGAGATTAAGAGCCACATGTTCTGCCACCTGAGATACCCGAGAAGATACTAATTTCCCTATTGTAAAAGTTAGGAGACTGACACAGAGAAAGTAATGAAATAGACTAAAGTTACATAAAGTGTTAACTTGATATTAAGAAGTGTGAAGAAACAAAAGTCCTCTAGAAAAAAAGCTCTAGAGTCATCATTTCATAATGGCTTATAAGAGCCAATTGTTAAATTTCAGTAGGAATATTAAAAACTCAGAAAAAGGAAAATGCTATAAATCAGGGCTTGACTTCCAGACTTAAGAAAAAGATGGAGAAAATGTTAATAATTAAAATTAAACCTAAAATTGCACATATATGTGTGTATGTATTTTCTGACAAATGTGTATTAATTCTGGGGTAGCTTTCTAATGGAGTTCATAAGAGGCATAAGAAGTAGAGTGACAAATTTTTATTCCTCACATTTATAGATGTCAATTTCTTATAGCATTATATTGACTACCATAATTTATTTAGCCAGAGTATTCTGGTAGAAATAATATACTAATACCTCCTCCCCTAGGAAAGTTAGGCTGGTTTTTCCTCATTGTTACTGAATCTGCCCTGGGCATTTGATTTGCTAAAGGGAGTAAGGTTTCAGTGGTTAATGTAGCTTCCTGATCACCTGTGTACAAAACTGCACCACAGCCTTAACAAAGGCTGGTGTCTTTATACAGAATGTACAAGGATGGAATGGTATACTCAAATGAATTAATGTTTTATTCTAGAAGACTATCTCTTTCCTTTTCTGAGCATCCTTACCTTGCTATGGCTAAAAAAGCCTCCTTTGGTTAACTCTTAGGTTAAACACATCTTATTTATTGTCATTTTCAGGTCGAATTATTATGAGACCACCTTGTTTAAGGTCCAGCTTGTTATATTACTTTTTGTTATTATATTGTCCTTATATTGGGTCATTTATGTTTCTTTCATTATATTCCTCTGTTCATTTTTTACAAATATGAAGTGTTGTTTTCAACTTGTGAATAAATAGTTTTTGTTTTTTATGGTTATATTTTCAGAACATATTTGTAACAATGGAATTATTGTGTCAAAGGAGATGATTATTTTTGTAACTTTTAATATGTATTTGCATATAAGCTTCCTAAAAATTCTAGACATTTGCGGTTCCTCCAGAAAAGAATATATTAATCTGTTTCTCTACAATTCTATTAGCTATCAGCTTCTCTGAATGCAGTTATTTTTTGCCAGTTTGATGGGTATAAGGGAATTATTGCTGCAATTTAAATAACTATCTCTTTGATTATTAGTGAGGTGAATATAAAGCAATGTTATTATTAATAATATATTTTTTTCTTTTGAAAATTTCCTTTTTACTTTCAGGGTGTTTTTTAAACATGTTAACTATTGTTTATTCATGACATTCCCTATCTTGTAATTATGGAATTTATTTATTTTTTTTGCTTTTTGGGGGCAATTGGGGTTAATTGATTTGCCCATGGTCATATGGCAAGTTTTTTGTGTTGTGTCTGAGGCTAGATTTGAACTCACGTCCTCCTGACTCCAGGGTAGGTGCTCTTTTCACTGTGCCAACTAGCCACATCTGGAATTAACTTTTAAACCAAATTCCTTAGCTTTATTTCTAAGTATCTGTAATTATCAGTTAGGGAATATAAATCTATCACGCTTAGACTGAATCTTCAGAAAATAAATCAAGTACTCAATTCAATCAATTCTTTGAATGTAGTCAATTTGGCCTCAGTCCCTTTAACTTTGAATACTTATCTTCTAAAATTCAGAGAATAAAGAAAGAAGGAAAAAATGAGTCAAACCAGTTGTTTGTCTGACATCACTAATCATTTAAGACAATAAAATCAAACTTCCATGAATATGAAGTCTTTTGAATTCAAACATCATACTCCTTAGTTTTTCAAACCATGGACTTTAAATTGTGCTCACCCTTAGTTTCACTTTAGGAAGAAGTTCATTCATTGGGAGAGATTCTGCAGCTTTCTTGTATTTGAAAAACTCTTCACAAACATCATTTACCCTCTCATACAGGTTATCAATGACAGTTGTTGGCTTTAATAGATATATAAAAGAAGTAGATGAGCCCAAGAGTACTGGATCAATCTCAAGAAAACTCTTCAGGAACATAGTTTTTGATAATGTTGTCCATTGTCTAAAGTTAGTATGTGGAATGGCAGAGGGCTGCTGCTGACCTCTCTCTTTTCAAATACTATAAAGAGTAGAATCCAGTGAATAAGAACAGATAATTTCTCAAAATAAACTGAATAACCATGAGGTTGCACAGTCTAGGGAAAAAACTGAACTTGCCTCTTTCACAAAGGTGTCATTTGGAGCTTGCTTGACTAGTTTTTGCCAAGTGTGTGAAGCCCTTGGGATAAGAAGACTCTGTAAATAATTGTACCTGCTAAATGGCTGCCTCAGATATGAAGGTTTCTTGAGCTGAAGCCAACTGCAGTGTTAAAAGAAGACTGGATGATGGCAAAAAAAAAGGAAAAAAGTCAATGAGATTTTCATTGCAGTGGTCAGCTTTAGGATGATAACTTCAGAATTTAAGAAAGAATTTCCTTCTGCTAACAAAGTATTTGTTGAATAAACAACTTTATCATCACTTCATTCTCTGAGTTTCACTTTCCCCATCTTTAAAATGCAGATAATAATACTTGTACTACCTGCCCAAGAATGTTGTTGTTGAAAGAACATTAGACATGGGGCAGCTAGGTGGTGCAGTGAACAGAGCACCAGCCCTGGAGTCAGGAGGAAATGAGTTCAAATCTAGCCTCGGAGACTTAATACTTACTAGCTGTGTGACCTTGGGCAAGTCACTTGACCAAATTGTCCTCCAAAAAGCAAAAGAAAGAAAGAAAGAAAAAGAAAGAAAGAAAGCACATTACACAATGATTCAAATGAATTCAAATAGAGTTCTTGTTCTGTCATTTATTAGCTCTGGATAATTTATTTCATCATTCTGAGCCTCAGTTTCCTTATCTATGAAGTAGGGATAATAATAATCATATCATCTAAATCCCAAATTTCCTGTGAAAATGAAAAGTAATATTATACTTTAAAAGAACTTTGGAGAGTAGTATAAAAATTTATTGTTACTACTATTATCATGGCAATCCTCAGGCTTATATATATATAAAACATGTTAACTATTGTTTTTGCTATATATATATATATATAATTGTTTTTGCTATATATATATATATAATAAACATTTGCAACTTATTTATAAGTAGATTCCTGTTATACACATAAATTCTCTTATTTTCCCTCTTTCCTTATTTCAGCTACCTAATATTTCACACACACACATACACACACACACACACACACACAAAATGTATTCCCTTTTCAATTCTGGTGTGAATATGCAACTTAGAAATGTAGAGTGATTTATAAATAATTTGAAATACTTTTTCATTTGTCTAATGGAATAATGAGTTCCCAAAGACATTTCAATAAAATCTAATTGGGGGTGGCTTTAATACCAAATCAATTCATTCTATAGGAAAAAGAAATCTAGAATTGCTAGTAATGGCAATGCTCTAATCAATCTGTAATCTCAAACATTTCTCCAAAATACAGAGACAGAGGGATGGTTAGGTGGTGCACTAAATAGAGCATGGGCCCTGGAGTCGGGAGGACCTGAGTTCAAATCTGGCCTCAGATACTTACCATTTACTAGCATTGTGATCTTGGGCAAGTCACTTAATCCCAACTGCCCTGTGTCCAACAAAAGAAAAAAAAGCCTACAAAAACAGAGAGATTAAAAGGCATCCAAGCCTAAGGACCCTCTAAAAATCTCATCCGTGCTCTGCTCTAAGTTCACCACAGGAAGTATATGCAATGTATTGTGGGACCTTCCTCACTTTCTCTTGCCATCATAAGGGTAACACTGGAGTATTCAGAGCACATATCTGTTATCTCATTTTCTCATGATGTGACTGGCCGTATCTTCTTCTTTGTTAATATGTTTTATTATAACCTTTCTGCATCTTTTCTTACACAATTCCTTGTTTTTAATATGCTAAAGCTATGATGCACAGCTCTCCTAGAGACCTGTCCTTTTTATGAAATCATCATAAAAGATTATTGATACCATACTTGTTTAAAAATAAAGCCCTTTTTACAGAGAGTCTCTAGGGGTCATTATAAGAATTTTGTTTGGTAATCCATTCTACTCCCCTCTTTATTATACTTATGGGTGAACTTTCTGTCTTTTGTCTCACCTTACATATGCTCTCCAGTATGCCTGGTACCACCTCCCTCCTTACTTCTGCCTTCTAGAATCCTTAATTCATTCAAAGCCCACTTCTAATGCTACCTACTTTTTAAGGTCTTTCCTAGTCTCTCTCTCTCTCACTTTGCTCCTGGGGCTCCCACACACACCCTAAAATTACCTTATTTTTCTGCTTATTTTGTGAATTCTTATCCATGCAAACATATAAATATATGCTATAATATGTGTATGCGTTAATATTATATTCCACTCTCCCTGCAATGGACAGTCATTAATTCTATCTCCAATACAACCGCTTTGCCTTTATCTCTACTTTCCCCTACTTCATGTCCTCTCTCTCATTTGCAAAATGCCAGTCTATACTTTTTTTGATCTGGGCATTTCTCCCTTCAGGGCAGTTTTACAGGGGTCAGGAAGCTGTAGCCTCAAGGCTACATGTAGCCTTCTAGGTCCTTGGGTATGGCTTATTGACTGAGTCCAAGTTTTACAAAACAAATCATTTTACGGATTTTTTCTGAAGTTTGTATTCAGTAAGCGGTCTGTACTTGAAGACCTAGAGGGCCACATGTGTCCTTAATGCTGCAGGTTCTCCACCCCTGTATCCTTTTTTGGGTACCCTATGCATAGCTGCACAGGTGTGAACAGGAAAAAGATCCCTTTTTCCTCCAATATTCTCATTCACTAACTCCAGGATCACCTAATGGCTACAGGTGGTGCCCCCTAGAGTTTAGTCTGTGCTGGGAAAGAGACTGAGATAGCCCCTACCTACTCCACACCACCTTTCGTTTTGGTTGGCAGAAAGAGAGAGGGAGTTGCACAGAATGAGGTTTGGATTGGTTTCAACAGATTGTCGGTCTCATTGAATTACCTTTCCTAAAAAACAGCAACTCTTTTCCAAACTTCCCGATTCCTCTGGAAGTAATTCTCATCTTTATAATTAACCAGATTCATAGTCTTGATGTCTGTGACTCCTGACCCTCCCTCTTCCCAATTATGCCCAATTAGATTGCAAATCTTGTCTTTTCTATGCCTTCATCTCTCCTCTCTGTTTCCTTCTCTCTAAAGCTAGTTTAGGCTCTCATTAATTGCCACCTATTCTGTTGCAATAACTTCTTAATTGATGTCCCTACATTGTCTATCATTTCTGTAATTCATCCTCTGCAAAGCTGCCTACGTGATTTTTCTAAAGTGCAGGTATAATCATGTCACTCACTCCCCTACTCAAGAGACTACTTTCCATTTACTCTATGTCTTTCTATTTACTCTAGGTTCAAATATCATTTGGTCTTTATGCCATCATTTTGTTTTTTCGAAAACAGCACCTTCAAAACTGAACTCATTGTCCTTTCATTTCTTCCCCATCACATGGGGGACACTTCTTAATTTCTTTATTTTTTGTTAATTGTTCCCCTGCCCCAGTTCAAGCTCATAATCTTAAAGTTATCTCATTCTACCTTTTCCTTTACTCCATCTAAGATAAATAGATAGATATACATATACATTTGCATACACACATATATATGTATATATATATATAGATAATCTTTTAATATATTTTAGCTAAAGTCTGATGTAATCAAGCAAACCACTCTGATTAAAAATTCCTTTCCTTGTGTCTGTAACTTCAAAGACCAGAGGTGAAGTGAGATTTCCCTTATCTTGGGATTTACTCCACATGAGAGCAAAACAGACATCCTGAGACCATGAACTAACTGTAAATAGACCCTGCTATGGTCCTTTTCAATTTGCATTTGAACCAAAGAACTCTGTTTTCACATATAGATGGTAACAAATGGAAGTCATAAAGTTTTGAGACAGAGTATTCCTGAACTGGGATGGTTCTAAAAAATGTATAAAGAATCTTATGATTTCTCTGTTCATCAGTCAGGATTTAGTACTCCTTGATCAGGTAATCTAGCCTTAAGGGAATAATAAAGAATAAATAATGTAATTTTTATATTACTATCTGTCTCTTAAACCTAACCTTTTCTAGAGGTTGACTATATACATGCATACATACACACAGAGTTTGGGAGGGGGTTATTCTTATTTTTTCAGTCTTCTTGTTTCAATTTCGGAAGAATTTTGGCTCTCTATCATCTAATGTTTGTTTCCACTTCAACTGCCAACACCCTAGTTCAAGCCTTAATCTCTTTTGCTTAATTATTGAAATATGCTCCTTATTGGTCTGCCTTTTTCTAGGCTATTGCCTCTCCAATTTGTCTATTACAGATCCAAGTAATTTTGGAAGCACTGTTCAGATCCTGCCACTCTTCTGAAACAAAAGAATTTTTTTAAAGGAAACAAAATAACTCTGCTCCTCCCAAAAAAACATCAACCCTTCCATTCCTCACTCTAACCCTTGATTACCTATTGAGTAACATACAAATCCACTCTTGACTCTCCTTCAATGCCACCTACAGCCTGGTTCATTTCCAGCTATCTAGCCTTCTTTCCTATTATTCTATATTTACTATTTGCTTTACAATTACTCTATGCCGTCTCCCATTCCTGTTCTTCTTTCCTTAGCTCTTTACCTTTGTTTGTAACGTAGTTTATGCCTGGGAAGGTCACCTAATCTCACTTTAACGTGTCCCTTCAAGAACCAGCTCAGAGTGATGGCTCTCATCTCAAATTTCTCATAACACTTTCCTGAAATCTCCAATGTGTCCTTCTACCCAATGTGATATAAGCTCTTTGGAAGCAAAGTTTTTATGTGTGAGTGTGTGTGTGTGTTGATACATGTATAGGAAGACACGCACATATACAAAGATACATGCACATATACCCATGCACATAGAGATAAAAATACATTGGAACACGACTGTATACACATTTACAGATGCATTTTAAAATGTCTCCCTGTGTGTATGCATCTTTGTTATCTCAAACGCGCAGCAGAGTACCTTGCACATGGAAAGTTCTTAGTAAAGCAATACAAAATGTTATGAAATTCTTCACTTCTTTTTGTCTTCCTTTGGTCCCATTCCAGGACCATTCTCAAGTTCTCTTCCTAATGTAATAAATATGTGTGATTTCATTCATTTTCCACCCACAGACCAAGAAATATTGTCCTAATATGAATCACATGACATAGATAGCTTTTTCCTGACCCTTTTCTTAGTCCATGCAGAATACTAGCCTTTACTTTGCTCTTCATAGTCACCTTCATAAGCGAAAAGCTTGCCTCAGTTTCTACAATGCAACATCTCCTTACATGTTTCTTTTCTATCACTTCTCTCTCCAAAACCTGGAAGCATTGTCCATGATTCAGTTGTCCCCTAATGCCGGAGAGTCTATGGACTCTAGGTTCTTGTTTACTGATTACCCACTGCCCCATTATCACTAAGTAATTAATCTGGGGATTAATAGTAGAAGGAAGTGTTAGCAGGAGTCATTTAACACATTTAAGCACTGATAAACAAAAGCAGCATCCTGGGCCAATTAAGAAAGCACAGAAAATGATACGGTTGGAGGAAGGGGTGGGGATGGTAAATGTGGGGAGGGAGAGATTTGAAGGTGACAATATTAGGGGAAAATGTTATAATGCAAAATATCAATGAGAATGATCTGAATTTTAATTCCTACCCTGACACTCTTTCACCAGCCCATACAAGCTATTATTATTCTGTGGAATTCATTTTCTTTTCTGTAAACTAAAACAATGTTACCTATTTTTAAAAAATGATATCTGTATGTATGTACCTACATTTATATACAAACTATATATACACATAAACATATGCATATATACACATAAGCACATACATATATCCACAAGTGAATATACAAACACACACACACATACACACACACATGACTCCCATTCAAGGAACGGTGAGCAGTTCTATGAAGAGAATATTGTTTGCAACTTTGCTCAGGGAATAGAATTAGCTGCCATGTATCCTTAGTCTAGGAGCAAATTTATGCAGTCACAAAGGATTGCCAGAACCACAGCACCTGAACAACTTCCATCTTCCTTATACAGGAACTGAGAGACCTTCAGGAGATATACAGCAACCAGTTAACAGACTGAAATGTGTCATCACAGTCACCATTAACAGTTTGGAACTGAAGGCCACAATGTCAGGGCTACACCAGTGGCCTCAGTCTGTGTATGTTGCTCAGGGTAAAATGCCTGCCGGCTTCAGTCAACTTTCGTGAGCATAGATTCTATGTGATATTTTTAGAATTTGGAAGACTGCATGATAAGTATGCTGTGCCTTGAGAATTGAAAAGAGAGGTGGGGAAGAAGGGGAAAAAATTAAACTCAGAGAAAATGCTGTTGGTGTTTCTGAGAGAACTTATACTTCCACCTTGTGGCCAAAACTTCCCAAGAACTAGTATCTTCAAAATAATTGTTTTTGCTTAGGTATAGTGGCTCTTTATTGTACTTTATATAAAAGAAGCCATGAGAAGGCTAGGACTCATCTCAGAACAATTAAAGTTTATGCACAACTGGGAAACATGCAAGCTTTGCCATGACTTCTACCTTACAGCAGTTGGGTTTTGGCATCCTCTCTGGTGACCAACTTACCTACTGCAAAGGTACAATAGCTGACTAAGGAGCCATAGTGGCAGAAATTCTAATCACAGGCAATCAAAGAAAAGATATTGCTTTCCCACTTGTGGGAGATGCAAAATCATGACTCAACCACAGTGGAATGGCTTTTATAAAATGGTGGCTTGACCTCAGTCAGGCATTATTTTCAACAAGTAGTCCAGGGAAACTTCAGGTTTGTTTTCCAAAACCAAGATCCTTTCCACTGGGGCCAGAGGCATAGAAAACAAGTTTATTCAAAATGTGTTTGATTTGTTCCATGTGTTCTGGGTAATGCTATGAGTTCAGAATTGATTTATTACTATCATGATGAATTCTGTTTATCTTTAAAATCCTTCTATTAGCATGATTCTATACTTTTAAGAAAAAGAATACATTTCATGTTTGTTCTCAAAGTTTGTTCACGATGCTTTCAGGCCTGCATTCAGGCTCCTTGCTATTATGCTTAGAAAAGTATTCCCCATCATCAGAATTATATAATTCCAAGGAAGCATGGAGGTCTTTAAGTAAAAGCCTATGTTTCTTTCAGATGAGAAAAGTAAAGTTTAGCTGAGAAGCAACGTGGTAGAGTGAATACAATAATAGATTTGAAATTAAGAAGACCGGAGCTCCCTACCTCAGGCACTAACTGGGTCACTCTAGGCAAATTACTTTACCCCCCTGAGAAAATGTTCCTATTTATGTTATGGGTATGATAGCATCTGTGGGATTTAGAGTTATAGTGGGGACTGAAGAGTGTAATATCTATAAAAGTCCTCTTTAAAGTTGGGGGTAGAGGTAAAGCATATTGAAGGCTGCCTGGTGACTCATTTATTACTGTGAGTATATTCTAGTTTAATTCCTTTTATCTAATTTGTATTTATTTTGCATATATTTATTCACGTGTGCCAATGTTGTCTTTGTGACTTGAACATATACTCTAGTGCCTGAAACATAGTAGGTGCTTAAAACATACTTGTTGATTGCTTGGAATGAGGCTTTATTCAATCAACCTGGAAGCTATCTGGCTTCTGTGCACATATAGCAAAGCAATTAAGGGAATGCCCTAGTGTTCATTTGCCCATAAGTACATCCTAGTGGTGGCTCATCCCCTAGCTTGCAAACATGCCAGTAGAAGTGTAAACACAGCTGGCTTTAATTCCATCCATTTCTGTTCCCTTTTCCAAAATGCTTCCTTTTTAAGGCTGTTTATAGGGATATTTTTTACCAGTTTGTAAGTGGTTCTTCCCAATGAAAGGATGTTTTATGAGTACAGAATTTCAGACCTGTGTAACCATCTCAGGACTAATGATTGTCTACTCTCTAACATTGTCTCACAAATTAGAATACTTTGAAGGCAAATACGTGTGTGTATATGTATACACACATACATATATGTATATGTGTATATATACATATGTTTAACTTTCAACTAAAAGACTGGAGATTCAGATGGCAGCTTGAATCCTCCCTCCTTTTGGGTCCTAAATGAAGAAGGAAAAATAATTCCTGTCAGATGTTTATATGGTGCTGCCATATTTAACAGATAACCCTGAGAAGTATCTTATATTGAAAAAAAATGTTTCTTTTTGAATATCACAATATGCTATAACGCCACGCACCAGCAGATTCCCAAAAGAATGCTACCGTGAACAGCTTTTACGGTTCAGATTACGCTGTATAGTGAACACTCTGTTTATTCCATTACAAATCAAGGCAAACATTCGCAATATGTCACAATATAATACTCACAACATTACATCTTATCACAGAAAGTCACAATATAGTGTACATAACAGCTTAACATCAGAATGGCCACACAGTTTTCACTATAGTGGCCACAATATTTAAAACAAGGCACAAAAGAGTAATCATCTGGTGTCCTTAAGGAGGAAACCCTCCTCTCTTAATCAATCAATCAATTCCCAATATATCAATCTTCCACGCATGGGGCAACAATTAATCGGTCAATCAATTCATAATACAATAATCACACTTCCAATCATGGGGCAAACATTAACTTAATTAATCACTAATCCAGATTCCCAATTACTAATTATTATTAATCAGTAGTACAGTCATTAGAAAACCACATAAACCCTCTCCCCCCTTGGTGTCCAGCAAACCTCAGTTTTGTCCAAGGGGAGGCCTTTTCTTCTTCTTGACTCTGGGTGTTCTCTCTGATTCCCTGGATCCCCTTCCATGGTCCCAGCTCCCTCCTGAATCCAAAGAACAGTCACCTGGATTCAGAAGCAGACAGCTGCCAGGTTCTCATCTAGTCCTCAGAGGTAGACAGCTCCCAGGTCCTTGTCCGGTCCTCAGAGGGCAGTCCCTGGCACACACTGAAGTTCACAGGGTCCAGCGCATCTCAAACCCTTCACCACTTCTCTTGCCTGGAACTCAAGGATGAGCAGGCCATGAACAAACAAAGTCTTATCCTGGTCGTGCTTCTTCAGTTCTTCAGCAGTTCAGCTGGCCCTACGACCCAAAAGGAATATTGTCCTTCTGGGTGGCCTTCACCAGACTCTAGTCTCAGGAAAACTCCATCTCAATTCTCAATCAGCTTCCAGATGCTGGGAGAGAAATTCTCTCTCTCTGTCTCTCTTTCTGTCTCTCTCTCTGTCTCTCTGTCTCTGTCTCTGTCTCTGTCTCTGTCTCTCTCTGTCTCTCTCTGTCTCTCTCTGTCTCTCTCTCTGTCTCTCTCTCTATCTCTCTCTGTCTCTCTCTGTCTCTCTCTCTCTGTCTCTCTCTGTCTCTCTCTCTCTCTGTCTGTCTGTCTTTCAAACTCCAACTCATTTCTTCAGCTCCCAGATGCTGAGACAATCCTGCTTCCTCCCACAGGAAAATTCCATTTCTGTCTCTCTGTCTCTGCAATTCTTGCTTGTATACACACACTGGCCTCCTGTCTCAGCCAATATCCTTCTTCCATGTCAACAGGGTAGTTCATGTCCCTCAACAAGGGACAGGGCTCACACTTTCTGTACATAGCCCTAAGTTACTCAGTGCTAAGTATCTGCTAAACTGATTGCTATTACATATGCTATCCAGTTTCATGAGACATCTGCTTCCAAAGACTAAGGTTAATTATCAATAGTTACCAACGTCTTAATTTGTAAGTTGAATCCCAGGTCTGCCATTAACTATATGTGTCTGATCTTGGGCAAGTCAATTAACACATCTGCATGTTGATTTCTTCCTCAGTAAAATGAGGCAGTAGAATGAGTTGAGCTCTAAGGTCCCTTACAGCTCTAAATCTATGGTTCTATGATTCTATGAAACTTTTTGTTTTGTTTTGTTTGGAGGGGGAAGGCAGGGCAATTGGGATTAAGCGACTTGCCCAAGGTCACATGGCTAGTAAGTGTTAAGTGTCTGAGGTCAGATTAGAACTCAGATCCTCCTGTCTCCAGGGCCAGTGCTCTATTAATTGTGCCACCTAGCTGCCCCCAATTTTTTGTTTGTTTTTTTGGAGGGGTAAAGCAGGACAATTGGGGTTAAGTGACTTCCCCAAGGTCACATGGCTAGTAAGTGTTAAGTGTCTGAGGCCGGATTTTAACTTAAGGATTCTATGATATTCAAGAAAATAATAGAAAACAAAACAAAAATAAAATAATTTTTAAGGCTTTTCCTTCCCAGGTGACCCCCATCTTGTGTTATACACATACACACAGCCATGTATATATGTATGCACACATGTGTGTATATACATGTGTTGTATATATATGTACATATGTATGTGTGTTATCTCCATAGGAAAGATACATAAATAAATAAATAACTTCTGGGAAACTTATGATCATAACCCTGAAGAACTTTGAAAATGAAAATGTTTCAAATTGTGACATCATTTTAAAATAAGATGCTTTTATAGAAAGTACCTGCAATAATTTTTTACTTCATAAACTTAGCAGTTCTAAAAGTCTCATGAACCCTTATAACTTTTCAAATTATAAAACCTCCCTCAACAAAATTAAAGTGTAGCTAATACTGATATATTAAAAAAAAATCACCTAAGAGAGCTAGTCATTGTAATATGTACTGAAAGTTTAGTCATCAAAGTTTTATGATGCCATAAATAGGATTGTTTCTTTTTTCTCAACAAAATTTCACTTGGAAAGGGGTTTGAATTTTGACTTTAGAAGTTAACCACCGAGTAATTAAGCTACTAGTTCATAACTTTTCTCCTTTCTATCAATAGGTTTCTAATATCCCTCACAGGCTAATGCATGAGCAGGATGAGAAAACTACATGACTTCAAATACATGCTCTTGTCTACTCTCTAATTATGATGGAAATGAAGAAAAATCTTGACAATATCAAGAATACTAAATTGGGGGACAAAGCCAAGATGAAGGAGCAAAGTCAGTAACTCACCTGAGCTCTCCCCCAAACCACTCCAAAACCTTTAAACAAATAAGAGATGAGCAGAACCCACAAAAAGACACATTGAAATAAGATTCTAACTCAAGATAACTTGGAAGGTCAACAGGAGAGGTCTGTGTAACAGCAATCAGTTTAGCAGACTTAAGGTTAAGTATGGATGGTTTGAGCTCTGTATGGAAGGTGTAATCCCTGTCTAAAAGGTGTGAGCCCTGTCCACTCTTGAGAAGGCGTGAACTCCCCTGTTTGTGGAAGAAGCTATTGGCTGAGACAGGAGGCCAGGGCTGTATATAAAGAAGAATTCCAGAGAGAGAGAGAGACAGAATTGGAATTTTCCTGTGGAGGAAGCAGGATTGTCTCAGCATCTGATCTGGGAGCTGGGCTGGTGGAAGTGAGTTGGAGTTTTCTTGAGGGGGAGAGAGAGAGAGAGAGAAAGAGAGAGAGAGAGAGAGA
>CM053599.1:78643253-78694892 GCA_028646575.1 Pseudocheirus occidentalis
AGCTGAACTGCTGGAAGACTGAAGAAGCATGACCAGGATAAGACTTTGTTTGTTCATGGACCCTGTGAACTTCAGTATGTGCCAGGGACTGCCCTGAAGACTGGACAAGGACCTGGGAGCTGTCTACCTCTGAGGACTAGATGAGAACCTGGCAGTTGTCTGCTTCTGAATCCAGGTGACTGTTCTTTGGATTCAGGAGGGAGCTGGGACCATGGAAGGGAATCCAGAGAATCAGAGAAACCATCCAGAGTCAAGATGAAGAAAAGGCCTCCCCTTGGATGAAACTGAAGATTGCTGGACACCAAGGGGTGGAGGATTTGTGTGGTTTTCTAATATTGTGTTTAGTGATTGATTGAGTTAATATATGGCTGCCCCACGAGTGGAAGACTGATGTTATGGTTGCCTCATGAGTGGAAGTTTGATTACTGTATTGTGAACTGATTGAATTGTTGCCTTGATTTGTAATGGAATAAACAGTGTTCACTATTACTGTGTAATCTGAACCTTGAAAGCTGTTCACAGTAGCATTCTTTTGGGAATCTGCTGATGCATGGCGTTACAATCTATTGCATAAGGGTGAGAGAGGAGTGCAGTCCAGCACAGGCCTCACCAGTGAAGGCCATGCCCCACCAGTGAAGGCCACACCCCAGCAAACAAAAAGCAGGTCTCTGGGTTACTGAATCACTGGCAGCAGTGGAGGTTTCAAAATCTCCCAGCCAACAGATGCCAAACACAACTTAAAAGTTCAACAGCAAAGGTCTATCACACCTGGGTGGAAGTGGAACATAGTACTGCACAGATTCTGTCAGCACAGCCCTAGTTCAGCAAAGGAAGAACAAGTTTGTGGATCCATGGAACTAGCAGTGAAAGCAACTACTCCCATTGTTATCAGTTCAGAGTATGGTTGGTACTGATACATACCATTTTTTTTGGTAAGGGGGTTGAACAACTGGTCAGAATGAGATTATAGGAATCTCTTTGCTAGCCCTGAGACAGGTACCTGTTGCTTTACCCGTACTCAGATCCAGGGCATAGTCCTGGATGGCAGTCCCAGAGTGAGGAGGAGAAATAGCACACCAGAAATTGCAGCCAGAGGGGAACAGAGACCCTCATCACAATTCCAAGGCAGGGAAATGAGCTTATGGTCACTCACAGAGCAGAGCACAGGCCAAGAGAGTAGTAAACACACCTCTCCTTGGATGATACCACCTTGGAAAAAGTGAAAACTTATAAGTCCCTAGAAGAATTTCAGATAATAGTTACACAAAAAACCATTAAGATTGGGTCAGTGTAACCTCCACCCTGGAAACACCCCCTAAATTAATACAGAGTTAAAAGTCAAATAATAGGCTGGGAAAATTAGAAAACAATAGAAAAAAAGTCTACCTACAGAAATTTAATGTGGTGACAATGAAAATCAAAACAGATACTCTGAAGAAGATAACAAAGTTAAAGTTCTAAATCCAAAGCCATCAAGAAAAATATGAATTGATCAAAGATCGTGGAAGAGGGCAGAACCAAGATCGTGGAGAAAAAAATGGGCTTCAGCTTCAACCGTCTCTAATACTTGTAAAAAAAAATGATTGTAAACAAATTTTAAAGCTACAGAACCCACAAAGAGACAGAGAGAAACAAATCTCCCACTCAAGGCAGATTGGCAGGCAGATAGGAAAGGTCTGTCACAGCAAGCTAAAAGCTGAGTGCAATTCCCAGTGAGCCATGTTCCTGACCCCAGAGTGGCCCCAGCCAGCACTGAGACTAGCCAGAGAAGATTTCAGGAGAGTGAATCACCAGGAGCTGAGGCAGTTTCCAGACTTTTTAACCCAGTGGTTCTCAACCTTCCCAATGCCATGACCCTTTAATACTTGTATGTGGGTGTATCTGGATGTGGGTGGACCTGCCTGGCAACAGATAGAGGAGTGGCTTCTCAGCTCCTAAGACCATTAGAAATATGTATTTTCCGATCGTCTTAGGTGGCCCTGTTTGACCCCTAAAGGGGTCGCCACCCACAGGTTGAGAACAGCTGTCTTATCCCTAAACACCAAAGAGAAAATAAAAGGTCAGTAGGGAATTCTGTTGAAAGCGTAAAGGAACAACACAGTGTGGTCCCTGACCCTGGGGTGAAAAGTGGCAGGAGGTGTAGTGGTGCCATGTGGCTGCTTTCAGAGCTTCTGGCCTGCAGATTGTAGGGGAAACGAAGCGAACAAAGGGTAATTGCTCTTGCTTTTGCCTGCCTGAATCTGGTTAGTGGTCTTGGGTGGTTGTCCTGGGGTGTGTGGCCAGTGAGCCAGAGCTAGTGGGGGCTGTAGAAATGGGGCCCAACTAGTAACTCTGGCAGCTGTGAAAACCCCAGTAATTAGGGACAAAGCTCTCTCCATTCTGTAAGCAGAGTTCTACCATGGCAAGAATTCAAAAGTCAAGTAATTAGCAAGATGAGTAAACACAATCACACCATACAGTCTTTTTGGGGGGGACAAAAAGCATCAAAGAATGGAACTGGAGGACGACAAAGTCTGAACTCCTGCATCAAAAGCTTCAAAGAAAAATATGAACTCCTCATAGGCCATGGAGGAGCTCATGAAGGATTCTGAAAATCAGGTAAGGGGATTGGAGGAATAACTGGGTAAGGAAATGAGAATGATGTAAGAAAATCATGAGAAGCAAGTCAAGAGCATCCTAAAGGAGACCCAAAAAATTTCAAAGAAAATATCACCTTAAAAAGTAGACTAACTCAAAAGGCAAAAGAGGCCTAAAAATCCAATGAGAAGAATGCCTTAAAAGCCAAATTTGTGGGATGGAAAAGGAATTTCAAAAACTCACTAAAGAGAATAATTCCCTCAAAATTAGATTGAAGAAGTTCTCTGGGGAAATTGCCCAGATATTCTAGAACCAGAGGGCAAAATAAAAATGGAAAGAATTCACTGATTATCTCTTGAAAAAGATTCCCAAAAGAAAACATGTAAGAATATTATAGCCAAACTCCGGAGTTCCCAGATCAAGGAGAAAATATTACAAAAAACTGGGAAGATATAATTTGCATATTGTAGAAACACAATCAGGATAACACAAGATCTAGCAGCTTCTACACTAAGGGATCAAAGGGCTTGGAATATGATATTCTGGACGTCAAAGGAGCTACGATTAAAAAGAAGAATCACCTACCCAGAAAAACTAAGTATAATACTTTAGAGGAAAATATGGTCATTTAATGAAATAGAGGATTTTCAGGAATTCTTGATGTAAAAACCAGAGCTGAACAGAAAATTTGACTTTCAAATACAAGAAGCAAGAGAAGCATGAGAAGGTAAAAAAGAAAATCATGAGGAACTTATTAAAGTTGAACTATTTACATTACTACATGGAAGAATGATAATTGTGACTCATGGGACTTCTCTCAATATGTGGATAGTTGAAGGGAATGTATATGCATATGTATATGTATGCGTACATATATATGTATGAATAGGAGGATGTATGTTTGTATAAATCTATATGTGAGAATATGCATATGTATGTACACATATACATAGACAGAGGGTACAGGATGGGCTGACTATGAAAGGATGATATCTTAAAAATAAAATTAAGAGGTGTGAAAAATATATTGGGAGAAGGAGAAAGGGAGAGACAGATTAAGGTAAATTATCTCATATAAAAGAGACAAGAGAACACTTACAGTGGAGAAGAAGAACAGGAAGATGAAAGGGAATAAGTCAAACTTACTCTCATTGAATTTGGCTTAAGGAGGGAATTACATACATATTTATTTGGACATCTCACCCTACAGGAAAGCAGGGGGAAGGGCATCTGAGGGAGGGGTGATAGAAGGGTGGGCGGATAGGGGGAGATGGTAGTTAGAATAAAACACTTTTGAAAAAGGACAGGGTCAAAGTAGAAAATAGAACAAGAGGGGGTGGGATAGGATGGAGGAAAATATATTTAGTCTTTCACAATATAACTACTATAGAAATGTTTTGTGTAACTATACATGTACAACCTGTGTTGAATTGCTTATCTTCCCAGTGGGGTTGGGTGAGGAGGGAAGAAGGGAAAGACTCTGGTAATCAAAGTTTCAAAAAACAAATTTTAATGCATGTTACATGCAACTGGGAAATAAGAAATACAGGCACCAGGGTATAGAAATCCATCTTGCCCTACTAGAAAGTTTTTGGGGGATGGGGAAGGATATAAAAAAGAACAGATTGGGGGAAGAGGTATTCAGTAGATCCACTATTTTGGGTTGAGGGGTAGGGGAGAGACAGGGAGAAAAATCTGTAACTCAAAATATTGTGGAAATGAATGTTGAAAACTAAAAATAAATAAATAAATCAGAAAAAAGATCATGGAAGATCTCAAAAAAGAATTCTAAAAATCAAGGAAGAGAGCTAGAGGAAAAATTGCAAAGAGGAATGAGAGTGGTTCAAGAAAATCATAAAAATGAGTCAACAACTTGGGAGAGGAGAGACACACGCACAAACACAATACTGAAGATAATAACACCTTAAAATACAGACTAGGTCAAAAGGTAAAAGAAGACCAAAAATCAATGAGGAGAAGAATGCCTTAAAAAGTGTAATTAGCCAAATCAAAAAAGAGGCATAAAAATTCACTGGAGGAACCCTTCTCCCCCTCTCCCCCCTTAAAAAAACAGAATTGGTCAAATGGAAAAAGAGGTACTAAAGTACACTGGAGAAAACAATTCCTTAAATATTAGGATGGAGCAAATGGAAGCTAATGACTTTATGAGAAATCAACAAACAATAAAACAAAACTAAAAAGAATTTTAAAAAATAGAAGACAAGGTGAAATATCTCCTTGGAAAAATGAACCTGGAAAATAGATCCAGGAAAGACAGTTTAAAAATTATTGGGCTACCTAAAACTCATGATCAAAAAGAGAGACTAGATATCATTTTTCAAGAAATTATCAAGGAAAACCGCCATGATAATCTAGAATCAGAGGTTAGAATAAAAATGGAAAGAATTCATCAATCACCTCCTGATAGAGATCCCAAAATGAAAACTCCCAGGAATATTACAGCCAAATTCTAGAGTTCCCAGGTCAAGGAGAAAATATTGCAAGTGGTCAGAAAGAAATAATTTAAGTATCATGGAGCCACAGTCAGGATTACACAAAATTTAGCAGCTTCTATATGGAAGGATCAGAGGACTTGGACTATAGTATTCCAGAGAGCAAAGGAACTACAATTACAACCAAGAATCATCTACCCAACAAAACTGAGTATAATCTTTCAAGGAGGGAATTGGGCATTCAATGAAATAGAAGAGTATCAAGAATTCTTGATGAAAAGACCAGAGTTGAATAGAAAAATATAACTTTCATGTACAAGACTCAAGAAAAGCATAAAAGGTTAAACAGGAATTGGAAGTGATAAGGGACTTAATAAGGTTATGCTGTTTACATGTCTATATGGAAATAAATACTCATACTCAAATACAAAATACTCATAAAACTTTCTTATTATTAGGTCAGTTAGAAGGAATGTATGTAGTCACAGAACACAGGTATCAGTTGAATATGAAGGGATGATACCTAAAAAGTAAAATAAAGGGATGAAAAAGCATGTACTCAGAGAAAGTGAGAGAGGTAAGAAAAAGCTTTTGTGGAGGGGAAGATGGGAGTAGTGAGGGGAAGAGTTTGAACTTTACTCTCATTAGAATTGGTTCAAAGAGGGAATAAAACACAAACTCAATTGGGTATAAAACTATAACTTACCCTACAAGAAAGTAGGTGTGGAAGTAAATAAGAAGACCAGCAGAGATGATAGAAAGGATGGTAGATAGGGAGAGCAAGTAGTAAGTAGCAAAACACTTTTGAGGAGACACAGTTTGAAAGGGGAAAGAAAATAGACTAAACAGGATGGAGAGAATAGTTTTTCAACCCTCTTAAATCCCATAACCCTTTAATATGTGTAGGTGGGCATATCTGCATGTGGGCAGACTTGCCTGGAAATGGATAGAGGAGTGGTGTCTCGGTTCCTAAGACTATCAGAAAATTTGTGTTTTACGATGGTCTTAGGTGATTGCTGTGATCCCTGTGAAAGGGTCACTTGACCCCCAAAGGGGTCTCGACCCACAGGTTGAAAACCACCAGGATAGAGGGAAATAGACTTAGCAATGGTAAGTGAAAAAAATCTAAGCAAGTTTCTCTGATTAAGGTCTCATTTCTTAAACATATAGGGAACTGAGTAAAATTTATAAAACATGAAACCCATTTCCCAATTGATAAATGATTAAATGATATGAACAATTTTCAGATGGAGAAATCAAAGTTATCTATAGCCATATGGGAAAAATGCTCTAAATTACTGTTGATTGGAGAAATGAAAACTAAAACAACTCTAAGGTACTACCTCATACCTATTAGATTAGCTAATAGAACAGAAAAGGAAAATTACCAATGCTGGAGGGGATATGGAAAAAATGAGAAATTAACGCATTGTTGATGGAGTTGTGAACTAAATCAACCATTTTGTACAGCAATTTGGAACTGTGCCCAAAGGACGATAAAATCATGCATACCCTCTGACTTAACAGTACTGCTATTTGCTTTGTATCCCAAAAGAGACTAAAAAGAAAAAAAAAGGAAAAAGCACCTATATGTACAAAAATACTTATAGCAATTCTTTTCTGGCAAGGAACTGGGAACTGAAGGGACGGCTATCAATTAGGCAATGGCTAAACAAATTCTGCTATGTGATTATGACAGAATACTATTGTACTATAAGAAATTCTGAGCAGGATACTTTCAGAAAAAAACTGGAAAGACTTGCAAAGGCTGATGCAAAGTGAAATGTACTGTGCACAAATAATAGCAATATTGTAAGATAATCTGCTATGAACAACTTAGCTATTCTCAGCAATATGATGATCCCAGACAACTATGAAGAACTTATGATGAAAAATACTTTCCATCTCCAGAGCATTTTTTTTTTACTTTATTTTTCTTAAGGGTTTTGTTTTTGTTTTGTTTTGTTTTTTGTCTGTGTTTTCTTTTACAACATGACTAATACGGAAATGTTTTTCATGACTACACATGTATAACCCATATCAAATTTGTTGCCTTCTCAATGGGGGAGGTTGGTTGAGGAAGGGACAGAATTTGGAAAAAGTTTTAAAAACAGATATTTTAATTTATTTTTACATGTAAGTGGGAAAAATAATAATATATTAAAACATATTGAATTAAATAATGTGAAAATATTTTCACAGAGGTCAGATAATTTAAACCTTGAAACATTCTGGCTTTAAGAATGGTTTAGCAGGAAGATGGTGGCATAGCAGCAGCAAGGTCCCACAGCTCCCACACTGCCACCCTAAACACCCATAAAATATGAGCCCAGACAAAGTCTAGGAAAGTCTAGGACTCTCAGACTCACAAAAATACATAGAACACATCTCTCACTGAAGGTAGCTCGGCCGCAGTGGCTCATCACAGAGCCTGGGAGCAGCATCTGGCCCAGCCTGAGGCCGAGACTGTGGCCAGGCCCGGGGTGGTGGGAAGGAGCCTGGCTAAGCTGAGCCGAGCTGTACTGCAGCCAGTCATCAAAGGTTCCACAGCCTCCAACACCTCCACATCTGCCAAGGCGTGAGGAACGGGACGGAAGAGGGGCAGCTCGCACTGGAACAGAGTCCAGCCCAGCCCAGCAGCCGCCACCAGGCCAGGCCCAAGGGTGGCCAGGAGGAGCTGAGCCTCACAAGCCGCAGCTTGAGTCTACTTCAGAGAAGATCTAAAGCACCTGCTTGAGGGGATCTTAAAATGTCAGAGACGGTTAGTGAAAGTGAAACTTTGAAAATTAATTTGGGGGAAGAAAGCAGTTCAGCCAATCTGCCCCTGAGTCAAGGAAGCAGTGGGAGACGGGAACTGCTGGAACCAGCGGCGGCCCCCGTGAGGCTGCTTCAGGGCCTCTGGCCTGCGGACTCTGCAGGGGGGCTGAATTGATTGATCAGGGCCAAGTGCTCTTGCATTGAGAGGCCTGGATCCAGATCGTGGTCTTGGGTTGTGGTCCTGGGGTGTGCTTTCAGCAAGCCAAAGCTGGGGGGACTTGCAACACCCCCCCTAATAGCTCCAGCAGCTGGGAAAAACCCAGCAATTTGGAACAGAGCTTTCCCCCCGGAAGCAGAGTTTCACAGAGCTAAAAAAAAACAAAAACAACCAATTAATTGACTGGCCAACATGAGGAAAAGGAAGCAAAATAAGAACAGCAATAAAACTCTAGAATCCTTTTTTGTGGACAAAAGGATCAAAGAATGGAACGAGAGGAAAACAGCCCAGAACTCAGAACTCCCACACCAAATACTTACTAGCTGTCTGACCCTAGACAAGTCACTTAGGCCTATTTGCAGCCTCAATTTCCTCATTTGTAAAATGAATCTGAGAAAGAAATGGAAAACTACTCCAGTATCTTTGCCAAGAAAAACCCAAATGAGCTGAAGAAGAGTCTGAAATAACTGAACAACAAGTCGTAGCAGGACAGATTGGATGGCAGTAATAATGAGCAATTCCCCAAAAGCCAAAATTCTGCTTTGCAGTGTTTCACAAGCTATACAGGAAAAAAAGCTTTTTAAAGTTTAATCTAAATTATTAATGTTTTCTCCATCACTTTCAAAATATAAACAATCAAGAACCTAAGAGTAAATGATTTAATAAAATTTAATCAAAATAATTTAAGAGAATGAATCAGATTCTCCAATTTGTTGCATTATTTTCTACATTTAGAAGGGATTGCTATCTACCTATCTATCTATCTATCTATCTATCTATCTATCTATCTATCTATTTATAATATCTGGGGGAGGGCATTCTAGGAAGATGTTGGAGTTTGTCAGAAATTTCCAGGTTCTCCAGATTTCTTCCACAAAAAGACAGAAAATCACAAAGAAATGAACTTGGAGCCATCTTGAGAGTATCTCAGAGGAACCAAGGTTTGGTCTGAATGAAGCATAAACACCTCTAGCTAGACTTCACAGAACTGACAAATACTGGCTCCCAGGAAAACAGATTAAGTCTCAAGAAATTTCACTTCAGGAATTTTTACCTCAGAACCTTGCATCTAAATAACAGAGGAAGCTGAGTGAGAGAAGATTGAAGGACCCTCTCCTGTTTCAGGTGCCAGGCCTGAGGGAACTGATGGCATCTAATCCTGAGCTGTGACTATGGATGAGGAGTGAGCATATGGGTGAGCACCCTACTGCAGGGAGCAGGAATATTTTTGGAACAGGATGGCTAGGGCTTAGGGAATCTTGAAAGAATTCAATAAATTCAAAAATGGAATTCAAAAATAAAATAAAATAAAATGAGGAAAATTTAGAAAAAACAATTCAAGAAAATTATGAAAAGAAAGTAAATTAATTAGAAAAGGAATACAAAATCTTAAAGAAGATAACTTAATTGTTAAGCAATCCCTGATATGTAGCATTTGCCCATTTTCAAGTCATGTTGACATTGTACTTTTTAATACTGTATTTTTTATTCTGAATTTCCATAACATAGTAGGATAGGAAAAAAAATATTGCATGTGAAGCTACAAATCTTTTACAAGCAATTTTCTAGTTCTTTTAAATATGCAATAGTTATCATGTAAAACTATTTTTCCCTTTTTCCTTCTATGTGTACTCACAGTGTACTTTTAACAATCAGCTCTTCTGAGCTTGTAAGGGATTTGTCCAACTAATCCTGGCACAACTGATTGTAAAGTACAGTGAGACTGCAGTCCCAAATCAGATAGTGGAGGATGGAGAGGCAACTACAAGACATCTCAAGGGGATTGTAGCACTAAGATAGAGTGAGAACACTCCAAGATGGTGGCACCAACATTGAGGACCAGTTGGAGGAGAGGAAAACCAGCACTTGAGTAATGGTATGTCTGAGTATTAGTAGCAAAGACATCTCAATAAGTTTCTCTTTTTATTTAGAAAACGAATAGTCTCTGATGCACACCAGCAATGTTGTTGTTGTTGTTGTTGTTTCATCCTAGTTCTGAAGGATACTAGAAGAGTGACTGTTAAATTGGGATGATGATGAGAAGTGTCAACATTTTGGAAACAGAAACCTCTTCCCAGGAATTTAGAAGGACAATAAAAAATGGTAAAATTCCAATAACTTGCAAAGGGAAATAGGAAATCATACCATCAGTAGAAACTGAAGTCTTAACAGTTCTTTCATCTCTCAATAACTTGGCTACTGCAAAGTGAAAAGACTTTCAGCGTGTTGTTTAGTGAAAGTACAAAAGAGATTGTTCTACATTCCCCTAGAGAAATTTCTATAAAGCAAAACAAACTCATTCATTAAAGGAAAGACAGCACTTACAATTTTTAAAGTGGTAGATAATACACATATTCACATATTAATATATACACTTTGCCAAGGCATTATTACATGAAAACTAGACAAAATGGAATGAAGTTCATGGCCCAGTTTTTGTTGTCCCTCACCCCAACTACTTTTTAATTTTAATTGTCCACCAAACTTCATTGTTATACCATTAGAAGCACACCTTACCAGTTTCTCCAGAATCATAGATGGAAAAATTTCAGCCTGATCATAGAACAAGAGGGTTTGAAAGGACCTGATGATATAGTTCATAGAGTTCCAGAACTGGTTGTAAGCTTTGGATGCAGTAACAACCGACATTTATATGGTACCTTATTTATTTATACCTTCAAATATTTGCTTATCCATCCATTAATTCATTCATTCACTTATTTATTCAAAAATACTTTTGTCAAAATATTCATGGGAAGTAGGCCTACAAGTGCTATTGTGAACATTTTACAGCAGATGAAACTATTCAGAGAGATTAATCAATTTGCTTGTGTTCAAGCAATCAGTAAATATCATTGTATTTAAAAAAGGCATTAATGAGGTTTACTGAATTGAAAGAACATTATTCTTACTCAACATGGGACTATGAAAGGGGACAAACTCTGAGACAGCCTTTTAGCCAATCATTCCTCAAAACAAGTTCAAGTTGGTAGGAAGAGCACTGCCTCTCTCTAGCCAGTACTGAACCAAATCATTAATGAACCCTCTAAAGTCATGTATATAGTGAAATGTCAACAGTGCTAATTACAATAGTTAGGTCACCATATTCAATTATGTGGGGAACTGTCTACCAGGTTCAGTGTAATGTGTTAGATAAAGGGATAAAAAAAAACAGTTACTGCCCTCAAACAACTAACAATTCTAAAAGAAGGTAAATTGTATAATGAAGATGAAAGTGTAGACAGCCTGAGAGGTCCATGATCCACTGGGATGGGCATGTACACACACACACACACAGATTCCTGCACACGTACACACACACACAGAGATGCCTGCACACGTGCACACTAACAGTTGGCAGACTAATAAAGAGTTTATAAAATGCAATAAACAAATGATGTCTCTTTTGTCCTGGGTTCATACTTCTAAATGTAACACACAATAGATCACAGCCCACAATTATGACTAGATGAATGAGATAGTTTGAAAGGACTCATGATGAAAAATGCTCTCCACCTCCAAAGAGATAAGTGATGTACTCTAAGTGTAGGCTAAAGCATTTTGTCCACATTCTTTACTTTTCTGACGTTTTTGTTTTCCAGAATGGGAAATGTGGAATTTTTCTAAATATCTATGTGCATGACAGCACAGTCAGTTTCCCTCTACCAACCTTCCCAAGTTTCTACCACAGACTGTGTGGAATGAATAATTGCTCTGTATATGCACTTGTTTGTCATTGCTTCTTTTGTAAGAAAGGTGTTAAAAACTGAGGGTCCTCAGGTCTAGATGCAGAATGCCTAGAAATTCTTGATAAAATGGAGAACCTATTTTGATTTTTGTTTATCAAGAGTGTCTGATGTAATTTTACAAGTGAAATTAAGAAGCAACGACAAAAAAAACGTCAGTACCAACCCAACAAAGATTTCTGTGATATCTGGTAGTTGTTTCGCATACAGTTCATTACATTTATTACCTCTATGTTTTGGGACAAAGCATGATCATCCATATCTGGAATTCATTTTCTCATACCTCTACCTCTTGTAATCTCAAGCCTCCTGAAAAACATAGGGTCAGGTGCAACCACCTACAAGATGCTTTCAGTTAGTATAATTCCTTTCCACTTGAAATTATATTGTATAACGTGGTTAATAAAGACAGAAATGAAATAGCCCCTGTCCTCAAGGTACACCTTCTACAGCAAAAGAGGGAAGTGAAGAGAAGAAGATTTATATATTGCCTACTATGTGCCAGGAAATGGGCTAAGAAACTTTACAAATATGCTAAGAGGAGACGATATATACACAGATAGGTTTATAAACAATATTGATTAAGACTTTAGACTTTTGTTTTTGTATACATAACACCTAGAATGGGTCTGGCATACAGGTGGCATTAAAGTTTACTGAACTGTGCAGTGTAGGTGTTTTCTTTATTTTGCTATATATAATCAAGGCAAATAACACTGAGGATGGTGAGCCCAAAAATAAATGGGCAGCTAGGTGGCTCTCAGGATAGAGGGTCAGGCCTAGATCCAGGAAGACCAGACTTCAAGTCTGGTCTCATACATTTATTAGCTCTGTGACCCTGAGAAAGTCATCTAACACTGTTCACCTCAGTTTCCTCATCTGTAAAAAATGAGCTAGAGAAGGAAATGGCAAACCACTCAGTATCTTTGCCAAGAAATCCCCAAATGGGCTCACAAAGTGCTGTACATGACTAAAATGAGTCAACAACAAAAATGAATGGTGCTCATTGAAAAGTTATTAAAATATTATGAATAATATTAATGATTATTGATTTTGTATATTATTTGATTTTGATTTAATTTGATATGATTTGATTGATATGATTTGATATTTGATATTATTGATAACATCAGTAATAACTTACCTGATTTATTTTAGCTTCCCTCAATTCAACAAGCCCCTGAGAGTGTAATGAAATCTGGGTAGTACTATTCTGTCTTTTATTTTTGTTATCAAGTGAGACACAAAGGCTCAGTCTCGCCTTCATATATTTTTTTCTATCCAAGCATGTTGACTTTGTGCATTTTTTAAAATTTTTAAAAATTTTTTAATTTTATTTTTTCATGCATTTTCTAGGAACCTTCCAAAGGACCTACCTTGAGATCTTTTTTATAATTCCATCACGATGTGTTTTATGCTTCTTGAATCACAGTGTCCTCTGATATTTAGCAAGGAAGACAGAAACATTTTGACTGGTTCTGGCCAGGCACTAGTATCTATATCGTATATTTTTGTATTTGTAGTTTTCATTTGAATTTAAGAATTTCTTGATAAATATTTCAAATGGATACTTTTGGTTATTTGCCATCTTTCTAAATAAACACCAAGTTCTCACCTCTGACTTTGACTTATATTTCTGTTCTCATTTGAGTTGGGATAAAAATCATTTTGAGTAACTTTTCTAAATGTATTTAGATTTTGAAACTACTTTCCATGGTTTTTATATGAAGATGTCCTTCCTGTTTTCATTTTTTCTGTGGAGAAATCACCACATTCACTTAATATTCACCTCATCTTTCCTAAATCATGTTTCAAAAAGATTATACTGAAAGCATCATTTTTGATCATTTCATTTTGATACTTTCTCCGAGGTAAACTGACATTTATTTATAGGTTAAATACACTTTTAAACACACATTTATACAAGAGGGTTCATTTCAAAGTCAGTTGTAGCCTCAATTTATTCATTTTGGGCTTTCATCAATTTTGATACTGTGAGAGTAGCAATGATAGATCTAGCAAATGGAGACCGAGCTGCTATCAAACCACATCCAAAAAAGGTGTTGTGATTATTCCAGTAAGTAGTCTCATTTATAAGAGGTACTCCCAAGCAATCTTATGATTTAAATATGAATTTTACTTTCCCCCATATATATCAATGTGGAAGGGTAATGAGCAAGCAAAAATGCATGGTCAACATGGAATCATAGAACGGCATATGAAAAGTGGATTGGATTACCTTTGGGAAATTGCAAAGTTATTTTAGTGATGCCAAACTGTTCCTGGAAGCAAAGGTCCACATTTTTAATACCTATATTTTATAAGACATATTGTAGGGCTATGAAAGACATAAAATATGTGTTTAAATAACTAAAATTGAAGTTCACCTAGACGCTAATGGAAAAGCTCTTGCTGGATGTAAGCAGTTTTCAATTCATTTGTTGTTCTTGTTGAGTCATTTCAGGCATGTCCAACTTTTTGTGACCCCATCTGGGATTTTCTTTACAAAGATATTAGAGTATTTTGACATTTCTTTCTCCAGCTCATTTTACAGACGAACTGAGGCAAACAGTGTCTGAGGTCAGATTTAAAATCAAATCCTCCTGAATCCAGGGCAGATACTTTATCCACTACACCACATACATCTTATTATAAACACAGAATTAAATAAGCAAATGTTTATAAATGAAGTCATCTAATAATTTGATGAATGAGGAAGATAGGCCTGCCTTTTAAGAAGTGAGATTGATCTAGTGGGCTCATTAGTATTCCTATGATGCCAAAAGGATACAAAGAAGATTCTCAGCATCTTGAGTTTAGGACTGAAAGAAAATGGATGAGTTAAGAAAGGATAGACATGAGCTCTGATTTGCATTACAGGAGGTAATACTTACATTGGTGAGATCATCAGTTATGTATTAGTACTCCCTGAGGGCAGTAACTATTTCATTTTTGTTTCTGTATTCTCAGGGTCTAGCATAGTGCTTTGCATATAACAAATACTTGATGAATGTTTGCTAAAATAAAATTAACTGAAAAGAATGGAAACTAAGTGGGAAAAGAGAGAAGTGAATAAGCAGAAGTCTTTGAAAAATTAGCCACTATGGTCCAAGACAGTCCCTTCTGTCTCCATCAATATTGTATACAGCCTTGGATGTACTAATAGTAAGAAGGTCAGTCTGCTAAGAATTCAGATGGCATGTTTGTATTTATCCAAGTCTACAGTTACACTTGGTACCACATGGAGGCCAAGATAGAGTTTATCTAAGAAGTGATGAGGTCTCTGAAGATTTGCCTTCTAAGCAATATATATGAATTAAAAAAAATAGCACAATCCCTTGATGCTCAGAAAGAATAGATTTCCTTGAATATCTCCATGATGCAGCTAACTTCTATCTTAGCCAATGAGGAATGACTGTAAAACTGTTTCTACCTGCACAATGACAATTTTTTTGTATTTGTAGTTTCATTTGAATTTCAGAATTTCTTGATAAATATTTCAAATGGATATTTTAAATTATTTGACATCTTTCTAAATAAATACTAAGTTCTCATCTCTGACTTTGACTTATATTTCTGTTCTCATTTGACTTGGGATAAAAAGTTAAATCATTTTGAGTAACTTTTCTACATGTATTTAGATTTTGAAGAGAACTGGACAAGCACCTGGGAGTTGTCTGCCTTTGAACCCAGGTGACAGTTTGGTGAATCCAGGTAAGATCTGGGATGATGGAAGGAGATCCAGAGAATCAGAGAAACCACCCCAGTTAAGTTGAAAGAAGACTTTACTCGGATACTGTGTATTGACTAAAAAGAAGCTTATAATTTACTAGTGACTTAGGGGTGGGTTTTTGTATTTTCTGAAGATTGAATGGTTAATAGTGAAGGATGGTTGATGGACTAAATGAAATTACTTAGTGACTGATGACTGAATAAGTAATTGATTTGTAGCCTAGTATAACCCATAAGAACAAAACTTTGACTATTGTACTTTGTGATTGAATTAAGGATTTTGTGAATGCTGGAGTTACTAAATGATTGTTCTTTGTTCAAAATTTTGTGACCACTATGAGAGTGGAAACTGTGTAGCCATTTTCTGTGACAAGAAAGTTCATAATCCCTCATAAACAGTTAATGTTGTAGGTAGTAATGTATGACACTGGTTATTCTGGGCATGTTTTCAGTGTTATTTTTCCCCTTCTTTCATTGTATTAACAACCATCGTATAGTCACCATTGAGGTACTTGGGAAAGCCAGCATGAAATGACAATTGATCAGTTACCTAATTTCTTTTTGAATCAAGAAACTCGCACAATACACTTTCTAATATGCTATCACTTTGAAGGAGAAACCTATGACCATAAAATACTTGACTTCTTCCACTTGTCTTTGTATAAGCACTGACTTCACCTACATGGTAGAGTACACTGGAATAAACATCATAAATTTTGTTTAGAAAAGGATGAATCCCTAGTTATAAGTAATAATTATACTATGGAAAAGGTGCAGTGGGCCATGACACCTTCTGGATGACTAGCAATTGAAATTATTAATCTTTTAATTGAAGAGCTCACTTTAGAGTAAATTGAATGTAGTTCATGGTAATACAATTCTGAAAGTTTTAGTTCATTAATGGAGAAATGGCAAACTGTTGTTTCCAGATTGTTGCAGAAGCTAATTACCTTCCAAGGCATCATTGAGAGCAATACTAATTTTATGCAAATGACGTTTTAAAAAATAAATTAATCTGAAAACAAAAGAAAAGAAATGGAAAAGGGTCACAGATCAAATAAGGTATTAATGCTATTATGAACATAAAGTTTATTTTTAGATATAATTCTTATGTAATTTAGATATATAGTATCTGTAATATATGTGTACATACACATACACATGTGTGCATATGTATCCACTTAAATGATGTAGATAGCTTGAAGTTTATTATTTTATACAAAATTGCATTTCTGGTTTTGCTTTTTAGTGTTTGTTATGACTTTTATTAAATTAATAATAAAAATGTTTGATACCATAAAATAATCTTCTGAAATATCCATAACTTATTGAGTTACCATTATCACATATATGATATTTAGTTGTATTGTAAATGAATGATTTATATAGTAATGGAAGGAGTTAAACATTTTTATTGTTGTTCTTCAGTTGTTTCTGACTCTTTGTGACCCCATTTGGAGCTTTCTTGGCAAAAATAGTGGAGTAGTTTGCCATTTCCTTCTCCATCTCATTTTATAGACAAGGAAACTGAGGCAAATAATCATAAGTGACTTACACAGGGTCACACAGGTAGTAAGTATCTGAGGTCAGATTTGAACTCAGGAAGAGGAGTCATCCTGACTCCAGGCTGTAATGCCATGCATGAGCAGCTTTCCAGAAGAATGTTACTGGGAACATTTTTGAAGTTTCTGATTACACAGTATAGTGAACACTATTTATTCCATAACAAATCAGAGCAAAACATTCACAGAAATCAAAGTAAGCATTCAGAATATCATAACTTATCACAGATAATCAAACTACAATATTCATAATAACTTGTCACAGAAAATGGCTACACAGTTTCCACTCTTATAGTAGTCACAAAATTTTGAACAAAGAACAATCATTTAGTAACTCCAGCATTCACAAAATCTTTAATTCAATCACAAAGTACAATAGTCAAAACTTTTCCACTTCTGGGGCATACTAGGCTACACATCAATTACTTATTCAGTCATCAATCACTTAGTAATTTCATTTAGTCGATCAATCATCCTTCATTATTAACCATTCAATCATCAGAAATTACAAAAAACCCACCACTAAGTCACTAGTAAATTATAAGCTTCTTAGTCAATAAACAGTATCCAAGTAAAGTCTTCCTTCAACTTAACTGGGGTGGTTTCTCTTGATTCTCTGGATCCCCTTCCATCATCCCAGATCTTACCTGGATTTACTAAACTGTCACATGGGTTCGAAGGCAGACAGCTCCCAGGTCCTTGTCCAGTTCTCCAGGCAGTTCCCATTCCATATTGAAGTTCACAGTATCTTGTCCTTCTCAAATACCTCACAGTCTCCACCTCCAGGAAGTCAAGACCCAACAAAACCACAAACAGACAAAGCCTCAGCATCGCAGTCATGCTTCCTCAGTCCCTTGGCAGCTTTGGCTGGCCCTTGGACCCAGAAGAAGTCTCAGTTGGCTTACAGAATCAAAATCACTCCACCCAGGTTTTCAGAATCAAAACCATTCTCTTTAGCCTGGGAGGGGGAAGGGGAGAGGGAGGGGAAGGCTATCTCTGCTTTCCTCTTCAGCCTCCTCATTTACTCTTCAGTAGCTGCTCTACCTCCAGATGCTGGTCCCAAGAAATTTTGAATCAGTTCTCAATTCTCACTTCTCTTCTAAATTCTCAGTCCAGCAGTAGCAACCCGGCCTCCAGATACTGCTGAGAGAAATTCTCTCGAGCAGAACAACTTCTGCCACCAGATTCTTGCCTTAAGAAATTCTTACTTTCTCTCTCTGGGGCTTTTCCTTATATACACAAAGCATGAGCTTCCTGTTTCAGCCAACCCCTTCCTGTTATGTCAGTAACAGAAGTTCTTACCTTCTGTTTCCAACAGAGGCTTGATCAATTACTAAGTGCTAAGTACCTGCTCTCTTTGACAATACAAAGGAATCTTCAAATTTAAATTACATTCCACCCCTCCAGGATCCTTGGCCATGGATCCTGGAACATATAGAGGCACTAAACTACGTAAACATAACTTTAAAAGTTGTTCACAGCAACAGTCATTTGGAAAACTGCTTGTGAGTAGTTTACACAGGCCCAGCAATCTACTCACTATGCCAAATAGTTGCCCAATTTTGTTGCAGTTTGAAAGTGTTTGTGATCCAATTGTAAACTATTATTTTAAAGGTACATTTATAAGTAACAAATTGCAACATACATGCAAAAAACTTTTTTAATGAACAGAGATTAGGTGAGACTGAAAACTTGTATTACAATTAAAATGTTAGGGAGCAGAGTCAAGATGGCAGTATAGTAGCAGGAGAACTCCAGGAGCTCTGCATATAACCACCTCAAATACCTATGAAATATGACTCTAAAAAAATTTTAGAGCTCCAGAACCCACACAAGTGCAGAGGAACAAAGTTCCCACTGAAGGCAGCCTGGCAGGCAGGATGGGAAGAGCTCATCAAAGCATGCTGGGAGCCAGGACCAGTCCAGGCTATAACCAGAAGATGGCTAGGACAAGTGGCAGTTGGAGCATTCTGTAGAGTGGATCACTGACAGCTATGCCAGATTACAGAATTATCAACCCATAAGAACCAAGGACAAGTGAAAGGTCAGTGGAACTCGGATGAATTTTGAGGGAGAAATGTGGGTCTGGCCTTTTGCCCACAGGGGAAGAAAGCAGTAGAAGCAGAGGCCCTGTAGCTACCTGCATATGGCTGCTTCAGAGCTCCTGGCCTGAAGATTTCAGGCAGGACAAGCAATCATTCAGAGGCTAAGTGCTCTTGCCTTAACCTGCCTGGACTGGGATCCTGGTCTTGGGTGGTAGTCCTAGGGTGCATGACCAGTGACCAAAAGCTGGTGGGGGCTGCAGAGACAGCAGCATCCTCATAGCTCCAGCAGATGCAAAAACCCTAGCAATTTGGTACAAAGCTCTCTCCTCTGGAAGCAGAGTTCCATAGACTTAAAAGGCAAGTAACTGACTAGCAACATAAGCAGGCAAAAGAAGGAAAGTACACACAGCAACCCAACTTTAGATTCGTTTTTTCGGGGACAAAAAGGATCAAAGCATGGATCAGGAGGAAGACAACATAGTCAGAACTCCCACACCAAAAGCTTCTAAGAAAATATGTAAGCTGTATACAGGCCATAGAGCAGTTTAAGAAGACTTCTGAAAAC
This sequence comes from Pseudocheirus occidentalis, assembly GCA_028646575.1. Lineage (NCBI taxonomy): Eukaryota > Metazoa > Chordata > Mammalia > Diprotodontia > Pseudocheiridae > Pseudocheirus > Pseudocheirus occidentalis. The sequence goes on from CM053599.1 coordinate 78,662,908, forward strand.
CAAATAAGAGAAGTGAGGAAAAATCGGGAAGAGAAATTAGAATGATGCAAGAAAATCATGAATAGAGAAACAACAACCTAACTGAAGAAAATAACACCTTAAAAATAGACTAATTCAAATGGCAAAAAAAGCACAAAAAGCCAATGAGGAGAAAAATGCCTTAAAAAGTCAAATCTGCCAGTTGAAAAAAGAATCTCAAAAGGTCACTGAAGAGAATAATTCCTTCAGAATTAGAGTGGAGCAAATGGAAGCAAAAGACTTTATGAGAAATCAAAATACTATTAAACAGAACCAAACAAATGAAATAATAGAAGGTAATGTGAACTATCTCCTTGAAAAAAAAAACACTGACCTGGAAAATAGATCCATGGGGAGACAATTTAAAAATTATCGGACTACCTGAAAGCTATGATCATAAAAAGATCGTAGAAATCATCCTTCAAGACATTCTCAATGAAAATTGACTTGATGTTTTAGGACCAGAGGGGAAAATAGAACTTGAAAGAATTCACCAATCACCTCTTGAAAAAGATCTCAAAAAGAAAATTCCTAGGAATGTTATAGGCAGGTTCCAGAGTTCCCATATCAATATAAGTTCCCAGGTCCCATATAAAATGCCAAGAAGAAACAAGTTGAATACTGTGGAAACACTATCAGGATAATCCAGGATCTAGCAGCTTCTACATTAAGGGTTCAAATGGCCTGGAATATGATATTCTGGAGATCAAGGGAGTGAAGATTAAAACTAAGAATCACCTACCCAGCATAACTGAGTATAATGTTTCAGGAGAAAATATGGTCATTCAATGAGGTGAGGGACTTTCAAGCATTCTTGCTCAAAAAACCAGAACTGAATAGAAAAATTGACATTCAAACACAAGAAGCATGAGAAGGTAAACATGTGAAAGAAATCATAAGGAAGTTATCAAATTTGAACTATTTGCACGACAACATGAAAAACAATAATTGTAACTTTTGAAACTTTTTTCAGTATGAGGGTAAATGAAAGGAATATAAATGTGTATAACTTACATATGTACATATACATATATGTATATATACACATGTATGTATATATACATGTGTCCATATAGGAGAGTATATACACATATGAATACATATGTGAGTGTGTGTATATATGTATACATAGACAGAGGGCACAGGATCAATTGAATAGGAAGGGATGACATTTTAAAAGGTGAAACTGAGAGGTGGGAGAGGAATAGAATGAGAGGAGACAGGGAGGAATCATCTCATATAGAAGAGCCAAGTGATAACTGTTACAATGGAGGAGAAGAACAGGAAAGCAAAAGGGAATGGGTCAACCTTACAGTCATTGAATTTGAATTAGGGAAGGAATGCCATACACTCTAAATTGGGTATCTTGACCCACAGGAGAGTAGGGGGGAAGGGTATGAGAGGGGGATGATGGAAGGGAGGGAAGGTTGGAAGGGGAGGATTGTTAGAAGCACACACTTCTGTAAAGGGACAGGGACAAAGTAGAGAACAGAACAAGTGGGAGGCAGGATAGGAAGGAGGGAAATAAACTCAATCTTTCACAATATGTCCATTTTGAAGATGTTCTTCATAACTATACATGTACTGCCTGTATTGAATTGCTTGTCTTTCCAGTGGGGATGGGTGACAAGGGAGGTAGGGAAAGAATCTAGAATTCAAAGTTCTAAAATCAAATGTTAAAATTTGTTATTGTTATCATTATTAGTATTATTAGAATAATAATACAATAACATTAATATGTTAACATTAATTAATATATTAATTAATATAATTAATATAATAATAATAATAATATGCAACTGGGAATTAAGATATACAGGCACTGAGGTAAGGAGATCCATCTTGCACTACTGGAAAGTCAGAGGGGTAATGGGGGAGGATGTAGGAGAGAGCAGATTTGGGGAGGGGGTAAACATGAGATTGCTGTTTTGGGGTGGGAGGTAGGAGAAAGATGGGGATAAAATTTGTAATTCAAAATCTCATGGAAATTAATGATATAAAGTAAAAATAAATAAAAGTTAATTTAAAAAAGAAAACAAAATTTAAAATGCTACTCCTTGTAGAAATGAATGGCCCACAGAGTTCCATAAAACAGGATCAATCAGTTCTCATGATGGTTCTGTAATTTATTTATATTTTAAAAATATATTTGTTTCATTAAATAAAGTTAAACCTTGAGAAAGGTTTTTTTTTAATTTTCTCTTCCATATTAACTAATCCAATAAATGTCAGACAGTAAAGAATCATATACTTTATCTTATATAAGTTTTCTGAATAAATACAAATGTGTTTTTAAAGCATTACTTTCTTTGTATACACATGCATAATTATTTCAAAGATTAGTTCTCCTTTAATCTAATCTCTAAGTAGATTATCTTTGAATGATACTAATTCAAAATGAAATTCAATCTACCCAGTTTTATGTCCTTGTCTTGAAGTGGGCAATTTGATTAATATACTTTACAGCCTTAGCTATAGACCCTTAGTATCTTTCCAAAGCTTTGTGTTTATGTTTGTTTGCATGTTTATGGGTTTGTCATTTCTTTTTATGCTCTTTGAGGACAGCGATTTCCCTATTTGCTTTATCTCTATATTTTTAGCACCTATTATATTTACTCACGTATAATAAGAACTTAATAAATGCATACTGTATTAAAGTGAACTCGTTCATTGAACCAAATTTTCATTGAGAAACTACTGACTAAAAACATTGTGTTAAGTCTCTCCAAAAGATGACAGAGATGTCAACAGAGAGGAAAACTTTTCATTCTCTTCAAAAAAGCAATAAACAGAACCAAAAGTACCAAAAAACTTTTTTAAAAGTATTAGAATTCAGCAAAAATACAATGAACAATCTTAAGAAATTTGACAATGAGATTAAATAATTCAGAGTAACACAAACAAGGAGAAAGACAGAAGAAATATCAACTAAAATAGAATCATAATTGTGTCAGAAACAATGCAAGAAATTAGAAAGGGCGCAATAAAATGGACAAATGGTATATTTAAGCTATTTAGGAAGAAAAAAAGGTAAGAATCTAAGTAAAAGTTAAGTCCTCTTGATCACCAAATTTGCTTACCTCAACAATCAAATTTATTCAATTCACTGATGTATTTTTCACATGAAAGGCAATGTATTAGTGTTTTTAGAAGCCTAGGTAAATGAAAATCAGTGAAAAATAGAAAATTCTAATGATGCAGACAAAAGATTAACATCAAGGATAAAACATCAGTAAGTAATAAAATTCATTTAAGTTGGAAGATGGAATCAGAAAAGATCTAAGAAAGAAATCAGGTAATACAAAAGACAAAGGGGATGGGATCAAAGTTCATGCTATAGACTGGCTGACTTATTTCCCAACTGATCAGCATGTACTCAGAAGGCATGTAAGACTGGAAACAATGGATCATTGAGTCTACACAAGTTTCAATAACTCCCCTGCCCCCTCCCCTGTGGAACTAATCATTCACATGGTTCAGCACCACAATTAAACCCGTAGGGATCCTCTATTCTCAATTACAATATCCCTATCTCCTTTGCCTGTAAATGTGGGAATGGACTTGGGGATCAGTTCTTTGCCTCAAAAGCATAAACATAAACAGCCCACTTAAATATAAAAAGCACATAATCCCCATGAGGACACACGAGACAACTCACAAACAGGTACTGCAACCAATGAAAAGTTTTGTACCTCAAAACATATCAGTAGCCCATATACTTTGGCAATTTAATGAAGTCATTCTAAGGATATTTAGATCATAGGACACCCACTTTCACACCTCTCAATAGCTATCACAGTTTCCTTTCTCTGGAGATAGATTCTTTTAATAAGAAAGGCAGCTAGGGACCACATGAAGAGCCTCTAAACAAATGTTGTGCCTATGAGTATTATAAAATCATAATCCTGTGTTTTCTTCAATATCGTAAAGTTCTCATACAAACAAAACCAATGCAGCTAAGATTAGAGGAAAAGGGAGAAGTGAGGTAAATTAAAATAATTTTCTATTTTAAAAAATCTCATTTCTCAAATACAGAGAGAACCTAGACAAATTTATAAAATTATAAGTCTTTCCCCATTTGATAAATGGTCAAGGAATGTCCTCATGTAGTTTTCAGATGAAAAAATCAAAGCTACTTATACTCCTAAAATTATACTAAATCACTATACATTATACAAATATGAATTAAAACAACTCTGGGGTACCACTTATCCAATTGGCTAATAAGGCAGGAAAAGAAACTAACTAATGCTTGAGGGTTTGTGGGAAAATGGGGCACTAAGTCACCATTGGTGGAGTTATGAATGGATCCAACCATTCTGGAGAATCAGTTGGAATTATGGTCAAAGGGGTATAAAACTGTGAATATGCTTGGCTACAGTAATACCACTATTAGGTCTGTATCCCAGAGAGATGGGGGGAAAGGGACCTGTATGTAAAAAATTATTTATAGCAATTCTTTTTCTGTTTGAAAAAAAAAATAGAAATTGAAGGAATACCCAAAATTTGGGGAATGGCTGAACAAGATAAGGTGGGTATGATGAAATATTATTGTGTTATAAGAAATGTTGATCAGAATGCTTTCAGAAAACAAACAAACAAACCTGGAAAGACTTGAATGAACAGATGCTGAGTGAAGTGAGAAGAACCAGGAGAACTTTGTACACAGTAAGAGAATTGTGCAGTGATCAACTATGATAGACAGTTCTTCTCAGCAATACAATAATTCAAGACAATTCTAAAGTAATCATTATGAAAAATGCTATCTATCTCCAGAAAAAGAACTGATAGTGCCCAAATGCAGTTTGAAGCATGTTTTTAGGTTTTTGTTTGCTTTTTAAACTTTATTTGTCTGTTTGCTTGTTTAGGTCTGTGTTTTCTTTTACAACATGTCTAATGTGGAAATACATTTTGCATGAATGGACAAGTATAACCTATATCATTTTTCCTTCTCAATGAGGGAAGAGACAAGAGAGGTAGACAATTTTACAAAAACAAATGGTAAAAAGTTTCATGATACCAGACAAAATTATGGATAAAAGAAATAAAATTAAAGGACATATATTTTGATGAAAGGTATAATATACAATCAATCAATATCAACACTGAATCTATATTAAACTAGAAAGTTTTTGCACAAATAAAGCAAATATAGCCAAGATTAGGAGGAAAGCCAAAAAATGTGAAATCTTTTTTATACTTTACCAGATAAAGACATCAAATATAAAATATATAAAGAACTTTCACAAATCTATAAGAATATGAGTCATTCCCCGACTGATAAATGGTCAAAGGATATGATCAGTTTTCCAATGGAGGAATCAAAACAATTTACAGTAATAAAAATGCTCTAAATCATTATTGATTAGAGAAATGCAGATTTAAAAAATCTTGGAATATCTTTTTACACCTACCAGATTGGCCCAAAATGATAGACAAGGAACTTAACAAATGTTGGAGGGGATGGGGAAAAAATTGGGATGCTAATGCATGTTGGTGGAATCATAAATTATAAAATGACCCTACCATTTTGGAGAGCAATCTAGAATTATATCCAAAGACTTATTAAATTAGCTATACCTTTAGACCCAGCAAAACCACTATTTTGTCCAATTCCAAAGATGATTAGGCAAAAAGGAAAATAATCTCTATGCCCTAGAAAGCTTATAACAGCTCTCTTTATTATGGCAAAGATCTAGAAATTTCAGGGATGCCCATCAATTGAGGAATGACTGAACAAGTTATGGTACATGATTCTGATTGAATACTACTCTACTATAAGAAAGGATGAGCTCAATGATAGAAAAAAATTGGAAATACTTGAACAAAATAATGAAAAGTGAAATTAGCATGACTAAGTGAACATTCTATACAGTAACAGTAAAATTGTTTTAAGAATGATTGTGCAACTAAGTTATTTTGACTATTATAAATATCCAAATTAAATGTAAAGGACATATGAAAAAGATGCGATCTGCATCCAGAGGAAAAAACTAATAAATCCAAGTATGTATAGAATAATTTTTTGTGTGTATATATAGACATCTTTATGTCTAATGGTAGTTATCGCTATGGAGGAGAGGGAGAGAAGCAAAAAAAAAGGGAAAAAAGTAAAAAATTGTGATAATTTTTGTATATTTAAAAAGAATAACAATTTATGCATAGCAGATTTGCAGTTTCATGTACAATATTCTTTTTCTTTGTACTGTGTTAAGGAAATGGCTATTTTATTCCGTATTTTAATAGAAGTTTATATGCTATTGGGGGAAAAAAAATGAGTTACGTGATCTTTTAAAAATTTTCTTTCTCCTAGATTCTAGTTTCTTTCCAAGTCCATTTTAACACGTGTAGTTAATAATAAAAGTATCATAATTATCTAGCCAGACTAGTTCTCCATAGTTACAAATCACAGTTCTCAAGTCCCATCAGTGCTGCATCTTCCCTGTCAAATTGTCAGTCTTTTCCCTTTTCCCCAAACTTTTTAACGGCTTGCCTAATGGAGAGTCAACAGGATTCTTTGCTGAACCCATTCAAGTATGAATACCTACATGAACTTTCTCTTCTCAGGTACCCATTACTGACTACTGTTTTCTGCACGCCCTTCCAAATCTTCTTACACAAATAAGAAACAAAATCAGATAGGGTTTGAAATTTGACTCCTTATCTTTCCTGAGTTTGGGGAAGTCAAGTTGCCCCCCATTTCATGATTAACTAACCAGAGGGTGTGGGGTTCCACTCTAACTATTGATTAGGGAATGCCTGAATACTAGCTCCTGCAGGGATAATCATGGAGGAAGTACTCTAAAGAGGTATTCTGGCTGGCTCACCAGATTTTTAAAAGATAAATTCTATGCTGGAACTTTTAGACCTGATTAAAGAGGCAAAACTGAGGATGAGAATTTTTTTTTAAAAAGTGTTCACAGTGCTGATCCCTGGGACCAATCTCTGAGATTTGAATCTAGACAACTTTTAAAGATGACTTTTTATAATAAGAAAAACAATCCTGTTGGGTACAAGTCACTAAAGGGAGATGGCCCATTGTGTCTCAGATTTTCCCTAGGTATTGTGAGTTACCCACATTTTGAATGAGGAGATGGGTTAGTGAGTGTGTGTGGAAGCTGTACCATACATATTCATGAGGAGATGGGATTAGCTTTACAGAGATAGGAATTTAGAGCACATGTGACTATGTGCTATTAAGTAACAGGAAAGACAAAGCAGATGGAATCAACGTTTATGCCATTGACTGACTGATGCCCTTGCCAACTTATCAACACATATTGGAGGAACAAGACAGGAAACTGAGTCACCGAGTCAGCATAAATTTCAATGCTTTCTCCTTTCCTTGTTTTTTTTTCTTTTTCCCATAAAAAAAATTTATTTTAGACTCAAATACCAGAGCACAAATAGAGAATAGGGAAAAGAAACAAAAACATATCATAAACTTAAATATTGGAACTCAAATATAAAGTTAGAAAGAAATAAAAGGGGGGTGACTAGGTGGCGCAGTGAATAGAGCACCGGCCCTGGAGTCAGGAGGACCTGAGTTCAAATCTGGCCTCGGACACTTAACACAAAAACTAGCCATGTGACCTTGGGCAAGTCACTTAACCCCAACTGCCCTCCAAAAAAAAAAAGCAAAAAAAAAAAGAAAGAAAGAAAAGTATGTCATACGAATAGCAGAAGATAAGAGAGGATTCAAAATATTCAAAATTTTCATTTCAAGCAAGTCTATATCACAAATAATACTCATTGTGTTGACAATCATCCATCTTTTCTTTATTTCCTTGTGAGTTTTCTTTTGTTCTCTACTGTGCACATTTTTACTTTGTTCTTTTTTTCTCTTCCCCAACCCCCAAGAAGGCCACAATAAAATTTGGATATGTTTCTCTATAGCTATAAATATGTACATATTCTCCTGCCCCCTAAGGCTACAATAAACTTTATATATGTTTCTCCATAGCTATAGATATATACATATACATATATGCATACATATATATATATATATATATTCCCAAACCTATTCTACTCCTGATGTTTGTTTTTATGTATATGTATATCTCTTGCTTCATATTCCCTCTGCCTCCCCTAGTTTACTTCTACAAATTACCTTGCCCTTCTGTGACTTATCTACCCCCCTCCAAAGATCCCTCCCCTATCGTCGTCCCATACCCATGAATCAGAACCCCCATCTACACCCTTATTTGCCTATTCTCTCACACTCCCCTCTAAAGATTCCTCCCTTGTCCTCTCCACCTTCCCTACATCCTTACCATTTTATTTCTTTTGAATTTAGAAGACTTCTGTGCTACTTTAAATATATATTTATTGTTCCCTCTAAGCACCCATTTCTGATGAAAGTAGGTTATCAGAACTACCAGCCCTCCTCCCCATCTAATTTCTATGTATCAATTTTTCCTCTTGCTCCTCATTTGTATAAAATAATTACTTTTTAGCTCTTCCTAAAAGGTTTCACTTTTAAAATTCATATGATGCCTAGGTTTTCCACAATCTTGCATACAAACTACACAATTATTAATAAGAATCTTAGACATAAATTTTACATTTTATGTATATAAAAACTAAACAGTCTGTCCTTATGGATCCCTCATAATCAGTCTTTGTTATGTACCTTATATTTTTATTGGTTCTTGTATGTTCAATTTTCAGTTAAGTTCAGTTTTTTATAAAGTCTTAAGAATCTGGGAGTTTATCAAATGTCCATTTTTAATTTCATTCAAGATAATAGTTAACTTTGCAGAGTATGATATTTTTGGTTGGAGTCCCCTTTCTTTCTTTCTTTCCCTTCCTCCCCTTTTGGTCTTTCATCTATAAAATGAGCTAAAGAAACTATTGGAAAGTTATCCCAGCATCTTTGCCAAGAAACCCCAAAATGTGGTCAAGAAGAGTTAGACATGCCTGAAAAATGACAACTACAATGACAAGCAGTTACTTATATATTATATTTGAAAGATACTTATATGAAATGTTCCCTGAAACATACATTTTCATATTCCATTTTCCCTTTTAGCTTTAGAAGTTATTACTTTTGGTTGAGGAAAAAAATTATCCATTTATCTTTATAAAAATCAAGCCGATTGATTCTCTAATATTTTCTTCCATTTGTTTGATTAAAATGCCCTTTATTTTCATAGTTGAGTCAAATATATTACTCTATTTTCCATTTTTATGATGTTAAAATATATTTAGGTCACTGAACTTAGTTAGTGTTTATTATGGTACATGGTATAAGATATGGTTCCAAACCCATATTTTTCTCATAAAACCTTTTTTTCTCATAAATTGTTTCAGTGCATTTCCAGTGTAGCTTTTTTTAAAGTTTAGATTTTATCAAATATTAACCTTTTATATACTTTAGGTCCATTATTCTGTTCTATTTAGCTCTTTTGCTATTCTTTCCCCTGAACTAGATAGTCTTTCAAAAACTATCCTTTACTCTATTCTGAAATTTCATAAAGTACAACTTCTTTTCCTCATCTTTCCACCCCAGCTATTCTTGAGTTTCTTAGCCATCTACTTTCCCATCTGAATTTTTGTAACAGACATTTTAAAGTGAAAATGACAACAAATAATGCATGATGAAAAACCAATTCAAAATTTACTTTATAATCATGCGGAGTGATATGAATATTGAAAAATAATTATTACTCAAAACTGAAATTGTAATATTAAAAATCTTCATAATATTATATATGCAAATATAGCATGGTATTAGTCACATTATTTAATTATACATTTAACCTCAAAAGGAGAAGAGAAAAAAAGAAGCTGAACAATTAGGTGAAATTATGATCCTAAACAAATAAAAGGGCATTTTGATCAACGAAGAAAATGAAAAGTGGAGATGTGAAGATATCATAAGATTCCTAAGAAGAGGTTCCTATCTTTTACTAGGTTTGATTTAATAGCATAAGATAAAGTATAAAATCAACTGTGTATGATGTTATAATAATATAAATATAACAGTTTGAAAACAATGATAAAAATAAGTCAAATCCTACAATTATACTGAAAAATTAAGATAAATTCTGCATTAAATTTGATATTTAAAATTGAGGAATGAAAGTTGTTTTCCCTAATTAAAGTAAGCATAGCCTCAACAAATAGTTGATGATTGTGATAGGGAATTGGAGGAAATTTTAAAAATAGGAAGGAGGCATTCACATCATACTACACCATTGCCTTGAAGATTAACTGCATTTGATTAAGAAAGGAAGCATTAACAGAAGAACAGTTTGTGTAGGGGTTTGAGATAATAGCTGAGCATTACTCTGTCAGATAACTCTTTGTCTTTTCCTTGGGAAGATGGGGTTTTATGTCCATCATTGCCTAACACAATATTCTTTTCATGGTAGATACAGGATAAATGTTTGATTGAATTGATTTGATTTAACTAAATATTTACCAACTGGTTATTTGTCAGTAAAATGTAATGCAATTTGTCTCTTAGGCAGGTCTCTACTTTTGGATTATTGCTATATTGGATGGATTAATAGATCTTTAACTAATAATTAGAATGTCTTTGACTAATAGAATGGAGTACTTGAAATCTCTCTTTTTAAAGTTACTCTTTTTAAACCTCATTTATTATTTTTAAGTTATCTTTACCGCAAGCATATTAATGGCACATATTTAGTGCTGAAAAATCTTGAAAGACTTCAATTAGTCTCCAGTTGTCAAGAGCATTTCTCTGCTAACTTCAAGATTAAACACAAAATGTCTTGTACTTGTGTCACTGCTTCTAGAAAGCATGGTCATCAAACCACTCTAAAAAGATAGCATACCCACTCTTAAATTTACAGAGAGAGGAAGCATTACAATCTTCTCTTTAAAGCAATCTTTGAATCATCCTTGATTTCCAAGTACTATAGATCCTACATTATTTGCAGAGCCTTCTGACCTTCTCTCATGACTACCACCTAAAACCAGGCTGCTGTTGTCTAAACTATTACAGTAGCTTATTTTCTCTCTATTTCATGTCTTTCTCCACATTAATCTATCCTCCACAATACTGCCAAAATGATTTTGACTATTACTTTTGAGTTCACATACAAACCCCTCTGTTTAATATATAATTAATGCTCATTAAAATTTGACCCCAACCCATCTCTTCAGTCGTATTATATGTTTGTTTGTTTTTCCCTCCACATACTCTACATTCTAACCAAACTGGCCTTCTTGCCAATCCATATTAATGTTAAACCATGTTCTTCCTTTGCCCTTGCTGTACCCTGTGTCAACTTTTCCTTTACATTCCTCTACATTGTGGAATTCCTGACTTCCTTCAAATCGCAGGTGAAGCACCAACTCCTACATAAATTCCTTCTTAATTCTCCCAAATCCTGGTGCCTCCATTCATTTTATGTGCATTTTGTTTGTGCCTATACCATGTAAGCTCATTGAAGAAAATGATTTAATAATTTTTATTATTGTATTTCCAAGTTCCCAATACAATGTCTGGAACATGATAGGTACTTAATAAATTATTGTTGATTAGTTACAAACCTATTGTAATAAGGTTACAACTCTTTCAGTCAGTAAGGTAATACCCAACCTAAATTGATGATGATCATTTTACATAGGTAAATAAGATTTTAATTTGTAGACTGTGAATAACCAATCAACAAATATTTATTGAGTATTGTCAATGCTACAGAAAGGAAGCATAAATTGTCACTATTTCCTTAGAGGAGTTCATAATTAAGTTGGGGAGTTGGCATTTACACTGGAAAAAGTGACTGGCAATATAAGCTCCTATATTTCTGTAGCAATAAAATGATATAAAAACTTTATAACTAAAGATTTATTAAACAATGTATTTGCAGCAACATTGTTAGACAGGCAATAGAGCTGTTATCTGCATTTTATAGATGAGGTAATTGAAGCACAGAAATGTTAAGTGACTTGCTCATGGTCACTCAGGATCTAAGAGTGGTTTCTACTGCGTTTTCTATATCCATAGGCAATATATGTTCCACTGTGTATATGCCATAGACTTTGAGTTTTGTACCTTTTAGAGTTCAGTCAAATGAATAATAGAGATAGCTCAATTTAATTCAACAAAGATGTACAAACAATCTATTGTGTGAGAGACACTAGTGTACAGGTGTAAAAAAAAATGTGACCTAACACATCTCAGCAAGCCAAGTAAGCACTGTTTCATCATCTCACATATAGTAATTCTTGATATTCATAATAACCATGGGTGTGCATTAAATGATAGGCCAGGAAAGCTAATCAGTGCCCTATGAACACCTGTACTTTTATCATTCACCTGATAAACCACTTCCACTTTCTTGGACCCAGAATGCTTATCTCTAAAGAGAAATGTTTATCTCAAACCTGTGAAATCTACCAACAAGCAAAGGTGAAAACACTTTCTATAACCTTTGTTTAAGCCAGAAATATGTTTGAAGATTTCTGAAAGATTTCTATCTACAATAGCCCAAGTTTTGTCACTTAAAAGGGTAATGACACTCTATTTATTTGGAAAATAATGTATTAGATACTTGACACCTAAAGCAATATTACTTATATGGACCCTAGGCCTCTTTCTTCCTTTTTAATGGGGAGGAAGAAAGTAGAGAGAATTTCCCCCAGAACTTCCATTAAAGGAAAGAGGCCAGGTCAGCTATCTGTAGAATTTCTACCCAACTGTGCTAATCTTCTAGGCTTCATCATTCCTCTGCCAGGTACCATCCATCATCTCCCAGTTTTTCAGCTTCTTTTTATGTGTTGTCTTCCCCCAATACAATGTGAGTTCCTAGAGGGCAGGGGCTTTCTTTTGCCTTTTTTCAGGCAAAAGAAAAACCTAACAGGCTTTGATAAAACCTACCGGGATTCAAAGAGAGCTACCTGACCATACCTTATATCCAAATCACTTGGACTCTCACCAATTGGTCAACAGTAGGAAACAGTCCAAGTCTCACTTGTTCATTGTTTGGGATTTGATGTCAGAGAGAGAGAGAGAGAGAGAGAGAGAGAGAGAGAGAGAGAGAACCCTGAAAGTCTTCCCCACCCCCAAGTTGATTTTATTTGAATTAGGTAAAAGAGGCCTTATTTGGCCTCATTTCTTTCCTAGCCTTAATCGCTGAATGATCATTGGCTCGGACAAACTGAGACCTGGGAAAGACCTTAGCTTAAAAAGATGAGGATCTCCCACTGTATCTCAGCCCACCTCCAGTTGTTCTGATCTATATCTTGCAACTTCACCCAGATGGCTCCGGAGGAGAGAGTAAGGCTGGTAACTTTGCACAGCCCTGCCTCACTTAAACTAAATTTGCTTGCAAGTCAAGACATCACCTTCCTGATGGCATTGGTCCTTTTCCAGAACTAAGATCAAATAAGAACAATATCCAACAATTAGCACAGTGCTTGGCACGTATTAGGAAATTAATCAGTGTTTGACAGGCTGACCGACTAACTACCAGATCTACCTGAACTTTCCCCAAGCTTCAAGTGAGGAAACAATAGAATGCATTCAGATCATATACTGACAATACTCAGGACCATGAAACAACAAAATGAAGTATACATATACTTCATTTCCATGTTTCATATGTATATGTACAAGTGTGTGTATATGCATATGCATATACATATATGTGTATGAGCTATAGATCTGCCTGAGAGGGTCTGGTTTAAAGAGTATCCACATATTGAGGTACCTTCCCAGTGAAACTAATGTATTATTTGAATGCCTTATGTTTTTGTATTTATTCATGATTTCTGAGATGCCTTTGAGTTGCCTGTATTTTAGGTGGGATGAAATTAAGGTATACTGTGCCCAAAATGCATTGTATATGTTGAGTGCCTTGTCTAATTTGGAGAATCTATAATTTCTTTTTTTAAAATCTTACGATCTATTATAAGGCACATGAACTCTTTGGATCTCAGCTAATTAATATGCAAAATGGTAGCCATGATGCAGTACCACTAAATGACATGGAGAAAAAGATTTAGGAGCTCATTAATTCCTAGGTAAATATGCAATGCAAAAATAATGCACAGTTATTTACTTCTGCTTGTCATTAATTGGACAACACATCACAAAGCTAGAAAGTTAGTGTATTCATGGTCTTTTTCTGTTACACAGATACTTAAGCAACGTTCAATTGAAATATTGTCTAACATTTCAAAGTTGAAATATTGTCTAACATTTCCCTGACTTGCTCACTGGAGAAAAATAACTTAGCAGATGGGCCAAGCAGAAGGCTCAGCCAAATCACTCTGTGTTCTTCTCAATACCGTTTATTTCACTTTCATTACAGTTAGAACTCTGATGTATATTCTTTACAAGTGAAAACAAGTAACACATATTGCTAGAAGTTCTATGTCCTGGTTCCTTTTAAAGTTTTCTCTACATGAACTGTCCCTTATATGGGTGGAAATGTTGAAATTTAAGATTTTCTAGTAGGACAATAATTATTTGAAGACAGTATCCTATGACAAAGCTAATTGTGAGATGAAGCGATTAAAGTTTTAGCTATACTTGATTTGGCCACAAAGACATTGATTAACTATCTTTCATTAGCTCTGATATTGCATGATCCATTTTGAAGTCATAACAAAAGCAACAGATGCAGCATATGGCAAGCCAAATTGCTATAAATCCAGCCACTGCTTTTCCCTCAAAAGTGAATGGCATGCCTTTTATAATTTCCTGAATTCAGCACTTGCACAAGATGAATATTCATTTTTATCCATGACCCAAGAGGCCATCTTTTTCCTGGGCCACTATAACCTTCATTCAAATCCCATAAGATTCATCTCATCCATCAGAATTTATCAAGTATCTACTTATCTATCACCTAAACAACCATCACATTCTCACTCTGAGATCTGAGCTGGATGATGGTTACTTAGACTCTTAGGATAAATACAGCCTGAGTGGTACACCTTTAGATTAATAACATTTGGATCAAAGATTGGGGATATCTCACTCAACAACAAACAAATCATATATTTCCTGATGACAAATATACCAATTTAGATATTTGCTTAAACACTAATCTCAGAAGGCAAAAATGTTAGAATATCATTCACCTAAAAAGAAGCATTTTTAAATGAACAAGATGCAAATGTTTCCTTGAGATACTAATACAAGAAAAAAATTAGAATAACTTAAATTTGTATAGAATTTTAAAGATTCCAAATATTTTCACAAATATTCCATCTTTTCAATTGTACCTTTGAATTTTACAAGGGATAGGCAGATTACATCTTTCTGTACATTCCCAAATAGCATAAGGAATACACAATAATAAGCCATTTTGAGGCCATTATTTAAATATACAAGTGCTTTATATTAAAATGTCACAAAAAAACAAAAGAATCATTACAACTAATCATGGGGTTAATCAATGAGAAGGAAACTATTCTACTTTGTTTCAATGTTCAGTGCAGTTGGGAACAGAAAATGGAATGCTGTGGAGCAGAGAACATGCATTACAGGTGACAAGCAGATGGTAGAGTGTGAACTGCAGATGGCAAAAGAAAATGCATACAACGTTGCACCAATATGATTGAGGGAAGTGGGGGAAACACATTCATAAATAGTCTGTCCCATGGAGAAAAACAAAATAATGAGATATATTAGAAAATTACATTGAAAAATCCAAGTAGCAACAAATGGAAAAATGTCATTTACATGATTTGATAGAACAGCAACAAGCAAAAATAAAACTGAAGATCTAGCAACTGAACATCAGGATATAGTCTACTAGATTCTGGTTTTAACTTAGATCATAATAAGATAATACTCTCAATCCTTTCAGATTCCTTCATTTTCTTCTTGTTCTTATTCTCCTTTACAAAGAGTATTCATGAGTTTTCTTAAGATTTTCCTTTTAGAAGAATTTATAATCTTACATTGCTCATATTTTATAAAATGATATATTAGCAGACTGTCAAATCTGGAAGTAATCTTAAATGATGATAAGTCAATCATCATATATATCACTCCAGTTCATCAGAGGTAAAAAATAGGGGCGGGGAAGATAGACTTAGTACATGGAACAATACAAGTAAGGCAAGGAGGCATGCAAATACTATAAATGTCAGAGACAAAATAAATGGAGAACGGTGAGGACGGGCTACGTACAAAGAACTAGGGAAATAGGGAAGGCCTCTTGAAGGAGGTCATGGTAATTTTTAGAAGACATACCTAGTTGAAGATATCATTCAATAGACCTTCTACCAAATAAGGAATGGAATGAGTTACCTGTAGAAGGGCCAAAGATATTAGGGCCCAACATAGGTGCAGGTATAGGCTATCTTTTCCGCAACATGTTCATATACACACACATACATATACATATATACACATGTGTGTTCATGTATGTATATGCATAATGTCTATGGACATGTAGATATATGTGCACAACATTTTGCATGTGTGTGTGTAACATATAACACATGTATATATAACATCATGTGTTTGCATATATAGGTATGTCTAATTGGAAATCATTTAACCAAGTGAGAGAAAAGGTTAGCTACAATAATACTTTATTGGATTTACAAAACATACCTAAAAGTAGCTTACCTTTACCTCTGAAGCTGATGAAAAATGGAAGACCCAAGAATGGAATAAGAAAGTTCTCTCTTGGATATATTTACATGAACTAAGAGAATTCTGTAGACAAAAAAAATTATGAAACATAGAGCTCTTGTGGAAATGAGGATGTTTGTGACAACAATACAGAATCATATTGAGACTAACCCATATTTAGTGATCAGTGTAGATTATAAAAGTGAATCAAAAAAACTGGACAACATGTCAACACGGGCTGTAAATAACTAACACTTACCAACCAGGAAAACATGACTTACTGACTTGAAAAATATATAAAAACTTGCTATATTTCACAGAATTACAGGAGACAAATCCCCATACTATAAATATTCACCTCAAAATATCTTGGAGAATTTAACTTATGAACTATATTGGAAACAAACCACTCTCACAGACAAAACTATTTAAACTCTTATAATCACTCCAGTACAATACTGAACAAAAATCCTAAAGAACAATTTGAATAAAGGTTGGAAAACCAAATACTCATAACCTCCAATGGAGGTTAAAGAAGAGACTCAGTGGAGATCAAAATCATGTGGGAAAAGGAGAAGGTGTGTACTCTCCCATTGGCTAATAACATTTTCTTTCTTCTTTTCTTTTCCCCCTTAATACCATTTAATTTTTGCAATTACATGTACAGATAGTTTTCAACATTCATATTTATAAAATTATGGGTTCCAAATTTTTTTCCCTTCCTCTCATCACTCTTCCCTCCCTCCCAAGAGAAGAAGCAATCTGGTGTAGGTTATACATGCATCATCACGTTAAACATGTATTCCCATTAGTCATGTTGTGAAAGAAGAATCAGAACAAAAGGGAAAAAAAAACACGAGAAAGAAAAAGATATTAAAGTGAAAATAGTATGCTTTGATCTGCATTCAGACTCTACAATTTTTTCTCTGGATGTGGTTGGCATTTTCCCTCACGAGTATTTTGAAATTGTCTAATATCATTGTATTGCTAAGAGCTAAGCCTATCATAGTTCATCCTGGCACAACTTTGCTGTTACTGTGTACAATGTTCTCCTGGTTCTGCTCACTTCACTCAGCATCAGTCCATGGAAGTCTTTCCAGGTTTTTTTTTCCTGAAATCTGGTTATTTCTTATTTCTTTTAGAACAATATTCCATTGCATTCATATACCACAATTTGTTCAGTCATTTCTCAATTGATGGGCATCCCCTCAATTTTCCATATTTTTCCTCCATTAATAGGGCTGCTATAAATATTTTTGCATATGTAGGTCCTTTTCCCTTCATAATGATTTCTTTGGAATACAGGTCTAGTAGTGGCATTGTTCGTTCGAAGGTTACGCACGGTTTTATGGCCCTTAGGGCATAGTTCCAAATTGCTCTCCAGAATGGTTAGAAGGGTTCATAAATTGTTCTAATTTTCCCACATCTTCTTCAGCATTTATCATCTTTCTTTTCCTGTCATCTGAAAGGAATCTGATAGGAATGGGGTGGTACCTCAGAGTTGTTTTAGTTTGTTCCTGGGTTTGTTTTGACAGGTAGTTTCCCAATATCTTATATTATCTATTACTATGTTAAACAAAATTTGTCTTTTTTCTCTTGCTTCTGGACTTTACTATATAGAAACATTGATGATTTCTCTGGGTTTATTTTGCATCCTGGAACTTTACAAAAATCATTATTTATTTCTAGTAGTTTTTAGTTGATTTTCTAGGATTCTCTACATATATCATCATATCATCTGCAGTGACAGTTTTGTTTCCTCATTGCTTATTCTGATTTCTTCCCTTATTACTAAAACTAACATTTCTAGTACAATACTGAATAATAGTGGTGACAATGCCCATCCCTGTTTCACCCCATATCTTATCTGGAACGTTTCTAGCTTATTTCCATTACATATACTGCTTACTGATGGTTTTAGATAAATATTACTTATAATTTTAAGGAAAAATCCACTTATTCCTTTGTCCTCTGGTGTTTTCAATAAGAATAGGTGCTGTTTTCTGTCAAATGCTTTTTTTCTGCATCAACGGAGGTAAGCATATGATTTATGTTAGTTTTATTATTGATATTGCCAATTACGCTGATAATTTTCCCAGTATAAAACCAGTCCTGCATTCCTGGTATAAATTCCACTTAGTCATAAAATATTATCCTGGAAATACATTGCTGTAATTTCTTTTATAATATTTTATTTAAAATTTTTGCTTCAATATTCATTAGGGAAAAATGGTCTATACTTTCCTCCATTTTGGTTCTTCCCACTTTAGGTATTAATGCCATATATTTGTGTCATGAAAGGAATTTGGTAGGACTCCAGCTATTTTTCTAAATAGTTTATACAGTATTGGAATTAATTGTTCATCAAATGTTTGGTAGAATTCACTCATAAATCCATCTGGCCCTGAATTCCCCCCCTTCCCCCCAAGGGAGTTTATTGATGATCTGTTCAATTTTTTTTTCTAAAATGGGGTTAAGTATTGTGTTCCTCTTCTGTTAATATGGGCAATTTATATGTATTTTAAAAATACTCATCCATTTCACTTAGATTCTCTAACTTATTGGCATACAGATGGGCTAAACAGCTCCTGATTATTGGTTAATTTCCTCTTCGCTGGTGGTGAGTTCACCCTTTTGATTTTTGATACTGGTAAGTTGTTTTCTTCTTTCTTTTCTTCCTTTTTTATGAAAATCAAATTAACCAAAGATTTATCTGTTTTATTGAGTTTCTTTTCTGTAAAAAGTACCAATTAGTTTTATTTATTACTTTAATAGTTTTCTTCCATTAAATTTTATTTATCTCTTCTTTAATTTTTTAGAATGTCTAATTTGATGTTCAATTGGTGATTTTTTTAATTTATTCTTTTTTCTAGCTTTTTTTTGTCTCATGCTCAATTCACTGGTCTCCTATCTCCATTTTATTTATGTGACTATTTAGAAATCTAAAATTTCCACTAGGAGTTGCTTTTGCTGCATCTCATAAGTTGCTTTGTTTTCTCACTATTGTCATTCTATTTGATGCAATTATTGGTTGTTTCTATAATTTGTTGTTTGACTCATTCATTCTTTAGGATTAAAATATTTAGTTTCCATTTAGTTTTAAGCCTATCTTTCCAAGTCCCTTTATTACATGGAATTTTTTTTTATTGCATTGATCTGAAAAAGATATATTTAACATTTCTCCTACTCTGTATTTGATTGTGAAGTTTTTTAATGCCCTGATGGTTGTTTGTTGTGTAGGTGCCATTTACTGCTGAGAGCTAATGGCATTTTATTTTCCTTTTTTTTTCTTTTTGGTTCTTTCTTTTTTTTTCCTTTTAAATTTATTTACTTTTAGTTTACAACATTCAATTCCACAAATTTGTGAGTTCTAAATGTTCTCCCTTTTCCTCTCCTTCCCCTCCTTCCCCCAAGGCAACACGCAATTTGATATAGATTTTACATATACCTTCACATTAAACAGTAGTCAAGTTGTAAAGAAGAATCATACCCAATGTAATGAACAACGAGAAAGAAAAAAAAAAAACAACAACAACAACAAACGAGAGAGGAGTAAGTAGTTTGCTTCAATCTGCATTCAGACTCTGTAATTCTTTCTCTGGATGTGGATGGCTTTTTCTATCCTGAATCTTTTGGAGTTTTCTTACAGCCTTGCATTTCTGAGAAGAGTCCAGGCTATCAAAGTTAGTCATCACAGATACAATGTGTCTGAAATTGTGTACAATGTTCTCCTGGTTCTGCTCCTTTCACTCAGCATCAGTTTATATAAGTCTCTCCAGGTTATTAAGAAGTTCATCTGCTCCTCATTTTTTATAACACAATAGTATTCAATTACATTCATATAACAAAACTTTTTCAGCCATTTCAAAACCAGAGGGCATCTCCTTGATTTCCAATTCTTTGCCACCACAAAAAGAGCTGCTATAAATTTTTTTTTAATACGTACCATTCCTCCTCCCTCTTTGGGAAGCAGTACTAGAAGTGTTATTGCTGGGTCAAAATCTAATGGCATTTTCAATGAGGCAAGGGAGCATGAGTTTATATAATAATTATCTTATTTAAATATAAAATTTTGTCATTTTCTTATAAATTTGTATAATCCATAGAATATTAATTATAAAAGAATAAAAGCAACATAGTAAATTTTCCCAGGATCATTTCAATCTGAGCTCATTCAAACTGATAATAATAAAGTATTAATATTAGTAATTCAAAATTACTTCATTGTTACAAATTGCTGGAAGTTTCTCAAGAAGCTCATATTTAACTCATAACCTTGGAAAGTGGGAAACATCACTGCGTGTAAAAAAAATAGCTTCTATTTCTAAAAAGATATGATCAAGTAGCAAGAATTATATATGAGCTCACTAGACTTTGTATACTAACATAAAATAAATCCTATAAAAGTAAATATGATATACTTGGAAACTTAACAAGTAAACTAAACAGGAACTATTATATTATTATACAGTAAAATTTTTCTCATACACAAAATATGCTCTCATTTAATGTAAAATTTAAGAATGGTAACTCTTCAATTTCTGTCCACATGCTGATGCTCTCCAATCTAAATGGAACAAAAGTTTTCAAACTAAAGAAACATAGCAGAAAAAAATAAAATGAGCATGAGGGAACTATAATTTTTGTCATGTTAGCTTCTGCTATAGTAGTCCCAAAGACATTTTAAGCTTACCGTATGGCATAATCAATATAGGACTAACCTGGGAGATAGGAAGATCTGGTTTTAAATCTCTACTCTTATTTTTACTACCTGTGTGACCCAGTTCCACTCAAAATCTCTCTGAGCTCATTTGTCTCATCTCTAAATGAGGGCATTGAACTAGATGACCTCTAAAGTTTCTTCCATATTTACATCAATAATAAAAGTATATTTAATGATAAAAATGCCATGATTTAAATATCTTCACTGAACACTAATTACCATTGAATATTATCAAGACATGTACTTAGACTTTTCTTTCTCTGTTTTAATAAAAGAATGAAATAATGAAAGTCAACATTTAATTTCATTTTATATTTTCCAGAATACTTTACATATAAGATGGTTGATCTTTACAATAGCCCTATGACATAGGTATAGGGTAGAGACTACAGTGTTAATTTAATATTCTTTGACAGGAAGAACAGATTAGTTAACTACCTCTATCAATGCAAGACAGTTATTTATTTGTAATTTACAGTTTTAGAGAGTTACTTAGAGCACTGAGAGATTAAGTGACCTGGGACCACACAATAGAAGTCAGACTGAGAACTTGAATATTATTCATTAGAGAGAGACAAGTAAAAAATTCTACCAAGATATTCTCAAGATATGATGAAATCATAAAACTCTTCAAAAAAGAATAAACTGAATGAATAACTAATATTTATAATATTTATAGTCAAGGTTTTCAAAGTACTTTACTTTGGATAGCTATATACATTGACCATGATTGGATTGTCATGAAAGTATTTAAATGCATTTATAGATCTACAAATAACAAGGAAATGCTTCATAAAGTCAGGAAAAACCATAACAAAACTCACTTGGAATAAGTCTAGTGTTTCAAGAGAAATAATGGAGGGAAAAGTGATAATAGCACTTTCAGACCTACAATTATAAAGCATTAATAATCAAAACTTTTGTTATGGATTAAAAAAAGAAAAATTGGTTAGTGGAATAATAGATAAGAAAGAATCAAAATAATAAAATACTTTAATTCATGACTGATCAATCCTTAAATATTATTGGGGGCTTGGGGTGTGGGCAAAAACTTCTTACTTGACAAGAACTACTGAGAAAACTGGAAAGCAGCCTGAGTTTCACATGCAACAAACTGTCAAAGGTAGCAAAAGAGGGTATAATGCCAAGCAAAGGCAACTTCCAAGGTTTTGATTATCAGCATATAAAACCACATTTATTCAGCAAACATTCACAGAACAGAGAAAGTCAAAATACAGTATAACTCATTCATTTAGCAAGTGAGTTCTCAATTCAATCCAGGTACTACTCCACCCCTAGACAATACATTCATTTAGTCAATCAAAGTTTCTTCTCACATGGAGATCAGTTTCCTATCATAAACAAAGTACATTCATTTGGTCAATCATAGAGCACAAAAATGAAAATGCCAAAAATTTCCCACCCCTCAACACAAAGTAATTACAATGCCATCCATTAACACCAAGCACTTTCTCAAAAGGGAGTAGGAGAGCACAAAACACCATCCACCCTTAAGCCATAGCAAGGTTAATATATCTTCTCAGCATTGAAAACACAAGGGAAGGCCCTTCTTTCATCTTGACCTGAAGAAAGCCCTCAGCACTCAGTTCCTGGGGAGACAAGGCACAACAAAGTCATAGCCAGTGTCCTCATCAAGTCACTCTCTGCCTGTAGAACAGTCCCAGAACTCCTGAAAACATCAGCAAGGCCCTCTTCTAGGATTTCTGTGAAAGTACCACAAGAAAATCCTCCTTCAGGGCTTCTGAACCAATAACCAGGTCCCAGGACCTCAACAGTTGCAGCACTGTCCTTCACCATCAGGTGAATCTGACAAAACAACATCAAAACAAACAAAATACTGGCATCACAGCCATGCCTCCTCAGTTCTTTGCAGCTCCAGATGGCAGTTCTCAAAAGTCCTGGGCAGCTCCAATGGGCTCTCAACAGTCTTTCTCTCAGCAACTCAGACTCCACAATACTGGATACTGCTTTCCAAAAGTCCTTCTGACCTCCTCTCCACTTGGACCTCTCTCCCATTTCACGGCTCCTCCCAGTTCAGCCCTCTCTCTTCACATCAACAAGTCCATCCCACAAGCAGGGTTCATAAGCTGTGGGTTTTAACACTCAACCCAAAAAACAAAGCCAATTGTGAATGACTACAAGTGTAAATATCACTTTACATTTTCATTGTTTGAAAAGGCTTTTTTTTTATTTCATTCTTTGTTTTGGGGAATGGCTCCCTGTCCAGGTATAGGGGAGACATCTTAAGAAATCAAAAGAAAATTTAAAAATGAAACATTTGCATTTTTAAATGTTAAACTTATCATATACACACAGAGACATATTCACATACCACAAAACAGTTTTAAAAATTCCTTACCAAACTTACGGGAAATCAGTAAATCATCTTGTAAATGATCGACCTGGCATTCTCCAACTGATTAATTTCTTTGTAGTTTTTTTAAATACATGTTCCATTTTCTACCAAGGTTTTATATTTTGTGTCATGCCTCTAACACATTCCACTAGAAGAAAAGTTTTAATCATAAAGTTAGAAAATATTGATTTTTGATGGTTTTTATGACAAAAGTATTGCTTTTTGTGTCCTCTTTGAAAACTATAGAAGGGTATTGTTTGCTTTTATCCTGCTAATGACTATTGAGCCAAAGAAAATTAAAAACAAAAATTAAATTGAATGTCCTATGAAATGTAAAAATACAAAAATAAAACAAAACTCAATCCCCACTTTAAAAAAAGCACAAAAATCATACTATTCCTTTTTGATTCCAGTTATTTCACTAAAGAGAAACATGAAAAATTCCACTTATTGTATATTTTTTTACACTTAATATGCCTAATAAATTGAAGAAAATATGTATGTCTAACCTCTATTATGGCAAATTAAATATAGCAGAGAAAAGAGAAAAATGGGATAAATGAATATATATATATATATATATATATATATATACGTAGAGAGAGAGATTAAAGTGAAGCAGTTATATGCATGTATGCATATATACATACCTACATGCATGCATGCATGCATATACATACAGATGGTGATCAAAAATAAAGAAGGGAAAAAGGGTTTATAGGAGAGGCTTGCTAGAATCTTAGGTGAGTTTATTTGGAAGTACCCTGCTAACACGTAATCTGAAATAATTTACAAATGTTGCTTAACTTTTCTGCTTCTATTCTGTTAAAGATTTAAGTTTATTTCTGAAATAAATGTTCATATCCTACATAATTCTGAAGAATTCTGGCATATGTGGAAGAATGCCTTCGGTTATAGAAATTTAGAGGTGTCACTTAATTTATTCGTGATAGCTGAAATTAGCTTTACTATTCAAAAGATGTCTGAATGTTAGACCTTTGTTAAGAAATTAGGGCTCTCTCATTCCACAATATTTGAGACATATTCATATCGTTGATATAAATCTTACTTTCAAATGAAATCAAGTCCACTTTGGTTCTAGCAGACATAGTGAAGTATACTTAGTGAAGTTCAAGAAGAATGAATTTGGCTGGTACCTCCATCTGATTTAGAGGCATCTGTTTTAATGTATATTTTGAGGTGAAAGAGAAAAAAAATCTTATGAGACAAAGATGAATTAAAGGGGAGGTCAATGTGTATGGTGGAAGATCAAGTAGTAGGGTAGATTTGGTGACCAATAATTCTTAAGAGAAGATATAAAAGGAAACTGGTAAGTATTGTTTCCAACAACTTCCTCCTTCTTGACTCTACTGGTACTCTGCCTCAACATCCTTCCAGCTGATGTCACTTCTTTGGTCCCTCATGCATGCCTACTTTATTCCTCAAGCTCCTCCCCACTCACAGGCTTATAATTTCATTAGGACCTGAAAACAATTGAGATCATAGCAGGATAAATATAAGGGCCAACAGAACAGCTCAGGAATCTCAGTATTAAGCATGCACTGGTATTTGCTCAATTTTTCTTTTGGTCATGAGTTACAGTAATTAAATTCATGGTATAGTATGCCCACCTTACCGCATGGTAAGGTGCATGAAGCAGAACCGTAGTATCTCAAAAGAAATGTGAGATGCACAAATTTAGAAACATCTCCACTCCATATCTGCTCATGGACTATTTGTGTCTGACCTGTGGTAGAGCATTCCAAATTCAGATTTGTCTAGTCAGCCACAGTTAGACACACTGTACTGTGTCTCCAACACAGTGATGTCATTTTGGTCCTCTTCAAGAATGAAGGACACCAACTGTGAGTAAGCACTCCTTACATCTTATATGCTAAATCCAGTAACTGATTAAACAACTAACATTTTTATCAACACTTTTAAAGCACAAATATATCATTCTGTTTGATCCTCATAGTAATCCTATTAAATAGGCACTATTATTATCCCCATTTTACAGATGAGGGAATTGAGGCTTGGAGTTAAATGAATTGCCTGAGGTCACAGAAATGATTGAGACAGGATTTAAAGACCAGGTCTGGTATAGACAATCTGCTTCAGGAATTTGAAAGACAGTAAGATCTTTGTAGGTTGAAACTTTGGCAATATGATACAAAATCATATACATAGTAATGTCATACAGAGAAAAATCATGCTTGTTGCAGCATTGACAACTAAATCAGGTCACGAATGATTCGGAAAACTTTTCACAACATTAAACAACGTATAAAAAACAGGTTCTTCATGTGCTGCCTTAGAGCATAAAGTAGCAAGAATAAAACCTATGCTCCAATCAAGTGTAAGAGTTAATACTTTATTGAAATGCAGCCACAATCCCTCCACACAAATCTATTTATACAGATGGCAAAATCTTTAAATTTTGTGCAAGCACCACCACCCTCATTCCATTAATTAGATATGCTGCCATCATCTTAATACAAATATTTGTAAGTAGAAAACGAATGCTGCTCATTTTTATTCGTAATGCCTTCCTTGTCCCATCTGGCACAAACAATTTCCTTGCATGCTTCTTTAAATTGTTATAAAGGAATTAATTTTACCCTAGAGGGCTTTCACTATAATCTCATGACTTCCATCCTGG
This sequence comes from Pseudocheirus occidentalis, assembly GCA_028646575.1. Taxonomy (NCBI): domain Eukaryota; kingdom Metazoa; phylum Chordata; class Mammalia; order Diprotodontia; family Pseudocheiridae; genus Pseudocheirus; species Pseudocheirus occidentalis. The sequence goes on from CM053599.1 coordinate 78,689,264, forward strand.
TTATTACTCAATTTCATCATCAGTAACAAATTGTTCTTGTTGTGGGAATTGTGCTTGTCAATTTCTCCTGTTTAGCCCATTAGTTTCTTCATTAAGTTACTTGCCACTAACTTCATTGTTTTCTTTCTAAAGTTGTTAATAATAATTATAATTATTTTATCATAAGTGCATATATTACATTGTATACATTTTTAAACGGGCAAATTACTGTTCTAAATTAGTTTATAATGAGAGTGAGTATGTTTACTGTCAGTATTAGATAAGTGGCAAATAAAATGGAAACATTTCAAAGCTTGCAGGATTAATAATTAAATATATAATGCTGGATTTTATGGCATGTGCTAGTCACAAACATGCTTCTTGCAGCATGTCTTCATTATGTTTTTATTAGTGTAACTAAAAGCGGGCATTCTCAGATGGACAAGTGTCAGATATTCTTGGTCATATTTCTCTCTCAAAAAAATTAGAAACAGGCCACCAAATGCAGCAAATACAACATCAAAAAAGAAGAAAATTTAAACAGCTGATGAGAAGGCAATTTTTAGAAGAAAAAAATAAAACTGAATGCCATTCTTCCAAAAACCATTTGTAATACTTGGTCTGAAATACATATCCCAACTCCTACTCATGCCTATATTTACTAAGCTAGCAACATAAGGAAGGAGGGTTCAGAAAATCCCCACCAAAATGGTTTATAATATTCTAGAGTGGAAAGTAGGCTCAAGCTTAGAAAGCCAATGATGCAAAGGAGCAACTTATGGCTTCTGATTGTTTGAAGTCTTTTTCTCCTTTTTGTGGAATGCTTAATAATTTCCCCTTGAGCAGGATGTAGATTCTTTGCTGGACCCTTTATGGAGCCATGAATCTATGTTCATTTTGTCCTTCATTCCCAATGTAGGCATTGGCATAAAAAAATCTGGGTATACTTCTAGGACTCTGATGGGAACTCTAAATCTTCCAAACACTTCAATATTTGCAAATGCCTTCTCTGGGCAACACAAAAGTGGTAGTCGGGAGGAGAGGGAAGGGGAAGAAATAGACCTAGGCTGAGGCCAAAGCTAAGAGTTTTCAGCCAAACAGGTTTCACCAGACATCATACCCAGGTTTTTAAATAGTTTGATATTTAACAGACAACTTCTGCATTAGTGATGAACTTAAATAAGAAATGGATGTAAGCTGGGGCAACTAGGTGGTTCAGTGGCCCTGGAGTCAGGAGGACCTGAATTCAAATCCAGCCTCAGATACTGACACACTTACTAGCCATGTAATTTTGGCCAAGTCACTTAACCCCAATTGCCCTCCAAAAAGCAAAAAATTTAAAAAAAATGCTAGTAGGCTTCATATTGACTTTGATAACCCCTAATTAACATTATCCATTTTGTATTTTTTTTTATTTTGTTAAACAGTTCTAGATTACATTTTAATCTTTCTCAGGTCCCACCTGGGAGTTTTGTGGGAAACTTAAATTGTAAGCTTGATACCTCTGCCCTAGTTCTTCACAAAAGTTCCCCAGTAGGTATTTAGATGATTTCTGTGCAACATCAATAAAGTTCCAAGGCCTTTTATTGTTTGTCTAAAAACACTGACTGATCAATTGATTGTGGTATGTACTAGGCATACAAAGAAAGATAAAAGACAGTCCCTCTTCTCATGGAGGTTACAATTAAATGGTAGAGACAAAATTCAAACAAATATTTATAAGTAAGAAATATACAGATAAAATTGGCATAAGAGAAGTAAGACACTAGAATTAAAGAAGTTTAACAAAACCTTCTTGCAGAAAGATGTAATTTTAGAAATGCCATGAAAGAAACCTGGAGGCAGAGATGAAAAGGGAGAAAATTCTTGGTATGTGGGACAGCTGGTGAAAATACTCAAAATCAGAATAATCACAAATACCTGATTCTAAATCATGGCCTTAGATTCTTCAATACCTCATTATAAATCCATGTATATCAAACAGAACTGTTTGCATTTTCTCAGTTTCTAAAGAAAACATCTCCACCAAAATTAGAGGTCAAGGGTAAGAAATGTAAAAGGAGTCACAATACTAGGAAATAATGACACAGTGAGCCCACTGTTTGAGGAATACTATAGTCCTTTAATTTTATTAAACGGAATTTTGTTTTTATGGTCACAAATTCATTTTTTTCAAACTTGCCTATTCCAGACCTTATTATTATACATAAAGCTAAATACAACATATGGCTGACTATAAAGAAATAAACCTTTAAGACACAATTAAGTCCATACTTTCCAAGTACAGAAACCCATATGTCTTTTTCCAGTGTGCTATATTTTATGAATGACTGCATTAGACAGATGTATATAACCAAGTAGCAAAGAAGAAGAAAAGAAAGAAAAAAGGAAAGGGGAGAGCAAGTAACTACAAGCAGAACATTATAAGTAGCTCAATAGAAAATCCTCCAGTACTATATATAAAAAGCAGTATTTTCAGATGTTTCCTGGAATTTAAACCAGCTTCTGATTAATTTATTCTTCATTCTTTGCAACTTCTACAAGGTTAGGTAAGGTTATAATTTGCTAGACATTTACTAGCAAAAAAATTCAATATTTTCTCCTGATCTCTGACTTTCAACTTTAAAGAAAATTACATTAATTTTAAAATATTATTTCATTCTTTCACTTATTGATTTGTAGATTTCTTCATTCTTTCCTATGTTTCTACTTTCCTTTCACCCCTCTCTCCTTCTTCCCTTTCATTCTTCCCTTGTTATATGAGAGAAATTTATCATAAGATTTCAGATGTGTTCCCTTTCAAGCAATAGAAGATACAGGTTAAGGAACTAGTTTGGTCACTAATTTTTGGTTACTTGACTTAATTATTCATGGAAAATTTCTAGTCACAAGCTAAACATTCCATTTTCTGAATTCAAACTTTACACACAAAATTGAGGCACTGTATTAGTATAAGATTATTGTGAGGAGCAAATGAGACAGGATTAGAAAGTGGTATCAAAAGTAAAATATTAAACAAATGTTACACATATTAAAATTTCAGTTATAAAGAAATTTTCATAAATTAAACTTTAGATAATTTTATAATTTTTGAATATTTGGAGGCAGAGATGAAAAGGTAGAAAATTTCCAAGTATATGGTACAGCCAGTGAAAATATCAGAAATCAGAATCAAAATCAAAATCAGAACAATCACAGACACTTGATGCTAAATCATGGCCTTATATTCTTCAATACATCGTTATAAATCCACTTATACCAAACAGAATTGCTTGTATGTTCTCAGTTTTGAAAGAAAACATCTCCACCAAAATTAGAGGTCAAGGGTAAGTAATGTATCTTTTTAATCATTAAAGCTTATTTACTATGCTTTCATATTGGAAGGAAATATTTCTATAATCTTTTACATGTGGCGGATGATGCCAAGATGATGGAATAATGGCAGGGATTCACCTGAGCTCTCCCAAATTTCACTCTAAACAACATTAAAATAACGCCACAAAATGAATTTTGAAGTGACAGAACCAACAAAAGGAGGGAGTGAAATAATTTTCTAGGCCAAGAAAACTTAGAAGGCCAGCAAGAAGACCTGTTTCACTGAGGTAAGGAAATCGCACAAGGATGTATAAAGTCCTGGCTGCAACTAAATCAGCAGCAGAGGCTACCAGAAACTCATACCACAGATGGTAAGGTCTTTTGATCAGACGGAGATTTCAGGGGACCCTTCACTGGCACTTGGAGTAGAACTTTGTTGCTTTGTCCAGATGTGGTCCTAGTTAACTGTGGTCCTTACTCACAGAGGGAACACTAGTAGGAGTGAAGACATTGAACAGAGTTTGAAGGAGAAAAGAATGCTTGTGGTCACTCACAGACCAGAGCACAGGACAAGGGAGCAGTGACCATTCCTCTCCTTAGCTCATACCACCTTGGAAGAACTAAAAAATTGTTAACCTCTAAAAGTAGATCTGGAAAAAAAAGAAGACAAATATGAAGCTTAGAACAGTAGCCCCACCCCAGCCCAGGAGCAGAATCCAACTTTAAAACAAAATTAAAAGTGAAGGAATTAGCCTGGGGAAATGAGCAAAGAACTAAAAATAATTTAAACTTCGAAAGTTACTATGGTGATTGAAAGCTCAAAACCAAAGGAGGAGGCAACAATGTCAAAACACCTACATGCAAAGCAACAAAAGAAAACGTGAATTAGTCCCAGTCCCAAAAAGAATTCCTGTAGGAGCTCAGAAATGATTTAAAAATGAAATGAGAGGTAGAGAAAAATTAGGAAAATAAATGAGAGTCATGGAAGAAAAATTGGGGGGGGGGAAGGTAAGCATCAAAAGCTTAATGAAGGAGGTACAAAATTGCTAAAGAAAATAATACTTTAAGAAAAGAATAGGACAATGTGTAAAGAGGTGCCCAAAGAAATCACTGAGGGAAATAACTCTGTAAAAGTAAAAATAGCTAAATGGAAAAATATGTATAAAAATTCACTGTCAAAAAGAACTCCTAAAAAATAAAATGAAATTGGCCTAATGACAAAGGAGGTACAAAATTTCCCAGAAAAAAAATTCTTAAAAATTTGAATTTAGCATATGGTAACTAATGGCTTTATGAGACATTAAGAAAAAATAAAACAAAATTTAAAAAAAATAAAAGCTGACCTGGAAAAAAATCCGGGAGAGATTATTTAAGAATTATTGGATTATGTAAAAGCCATGATCAAAAAAGACACTAGATATTATTAAGGAAAACTGCCCTGACATCCTAGAACCAGAACATAAAATAGAAATTGAAAAAATCCACCAATGCTCCTGGAAGAGTGTAATGGCAAGCAAAGAAGTACTTACAGCTTTGTTTAATTTAATTATTTAGCACCTTCTTTCAGTTCAAGTTTCTTTTGAGCCTTCCCAAGATTATATCAGTCTTTGTTATGAAACAGAACAAAACCCACAGTGGGAGGAACTTGCTGATGCAACAGGGAGGGGCAGAACAGGGAGGAGCTAATGACCAGATAAAAAGTTGAGTACAAGCTGGGAGAGAGCAGAACTGAGAAGGGAACCCTTCTGGTGGCAGAGTTGAGAAGGAGAAAAGATGTGGTATCTTGTCACTCTATTTGTCTGTTTTGTCTGTGTTGATTTGTGTTTGTAATACTTTCTACAGTTCTGGCACTTTAATGGAAGCCCTGAAAGAGGATTTTCTTGTCTATTTTCAGAAGTTCTGGAGGAGGGTTTCAGAGGGCCTGGGACTTTATTGATGATTTGTGTTGACCTCATGGACGTTGTTTGTGGGTCTCTGTTTATTTCAAAGGCAGAAAGTGAATTGATGGTGGTTCCAGGAATGTGCATGAATGTTGTTTTAGTTCTGTTAAGCTCTCTCTTCCCAGAAACAGAACTGCAAAGGACTTGAGATGGACTGGACACTGTGAGCTTTAATATAGAACTGGACAAGGAGCAGGATGAGGAACTGGATGAGTTGCTGAGAGCTGCCTACCTCTGAATGCAATAACAGTTGGGTAAATTCAGGCAGGAACTGGACCCATAGAAGAGAAACCATGGGATCTGAGAGCCAGGCTTAAACCAAGATGAAAAGACTTCTCCTTGGGTACTTAATGCTGACTGAAAAGATCAGGATTTACTGTGGCCTAGGGGTGGGA
>CM053599.1:78695392-78722445 GCA_028646575.1 Pseudocheirus occidentalis
GCCGCCATCTTGGCTCCGCCCCAAAAGCAGTTCTTAATCATTACTCTTTTACTCAACTTTTTTATATATGATGTGTTTTAGGCTTTTCACAATCATTGTTGCCTTCCTTCAGACATATTCTATTTTATAATTCTATGCTCATAATTGAACGTACTATTGCAGATGTGTCCAATTAACTTAGGAGAAATTGGACTTAACTGCAATGCACTAGACACTATATTACTCTTAAGGGAATATAAACTTACATTAGCTTTCTTAGTAACTCAATCACATAGTGGGCTCATTAAGTTTAGGGTTAATTGGAAGCTAATATTTTTCACATATATTTATACTAAGCCATCTATACTTCATTTTTAGTTCTGCCATTCTTTCTCTTAAAAAATAACAGAAAGTAGCAAACAAAAAATTACTCGTTGCAGGACTTTATAATTTTCTCATTTTAAAATACATTTATTCCCTGTGCCTAACACAGTATCTGATATTGTCTCCAATTAATCCTTTTTCTTAATCATCCTTCTAAGGAACAAGCAGTACTCAAATCACAGTCTGGACTCTGAAATCAAAACCTCTGCAAATCCCTCTGTAAGACAGTAAGTGAATATGCCCATTTAAATAAGGTGAAATAGTGAGGGGAAAACTAGGGAGAGATCTAAACAGGGACTGGACTGGTGACTTCACTGATAACAAGGAATTCATGGATAGGGAAGCTTTCTTTGCTAATATAGCTTGGTACTTTTTTTCTAAAACATTTAGCGTTGAGTAATGAAGGGTTAAATGGCTTGCCCATGGTTATACCAGTGTCAAAAACAGGATCTGAACCATCTCTGAGTTAGCAATTCTTGGTCTATTCATCTGCAGATATGCTTGGTTTCAATTCTATGGAACCAGATGTTCCCCCTATGATCAAAGAGAACTCTTTTAATCTGATCACCATGCTGATAACTTAAAATTCTGGATCTCAACACCCTTCCTCCTCCCACAGCTTCCTCTCACCTCTGATTAGAGGACTGGGGTAGTAAATTTCCAAAACCTTCCTTTATAGAGGGCAAAAATGAAATTCCAAGCTGTTCCACTTCCCATTTGCAGCTTTGCTTGTTTTGAACTCTGCAGGACAGGATACCTCCTATTGTCACTATCTATCACTCCTTTGCACAGTCTCTGCTATTCAAGATCCTTTTAGGTTTTATCTTCCACCCTTTACCTCATATCATTCTCTAATAGTATAGCCACATTTTCTGGTCAAACAGCCCTAAAGTCCAATACCAGCAGTCTGATTTTTTTTTAATATATACTCTTCCTCCAGTAGGCTGTAAGCTCCTTGAAGGCATGGACTGTCTTTCTTTTTCTTATTTCTATCCCTGGCCCTTAGCCTAGTACCTGGCATCCAGTAGTCACTTAACAAAGGCTTATTGAGTTATTGGAAATCATCAAGACAACAACAATAAATTCCTATTTTAATTCCTAAGACCCAAGATGTCCAAAATTCACAAAGACTGCATGATATTTAAAATTCAGTGCTGAAGTATAAGTTTTGAAATTCAGCATAGTAAAGACAGAATTTTATTTTAAGAGAAAGAACTTTCCCTAAATACTTGCAAAATTATCCATATTTTTATTTATCTAAACAAAGATGGCAAAATTATCTCTTGGTTTTCCTAAGCAAAGTGACAGGAACCTCACATGTATTTCCTTTATGCTCTTAATCAAACTTTTTTTAAATTTTATTACATGCTTCCCTCCAGGCTGACTTTAATATCACCTGGATTTTCATTTTTTCCCCCCTCAGACACTATATTATGGAGTGCCACTAAGAAACAATGGAATCAATATCTTTTTGCATCCCTCTGCTCTTGAACATTCTCTCACTCATACCAAATAGTCACACATCTGGTGATCTGTAGAACCTAGTTACAATTAATGAATCTTCTCTGACTCATTCAGTTTATTGTCTCAACTCCTTTCCATATTCTATGTCCCAGATGCTGAGCTGAGTCTTATTTGGGCTGCCATTGTCTTTCCTTCTCACTCAGTCCTAGTTTTCTCAAACCAAATCAAGAATCAATCAACTTGACTTCAATAATAAATCTTGGTCCTGCTCCTTCCTTCACCATACACAAGGACCAGTTTCTACCCAGGGGTCTAGTGAAGAGCAGGGATGGGAGAACATCCTGAAATTTCCTATATAAGTTCAGGTAGTAACTGAGACCTGTAAGTAGCTCTCTTTCTTTTCTGCTTCCCATGCTCAGCTGTCACACATTTATTGTCATTGTCAGACTCCAGACAAGATATTCTCATCAGCAGGCTGTGTTGGGCTTTTGGCTGTTTGGGTATAAAAATCAAGTTATTATATTGGATATTTTTATTGGGCAAAGGGTGAGGGTATTTATATATATATATTGCTTTCTGGATCTCATACTATATGCCATAGAGCTACAGTGTACACATTAGTTCAAAAAGCCTCACAAATTTCTCATATAAACCTACAAAATACACGAATTTATCTTCATTCCAGGCCAAGCCTATCTATATGTTTATTATGTTCTCATTTTTTATACAGAACATGATGCACTCTAATTGCCAGAAGTTCTTTAAAACATGTAAGCTTAGGATATCGTTGTGTGAATCTTAGTCATTGTTTTCTTTTTTAAAGTGAGAACTACAGAGTATATATTCATTATACTTTGACCTCAAGACATTTAAATTGTCCTGAAAATATTCCTCCAGTGAGGTATCATAACAGTTAAACCAATGGACATACTGTCAGGCAGAATTCTCCCCTGAGATGCCATGCTGTATTTTCCCATCTGCTCTTCCATTCTGCTGGCAGCCTCTCCATTCAGATGACCAAGAAATGACAAAATGCTTCATTGTCAGAGGATCTCACTGTCTGGTTATGTCTCATCACAATTAGGAAATGTTCAGGCTTGGGGTTCTTGAGTTTCTATTCTCATTTAACCATTTTAACAACCAGAAGATAAAATTTTTGCCTGATATGCACATAACCACAGGCATTCTTACATACATAAGTTTACATATATGTGTATATATGCATACATACATATATATTTACATATATATTTTTCATTCACATGTAAGGAAAAATTAATTAGCCCATTGAAATGATAATTTTCTTGGCAATTATTTATATGGCTTAGATCTATTTAGATAAATTCATGTAAGCTTACCATATAAATTGTGTCAAATTCAAAGTCACATACTTAAATAATTTAAAAGGCACATAAGCCAATATAGAAAAGACTTCTTCTTTTACAGATAAAATGCATTGGTATTTTAGCAAATTCATTTTCCAGGCAGACCTAGAGTTTTAAGGTCCCTGTACTAGGTTGATATTTTATGAAATGGAATTAACTATCTTAATATTTGAAACATTGTCAAGTGCTTTACTTAGTTGTACTGTAGAATGCTTCTGCTAAATGTTCAAATGGAAGGTGGACTTATGCAAATGAGGATTTCATCCCAAGATGTCCACTGAAGGGTTTTAAATATTTGTCATTATTACTATTAGATTCTAAGAGAAGGCAGAGGATTTGGAAATAAATGAATCCAACACCCCTTCTACCTTCCTGTTTTGTTTTGTTTTTAACATGAAGATGACAATCAAAAACAGTAACTTGAGCAGTCAGATCAGATGCTGAGTATCTAACAGTGAGCTCCAATATCTAGAATACAATTTTAAATCCTTAGACACTTTCCTTTGGTTCCCAAATCACGAAGATATTTTTTCCTATACTTAATTGTGAATGATTATTATGACAACAATGAGCCCCAAGAGCTGTCTTTTAGTGCTGGTATGTTATGGAAGTTTATAATGGGACAATTATATTTTGGTTTCTGTCATAAATTAATAATTTGCTTCTGATATCCCTCACTGGTGCTAAAAAAAAACACAGCAACAACAGAGAACATGCTATTCTTTCCATCAATTCTAATTGGTATTCTTATTGGTAATAAGCAGCATTGGTTGAGTTAACAAGATGATCTGAGAAATTTCTCTTGTTCTACAGACCATAGAGACATTCAAAGAAATGAAATTAAAGTAGTCTCTAAAATGAGGATTATAATAAGAATAGCTTGAGATGAATTGTTTCATTTAGTGCTCAAAATGAATAGCAAGTAGTCAGAGTAAGTATTTTTTTACAGATGATAAACTGAGACCCAGGAAGTATAAATGGTTCCTATAAAATGATATAGCTAGATGAATGGCAGGGCCAGGCTTCGACCCCAGATTTTCTGACTTCAACTTCTGTATTCTTGCCTCAGAACTGGTACAAATTATTAATGGAAAACAATATTATGTAGTTCTACAGTGGTTTGGGGCAGCTATGATCTTCACCAGGAAGACAAACTTTTCTTTTTGTGATAAATTTATTATTTGTTTTCTTATCTAAAGTGAAAATGCAACTGTAGTCTAATGACTAATTCTGCTACCTAAGGCTATTCACACAGAACTTACATAAGTAGCAGATCAGGACAGAAAAAGGGTTTCTAAATTATAAGATGGAGACATTTAAATATATGTGGAACAACCCTACGATGGGAAAAGAGCAAGGTGCTCACGGATGATTGGTTGCTACTGTGTGCCTCTGCTATTTAACTGAAGAATCACTGTCATAAATTTGGTAAATCTTTGAGGATCTTTTTCACTCAGAGCATCTTCTATATTTATAGGATTAATGTATTCTGGCAGAAACAATAATCTCATATTTTTCTGGCATCATCTATTCCCAAGAGCCTCCAGGTTTTCATGCTGAAAAGTTATTTCTCTTATAATTTTGCATTTTCTTGTTTAAGTCAAAAGCATTTGTCACATAAGCTGATGCCATTTGGCAGCTTCTGCTTGCTTGCCAGTTTCCTTAATGATACATTTAAGCTCACCAACCTTCTTTTGCAGGAAACCTCTGTTATTTCCCCTCTGACTGCAAACACATCACTCTACTGGTAGAACACAGTGATATCAAGCCTTTTACAGATGTCTAAAGTCTCTCTGGAAAAGTCTTTTGGATTCATGCAATTTACTCGCCTTTTCTTTTCCTTTTTTTAAAATAAGACCATCTTCTAATACTAATCAAGCTGGTAACTACACTGGGATATCTGTGAGCAGTGGTACATTTGGAGATGCCTGGGTGTTATTGTGAAGGCTCTCTCCCTCAATTTCCCTTCCCCCCTTACATGCACAAAAATGCCATCTTTTTTTTCTCCTTAATGTATCCTATCAATTTCTGAAGCCTTGCCAATTAAAGTTACATATATAACATATGATATATAAAATATACATACTTCTATGTATATAAATACATACACCTGCATGCATTTGTAAGTAGACATTTCCATCTGTCTCTGCATCTGTCTCTTTCCATTTATCTCTCCATTTCCCTGGCACACTTATTAATAGACTTCATGTTTATTAAGTGAAGCGAGACAGTACAGTAGATAAGAGTACTCGGGCTGTAGTCAGGTAGAGCAGAGTTCAGCTCCAGCTTCAGATATTTACTAGTTGTGTGAGACTGAGCAAATTACTTAACCTCAGTTTGCCTCATTTTCCTCAACTGTAAAAAGGGGGAAAAATAGCACCTACCTCTGGGGTTGTTGTAAAGATCAGATGAGATAAATTGTAAAAAAAAAACAAACAAACTGCTTCATACATCCTAAAACATTGTAGGGACTATACAAAGGCTTATTCTGCTTCTTTCTTCATGGCGTGTACATGTCACAGTAAATATCCCTCTAGGTAATATTAAAGTCATTATTATTTTGTTATTACTGTTGTTTTCTTTTTTATTTCTTTTTTCATTTATGGAATAAAATTAGGATTTCCATAACATAGTACAATAAAAAGACGATTGCACACAAAACCATCAATTTACTATGTGCTACTTGCTATTCCTTTTAAATATGCAAGTTATTGAAGGGCAGAGCCAACATGTCAGAGTAAGAGCAGGACTTGCTTGAGATCCCCCCGCAAAACCCCTCCAAATACCTGTAAAAATGACTCTGAACAAATTCTAGAGTTACATAACCCACAAAATGACAGAGTGAAGTAAATCTCTATCCCAAGACAACCTGGAAGGACAATAGGAAGGGTCTATCACACTGACCTGGGAGCAGAGTGCACGTGTGCCACACCAGCACAGACAGGCCAAGGCATGGCTTAGGGGACTAAATCATTGCAGCTGTTGCTTCCAGAGTACTGGACCCACTGGAGTGGTTGATACAAAAGCAATAATGTCTGGGACAGAATACTGTATCAACAACGCAGTATTCACAATACCTACAGTAACTGTAAGTATGCTGATATGGTTATTAATCACAAAATGTAACAGGCTCTCTACTTGAGAAATATAGCTGGATCATTTATTTAAATACCAGAAAACTGAGGCCCAAAACCAGAAAGTCAAAGCCAACACAATAGTTATGAAGTTGGAGCATGTAGTTAAAGTAGTAAACACCCACATTCTCAAGACTTCAAAACAGAACAGGCTACCTCAGGCAAAGATCCTCCTCTCCTCACTCATGACAACTGCTCAGCATCTAGGCAGCTTGCTCCTAGCAGCTCCAGCCCCCTACTTTACCCCACCCCCACAGTTCCCATCCCTGGCAGTCTTCAGCAGGAGTCCTTAGCAGAGATTCTGGCAGGCTCAAAGAAAAAGGAGCTTGTGTTGCAATCTCAGCAGCTGCTGCTGCCACTGCCCCTGCTTCCAGTCACCACGGCATGGATGCTAGCTTGGTTCCGGCTTTCTCTTACTCCACCCCTTCCTGCTACATCAGCAAGTTCAAGGGGCATGGAAGATCTTCAAATCCCAGTATCATTAAAAATACCTACCTGTACCCCCACTAGAAGCAGAGTTCTACCCTGACAAAGAGCTAGGAAGTCAAGTATTTGTCTGGGAAGATGAGCAAACAGAGGGGTGAAAAAATCAGACAAGACAATATTACTTTGGGGATAAAGATCAAAACATACAAAGAGAAGAAGACAACAAAATCAAAGCTCCAGAATCAAATGCCTCCAAGAAAAAAGAAAGATGAATTGGTCACAGGCTATTAAAGATTTCAAAAAAATTTTGAAAATCAAGTAAGAGAAGCAGAGAAAAAAATGGGAAGAGAAATGAAAGTGATGCAGGAAAATAATGAAAAATTAGTCAACATCTTGCTAAAGGAGACATAAAAAATACTGATAATAATTCTTCTTTCTCTGTACTTTTGTGAGTTCTGGAGCCTTAAAATTTGTTTAGAGTTATATTTTAAAGGTATTTGAGGTGGTTATGTGGGGAACTCATGGAGTTTTCCTGCTTCTATGCCATCATCTTGGCTCTGCCCCGCCCCCTTAATAACCACTTTTGTAAGATTTTGAGTTCCAAATTTTTCTCCCTCCCACCTTTCCCTCCAGTCTCTCCAAGACAGCAAATAATCTGATGTGGATTATACATGTACAGTCATGTTAAACATTATTTCCACATTAATCATGTGAAAGAAGAATCAGAATAAAAGGGGAAAATGACAAGAAAGAAAAAAAATCAAGTGAAAATAATATGCTTATCTTTGCATTCAGATTTCACAGTTCTTTCTCTGGATGTGGTTAGAATTTTCCATCATGAGTCTTTTGGAATTGTCTTGGATCATTTTATTGCTAAAAAGACCTAAATCTATCATAGTTGAATATTTCATAATTTTGCTATTACCGTATCCTGGTTCTGCTCATTTCACTCAGCATCAGCTCATGCATGCCTTTGCAGATTCATCTGCCTGTTCATCATTTCTTATAGAACAATAGTATTCTGTCACATCTGTATACTACAACTTATTCAGCCATTCCTGAATTGATGGGTATCCCCAAAATGTCCAAATTTGGCCTGCACAAAAAGAGCTGTTATAAATATTTTTGTCCATTTTGTTTCTTTTCCATTTTTTATGATCTCTTTAGGATACAGATCTAATAGCAGTATTGTTGGATCAAAGTATATACATACTTTTATAGCATAGTTTGGGCACAGTTAAAAATTGCTCTCCAGAATGGTTAGATCAATTCACAATTCTATCAATAATGCCTTAGTGACTCAATTTTGCCAAATCTTCTCCAACAAATCATCATTTTTTTCTGTCATATAAACTAATCTTACTGTTGTGAGGTGGCACCTCAGAGTTGTTTGAATTAGCATTTCTGTAATCAATAGAGTATTTTTTTCATATGACTATAGATAGCTTTAATTTCTTCATCTGAAAACTGCCTGTTCATTTCCTTTGACCATTTATCAACTGGGGAAGTCTTATTTGTTTTAAATAAAACAAACAGAACAAAACAAAAACCTAGCAACCAATGATAACTTGGTGTCTTAGAGAGTTAGGAATGTAACACTAAAGGGGTCCATAGTCACACAGCATGAAGCAGATACAATACTTGAATTAGCAATCTTCCTGACCACAATTGAGTCCTTGTGAATTTTTCTACTGTAGTTTGTGTAAAAGCAAATCCAATTTCATTTATTTAAATATATACAAACTTTCAAGCTGAGCTAATAAGAATCAATGAATTATAGAGCTATGAGGCAAGTTGGAGGTAATATATTCTGCCCCAACTTTTTTCTGTCTTGCTTAGCTGAATCAGTCCTCTAATATATATTTTGTTGTACAGTTGTTCCTGCATGTCTGATTCTTTGTGACATCATGGACCATAGCTCCCAAAGTTTGTCTAAGTTCATATTCCTTGCTTACTGTCCATGGCAGCAGTTTTCAACCTGTGGGTAGCGACCCTTTGGGAGTCAAATGACCCTTTCACACGGGTGACAGCGGTCACCTAAGACCATTAGAAAAAACATATTTCTGATGATCATAGGAACTGAGACCCCGCTCCTCTATCTGTCTAAAGGCAGGTCCATGCACATCCAGATACACCAACATAGAAGTATTAAAGGATCGCAGCATTAGGAAGGTTGAGAAACACTGGTCTATGGGGTTTTCTTGGCAAAGATACTGGAATGGTTCACAATTCCTTCTTAGTGGATCACCTTTTGTCAGAACCCTACATTATGACCTGTTCATCTTGGTTAATTGTCACCCTATTTTGTTTTTGTTTTTCCCTGTCCAAAAATTGGTTTATAACTTTTCATTGCATAATTGTCACATGGTTTAATTCTGTTTGTCTTGCTGCTTAAAAGGTAAACAGGTTAGTAACATATTCACCAGTGGCATCTCTTGCACATTGTGAACCTAGAATTTGAAAAATTGTCAGTATTTTTCTGAAAGCCAACTTGCATGGTTTGTTTAGAGTGCTACAGTGGTATTGTCTCTCAACCTAAAGAAAACCTGTGGGCATGAAGGGAGGAAGAGGGAGGTGAAGCTGCCTTAAGTAAGTCACAGTATATGGTAAGACTTGTATCTCCCCAATTTTAATGCATCCTAATCTTATTCTATGCATATTCTATGCATACTAATCTTACACCAAAGATAGTCTAATAATAAATGATTTTTAATTAATACCAGCTCAGTTTATTTTTAAAGGCTTCACATAAGGGTCATACTCTTTTTTGCAAAATAAGTTGGCACAAAATCTGCAACGATTATGCAGTTAAATATAGTAGCTCATATTTTCTCTGAGCTACACAAGTCCCTCTGCCACAACAAGACAGTCATCCAGGAGGATCGTTCAGTATATATTAAACACTCACAACCTATAGCTCCATTGAGAAAAAATTTTAAGAGCTAAGAGGTAGAGATGGATTTATGTGGAGATGAACGTAAGATAAACTCTTGATATATATAACAGGAGATTATGGGAGGTAAGAGTAAAAGGGAAGGTTAATGCTATTCAGTTAGCTAAAGTAAAGAAAGAACATGAAGTCAGGCAGGGATACTGATGTGGGAATTTCTAATCAGATATAAAGAATCATATCTCTCAATCTGTTGATATTATAAATGTTAGAAAATGTATAATTTGAACTATGTTTTGATCTTTTGGAATAAATGCCATGTAGTACAGAATATTTACAGATACAAGTTGACTTTGATTAACTCTTAGGAAATTCATGTTTTAAAAGAAACTGCTCAAAATAGCAGACTAGTCAGATTATTGGTAGCTGACTTGGATTTAAGCTTCCCAACCACTCCATTCTGTTTTCTATACAAGAGGTAATTCTAGGTGTTTACCCTGTATAAGTGTATAGGGTAGAGGCCTTACCTTTTGAAAAGTTTCTTCTGAGCCAGAAAACAGATTGGACCTCTGGATAATGCAATTTATCCCCTTTCAACCTTGATGAAGAATTCAGAAGGGAATAGACAAACTTTTGAAAATAGTCCTCTGCCACAGTCCACATCACTTCTTTAGAATCACACAACTGACTAAAAATTGCAGAGAATTAAAAAATCTCACTATGCTTACTTTTCATTAAATTTATAAAAGCATTTCATGCAGCAGGTCCTCCTCCAAAAACTCATTTCTTCAGGGCATTTTTTCACAATGTCTGAAAGAGAACAAACTAATAGCACCCTCTATTATAAAAAGACAGAGGAGAATGGGAGCCCTGTTCTTTTCCATGGCTAATTAATTCCTACTTCTCTTAAGCTCTAATGCTCATCTATCCCCAAATCTATCTTCTCCTGCCTTCCCTTAGAATGTGTCCCCTGTTACTCCCATTCTGTTATGAACAAGATTCCCTTTATCTCAGATCTCTTCTCATAATCTTTCCATCATTTGCAGTCATGGTGACCTAGCTTACTCCAGGAGATATTGCCTTCTGGGATCCTCTCTTCAGTAGGCAAATTTCTTCTGTCACCAAGCATCCTCACTCACAGCCTCCATGCAATAGAATGAACTAGAAGAAAGATGTATACTCTTTGCTCCTCACTGAGACTGCTTATAGATTTTACTCCACTTGATTCTGATCCTTGTTATTGTCATCAACCATCCTCAAAGTCATTCCTTTCTTATGGAGTTCAGTACCTTGTTCACAGTCTCTACTTCAATGCCTATCTTTACAAAAAGGAGCTTTAACAAATCCATTGATGTTCCCATGAACATTCAGCCTCCAATTCATCAGTCACCTGAACTCCCATGACCTACATCTTTACTTTAACTTAACTGGCCACCCAGGGAGCAGTAAAATATTCATAGAATCACAAAATACAGTAATTGGGGGGAAATTCATCAGCCATCTAGTCCAACCTATAACCCCAAAGAATTCCCACCATATCATATCTCTGGCAAGAAGTCATGGAGCCTCTACTTGAAGAACCCCCATGAGCAGGAACTCCCCAAAAAACTGAGCCAGTTGATTCTACTTTTAACAGCTCTAATTATTAAGAAGGAATTCCCCCTGAAATCAAGCCTATGTTTACTCTTTTGGTAACTTTCACACCTTTCCCTGTATCTGCCCTAGAAAACCAAACAGAATAAGCTTAATTCCTATGATCTAATCCCTAATATTTATTTAATAGCCCTTCAAAATCTTAAATGCAAAAGAATTTATCTCTAGTCTAAGTACCCATAATGCCTTTACATCACCCTCATATAACATGTACTCACTTCCACACTGATTGTATTCATCTGAATGTTCTCCAGCTTATAACTGTTCCTTGCTAAACCTATAAAGTATGATCCAGATGACCTTAATTCATTTCCAATGATACTTAAGTGTAAAATTCGATTATGTATTTTTCTCAGTTCCCACCATACTGCTCTCTCTACAACCCTTTACACTGTCAAACAGCATCTCTGCTCATAAATGCTTACTTATTTTTAAGCCACATCATATGTATCTTTCCTGGTTTTTCCCCTTCTTGTTCACTCTTCCTTCTCCTTTGTTGGATCATCGTAGAAATCTTACCCAAAAAGTTTTGGTCATAATATGTTAAAATACAGTACAGGGTTAATATTCCAAAGCAACAGGTACTATTCAGCTCCTTCCTTGACCACCTCCATCAACGATAGTAAGTGCCTTGTCCCTATGATCAAGCCTAGCAATCTATTGTGAATGGAGAAAAGTGGGTCGTAATGTCCTTGCTCCTTGGGATGAGGAAGGCAATATCCTTAATGGGATGAGATCTTTTTTATTCAAAACTTAGTTTTCACTCAGCATTTTTTGTATAAGTTAGATCTTAATAAGGAGATAAATCTGCAAATGACCTTAAGACTAAATAATCATTACTTTTTAATATTTCTAAAGAGATCAAAGGAAAATTTTTAAAATGCTTTCATACACGGCATCACTAAGCTGAGGCCACAGAGGTCTACTAACCACTATTTGTTCCTTATCTGGCCTTGTACTTTTCCCTGGTCTCATTTCTTTGGGATGCCTATCTCTACAATAAAAGAACTAGGTTTTCCAGTGTTCCAGATCTACTTTCTCTTCAGATCTTGAAGAACTCTTCTATGTTTGGTTCATCTTCCCCAGCAAGAGGGAAGAAGGCAAAAAGGATATAGAGAGTACAAATATTTATCAGGTATAGACTATTTTTTATTTTTACACAAAGAAAAAGGATTCTAAGCAATAAAATTCATTAATTTAATCATTAAAAAGTTAGCCTTTTAAGCTCAAAACCATATCCAGTTAACAACAAATAGACTCCTTTTAAAGAATCCAGTTAAATGGCTTATTAAAGTCTTTCCTATGAAAGATTGGTCTGACATTATAAATTCCCCATGTTCTAAAGAGAGTTATTCATTCAGAGGCATGAATGGGTAACTTGGCCATTCACGAAAAATTTTACTTTTTTCCTGTGAAGCAAGACAACCTATTGATGACAAAACTGAAACTTAGCAAATGGTCAATCAGACATTCCTCTTTCCTTCCTTAATACCCTCCAAATCTAGGCTAATCTTGGTAAAATAAACTTGCTTGGAGTATTTGAAATGAAATTACCAAAGTTTAACAGAAGGTAAGGCACAGTCAAGGCCTGAGTTAGGAAACAGTGGTTTTCTTGTGTTTCTACCAGGCAAGAATGAGGCAAAGCCATATATAGATATTTTCCCTTCTATCCTGAGTAATGCCTAGAAGGAATTGAGATCTTCTTTGTAGGAAAACAGAAGGAAAAAAAAGTCTGTAGGAATGAAAACACAATCCCAAAGCTTCAGGTATATTTAATCTTAGCGCTGCATAGTTCCTAGATGATCAACATTAATTTCATTAATTCCCTCCTTCCTCACAAGCTGTATCAAACCATGTCAGCCTTTTCTGTAGGAAACATAATCGTGACTTTTTTGTTTTTATTTGTTTTCATATCTAAACAATGCCCCTTGGGCCTAAGCAAAATCTCAGGACTTGTGCAAATTCTTAACCTATAAATCTCAAATTTTATTTTCCATGAATCTCTCTCATGCCTTTTTTTATATTCAAGAACATTCCTACAAACACACTGAAATGGTCAAATGAGTTCTGTTTGAAATGCATTTTGAAAAGCAACACCAACAAGCTAATGACTATAGTTACATATCTATTGTACTCTCCTGGGGTTATTGGAAGCTTGATTACACAGCTGGTTAAGGAATGATAAAAAGAGTGGGATTAATACTGAGAGGCAGAACGACATAGTAGAAATAGTAGATTTGTAATCAGGGGGTTGAATCCTATCTCAGATAATTAATAACAGCAAATGACTTTAATTCTCAGAACCTTGGTTTGTTATCTATCAATTTAGGTTAATAATATTTCTACTCTAGTTCAAAAGGTTGTTGTTTTGGAAATGTTTTGCAAATGAGAAGGTGTTATATTTGGAAATTATTATTCCATCTCTCCTATAATCTAAAGGCATCAAGCAATGGGAACATTAATCATACAGAAACAAGGGGGAAAAGGAGGAAATTTGGTGAAAAGTATCTAGATAGAGGTGAAGTTTCTAGTAAAAACCAAGTCACTATAGATTGTAGGAAATGGAAGGAAAAAAAATGGATAGAAGACAAAATGATCATGAAGCCAAGTGGTCTGTATAATGTTCTCATGCCCCTCCACTCCACAACAACTTAAAGAACTAAACATGCCATCCATAGTTTCAGGGTCCCAAACAGTAGTTCACAGAGCCGTGAAAAGGAAAAACAGAAAGTATTTAGAGTTTACAGTGTTGCATGTTCACAAACCCTAAATAGACGAAATCTAAGGAAACCTTTTAACAGAAGGTTTAAAGGATTATTATTTAAACTGTTACTCCCTATCACAAATGGGGAATTAAAAAAAATAACATTTTTTAGTCTCTCCCTGTCAAAAGAGCTATGGTGAACGAAACTTCAAGGTAAACCCAGGAGCTCTGATTTTGACCAAAGGGTGTCCAGAAGGATCAGGAGATTAAAGTTCAGGAGGTCCAGACCATACCACAACAGATCTCAGGATCTTCATATACAAAGACTAGGAGTACATGCCTCCTGATCTAGCACCACAAGTCAGAGACATCAGTTACACTTTTTCCTGAGTTTTGGCTCTGCCCCTACTGCTTATCACCTAAAAGTCTTGCTGGGCATGGGACAAGTGTGTGTTTGGTTGTGGAAAAGAACAGAAAGACCGATAAATATATGTGTCTCCATGCATATATCTATATATAATCCATACACACATACACTTCATGTGGATTCAGGAAAGATTAAGAGTAAATGATCTATATTTCTGTTATTAAATTATTTTTGCCCATCCTGATAATCTGTCTATGGGACAGGAGGTAGCCCAGGAGAATAAAATAGTACCCTGTTCCTGGCAAGGTACTTACATTCTAGTAATGTCTGCAAGTCAGGTTACAACCATGCATTTTGATTTTTAGGCAAATTTCTTCTTGGCGCTCTGACAGATGAAAACATTAGAGTAATCCCAGATCTGTCTGTCTACATTATTTTCAGCTGAAACTTCTGGCTCCATGGGATCTATGTTCCTTTTCTTAATGCTAAGCAGCTTCAAATGGTTTTTAGGTTGTCTCTTGGACTTGGTTCTCAAATTTTCATTTTAATACTATTAATTTACTCCCTCTCATATTTTCTTTTTTTTAATTTTTTAAAAATTTATTTTCTTGTTTACATCATTCATTTCCACAAGATTTTGAGTACAAATTTTCTCCCCTTCTTTCCCCTACCCCCAACCCCAAAACAGCAATCCCACTGTAAAGCCCCTCCCCCGATATGTTATCTTTTATGTCCTCCTCCAACCCCCCTCTAACTTTCTGGTAGGGCAGAGAGGGTCTCCCTACCCCAGTCCCTGTAGGTCTTAATTCCCAGTTGCATGTAGTTAATAATAATAATAACTTATATATATATATATATATATGTATATACATATATATATATATGTTTGTTTTTAAACATTTGATTGTAGAGCTTTAAATTCTAGATTCTTTTGGTTCTGCCCTTATCAACCACTCCCACTGGTAGGACAAGCAATTCAATACAGGCTGTACATATGTAATTACACAGGACATCTACACAATGGACATATTGTGAGAAACTGGTTGTATGTCCCTCCTTCCTATCCTGCCCCCTCGTTTTATTCTTTACCCTGTCCCTGTCCCTTTACTGAAGTGTGTGCTTCCAGCTCTCTTGCTCTCCAGAATTTCATATTCCAGGCCCTTCGATCCCTCAATGTAGAAGCTGCCAGATCCTGGGTTATCCTAATTGTATTTCCACAGTATTCAAATTGTTTCCTCTTGGCAGTCTGTAATATTTTCTCCTTGATCTGAGGGTTCCCAAACCTGGCTATAACATTTCTAGGAGTTTTCTTCTGGGGATCTTTTTCAAGAATTCTTTCAACTTCTATTTTGCCCTCTGATTCTAAAATATCAGGGTAATTTTCCTTGAGAATTTCTTGTAGGATGCTTTTTTTGATCATGGCTTTCAGGTAGACCAATAATTTTCAAATTGTCTCTCCTTGCTCTATTTTCCAGGTCAGTGGTTTTTTCAAGGAGATATTTCACATTTATTTATATTTTTTTTATTTGTTTGTAACTCTTTAATAGTATCTTGGTTTCTCATAAAGTCATTAGTTTCCACTTGCTCCACCCTAATTCTGAAGGAATTATTCTCTTCAGAATGCTTTTGAGACTCTTTTTCCATCTAGCAAATTTGACTTTTTAAGGCATTCTTCTCCTCATTGGCTTTTTGGGTTTCTTTTGCAATTTGGGTTATTTTGTTCTTTAAGGTGTTATTTTCTTCAGTCAGCTTGTTGGCTCTGTATTCATGATTTTCTTGCATCATTCTCATTTCTCTTTCCAGTATTTTCTCCACTTCTCTTATTTGGTTTTCAAAGTCCTTTTTAAGTCAATCTATGGCTTGTAGGCAACCTTCATATTTCTTGGCACCATGTGGTGTGGGAATTCTGATTGTGTTGTCTTCCTCCCACTCCATTGATCCTTTTTTCCCCCAAAAAAAGGATTCTAGAGTTTTATTGCTATTCTTACTTTGCTTCCTTTTTCTGCTCATTTTGACCAGTCAATTAATTACTTGATTTTTTAGCTCTGTGGAACTCTGCTTCCAAGGGGGGAAAGCTCTGTCCCAAATTGCTGGGATTTTCACAGCTGCCAGAGGTATTAGGGTGGTGCTGCAGTTTCCCCCACCCCAGCTTTGGCTCACTGAAAGGGCACGTAAGGACCACCACTCAAGACCATGATCCAGATCCAGGCTGTTCAACGCAAGAGCCCTTGGCCCTGATCTATCGCCTCAGCCCCCCTGTTGTCTGCAGGCCAGAAGTTCTGAAGCAGCCCTGTGGAGGTTGTTGCTGCTTTCAGCCATTCCTGCTGCCACAGCCACCTCCTGGTGCTTCCTTGCCCTGGGAGCAATTTGTCCAAACCACTTTTCTCCCCCCAAATTTAGCAAAATCCACTGACCTTTCTCTTAACCTTTTTTCTTCTTGCCTGATAAATGTGGAAACTGTGCCTCCACTGCCGCGGATCAGCTCTCCTGTAGATGTGAGCTGCTGCTCTGCCCAACCACCTTGGAGCCTGGCCACGGTTTTGGGCTGGGCCAGCCCAGGCTCCCAGCCTGCTGTGATGAACCCCACCTGCTGAACTGCATTCAGCAAGAGATGTGTTTTCTGTATTTTTGAGAGTTTTGGAGCCCTAAAATTTGTTTAGAGTTGTATTTTATGAGTATTTAAGGTGGCTGTGTGGTAGCTGCGAAACTTTGCTGCTTTTATACCACCATCTTTTCTCAGCCCCTGAGACGTTTCCCTTCTTATGTTTTCTAATTTTTTCACTATCACTTTCAGTATTTGTGATATTTTATTAACAGAGAATTTTTGCTCTTTAATAATAATATTTGTAAAGCATTTAAAGCTTTATAAAGTGCTTTACATATATATCTCATTTGACCATCGCCACAATCTTGTTAAGTGATATTTTATCCCCATTTTACAGAGAGAAAACTGAGGACAAACATTTAAATGACTTTTCAAAAGTCACATGGCTAGAAAATGTATAAGACAGAATTCAGAATCATGTCTTTCTGACTCTACTTCAGACTCTATGTATTCAAGCTTAGGTGAGTGGGTTGTGAGTTGATCCCATTTATTCATTTAACCCATTTTCACTCATTCACTCAACAAACATGTATTTAGTATCTACTATAGGCAGTATGCTGTTACAGACACTTGGTTGGAAATGTATAAAAACAAATCTGGAAGTGTCTTTGCCCTCAAGTATCCTTTAATTTAATGTTACCTGTTACTTTCATTATTCCATGCCTAAAGGAAGTTTTAATTATGAACAAATTGTGCATCTTCATTTTAGTAGCTTTCTGAAATATAGGCCCAATGTTTTCCAAGGTCATGAAATTCCCCATCACAACAACCCAGCAGTTTTGAATATTCTGACCAGTGTTAAAATTCTAAGAAATTCTATCCTAAAGCTAGAAAGAAGGGGAAAGGGGAAGTAGGTAATGATGAGAATAGACTATCATGGTCTTTTAAAAGCTGCTTTCTGAATATAAATTACCTTTACAACTTGACCTGAATATTAACAATTCACATAAACTTTCTAGGGTGTTCAGAAGATTCATCTTTGTTTTATTAAAGAAATACCTCTAGTTTTTTGGTTTGTTTGTTTGTTGTGGTGAAATTCTAGCTAAACTTTTATTTTAACAAAAGACATAAATCATAATTAAAGATTGCTGTACAAAAGGCCAAAGCATTCTGGAGAAAGTTAATTGTCTTTCAACCTTCAAATACCTATTGTATATATCCCTTTTCTCTGGGTCTTTTTTCTCTTGAACCTGTCTACTATAGAATTTATACTGGTAATGAGGCTTTGAATGGAGATTTTATTTGACAGAAGGGTTACATTTAGAAGCTTTTTATCAAAATAAGTGGAGATGTAATTTTAAATAGGTCTCATCAATACAGCTGTCTTTAAACTCAAGGGATAAATACTGATAAATGAGCCTTATTTTTCAACTTGCTTTGCTGTTGATAAAATAAAGTAAGCATTCTAATGGACCTGCTAAGTGGATGATAGACATGCAGTGGGTATTCTGAAATATGATAATGAACTATCTATATGGATGCCTAGCTAGATTTTTCACCATGTGTATATACAAGAAAACACTTGCAATTTCAAAGAGACTCAGAATTCTATTTACATGGCCACTGGGATGAAATTTGAATTTCCTTAATGCATTTAAATATCCCTATTTTCACATCTGATACAACCATTATTTAGTTTGCAAACTCATTAAACTACCTAAAGTATTGTTATTAACTGCCAAAGAAATCATGTCAAATTAGTTGTACGTCTTTATTACTGAGAAAATCATAAGAGATCATGTTCCAAATAAATATTTGAAACCCCCAAGAAAAATAAGTTTGGCTAAAAAGTTTTCATTTCATTCCTCAAATGAAGTTATTTAATTTTAAAGTTTTCTAATCACAATTCATTGTGCCTTTAACACTAACTTGATGATTTCCTACTAAGTTCCTAAACTCCATAATTGACTCCAAATGAAACTAATGAAACCTAGATTCCTCTTCATAGAAACTGGACATTGTCTTCTTGAAAAGAACACAAGATTTGATACCCAAAAAACAAAGAATCAAAAAACAAAAAAACAGAACAACCACAAGTATCTCAAAATGTCACAGTCCTGATATCCCTGCATTTCTAACATATGCCTTTCTTGAAAGAGAGAATGGTGCTGTTGAGGTATAGGGTTAGGGTGTTTGAGAACCCAAAATACCAACACGCTGGGTCCTGCCAAATGAATTCAGCTCAAGTCTTTTCTCAGCCAAAGAAAACAAAGTTTATTAAAAGTTCACCATAATGGGTAGGCTCTTAAGGAGCTGTGGTATCTGTGACACTGACATTGGACAAACAAACAAGAATCATCTGATACAGAGGGAGTCTGTGCTAGATCATTCTCCAGTCCTTCCTTTTTTCATGGAGGTAAGATGGGGTCTGATGTACAGAAGTTTGTGGGAGGATTCTAGGGGTGGTCTAGAGGAGGAGTTTGGGGAGAGTCTTCAGGAGGAGTCAATGAGGTCTGACTCCAGTAAAGAATGATTAAGGGTGGGAAGTTGCTGGAGGCTACCTGGAGTTGACAGACAATGGTGTGGGCTAAGCCAATTCAAGGGTGTAAGAGATTTGGGTATAGATATTTTGGGAGGATCAAGGGTAGGAAGTTGCTGGACAAAGGAAGGCTAAGTAACAAAGGTTGGCCAGAGCCACAATGAAAGGCTTATGTCTTCATGCAAATGCCTCATACAGGAAGATTCAAGGAGAGCTCAAGGGGGTTCCCAGAGCCTGTACCTCATGAGTCATGGAGAACACTGTAGACTATTAGTAAGATGATTCGGGATTCATTCGCAGCTCAACTATACATTAACCATTTGACTTTGGTGAGATACTTCTCATGCTGAGCCATTACCTTGATCAGTAAAAAATAAAATAAAATCATAATAATCCCTACTTCATAAGGTGGTTATCAAGAAAGTATTTTGTAAATTCTAAAGGAGGTTATTATTTCAATATAGGATAATCCAAAATAATTTCTAATAAATATGGTTTTATAATATTTTTAACATTTTTAACAGACAGCTTCATTATATATAACATAAATGAATAGTAATACTAGTTTATAGTCTTAAGATGTACAGTAGCTTTATTGTTAGGGAAGGCTGAGCTAAAAAGGAAATTTGTTGTTGTTAAGTCATCTTTAGGTTACATCTGACCCTTTGTGACCCCATTTGGGATTTTGGCAAAGATATTGGATTTGCCATTTCCTTCTCCAGCTCATTTTAAATGTGAGGAAACTGAGGCAAACAGTGTAGTGACTTGCCCAGGATTACACAGTTAGTAAGTGTCTGAGATGAGATATGAATTCAGGAAAATGAGTTTTCCTGACTCCAGGCCTGGCAGTCTATTCACTGAGCAACCTACCCGCTCCCCATTTAGCTATAGATAATTAAATAGAAACTGTGCATACATGTGAAATGAAGAGGTGCATAACAGGATGCAGGGCTACATTAAGTATAAAGTCATATTGTTAGTTCTGAAAACCCAAATGTTAAATGGGAGGAAAAAAAAGAAAAAACCCAATAACTTAAAGATGTGTTCTTCTATATGAAAGTGCAGAACATGAAATTCTGAATTGACAAAGCACATATATTAAGTGTTAATTATTTTTCGAATCCCAGAATTTCATAACAGGGTGAAGTCTCAATGACGATTTAAATGCTACCTCTCTGACTAGTAATATTATTTCCAATATTCCTGACAAGTTGTTATACAGCTGCTGATAGATTTTCAGTGCTGGGGAGCTTTCTAGAGAAGTCTATTACTCTTAGACAATTTTAATTTAGGGGAAATCTTCCTTAAACTAAGCTAATATCTGCATTTTCCCCCTACAACTTTCACACACTTTTCCTTATTCTGCCCTGTGGGTCCAGGAAGAATTAGTTTGTTTCCTCTTTCACTTAACAACCATTCAAATATTTGAAAATAGTGTCCACAACTCAAAATCTATCTTTTCTTCCTTCTAGACTAAACACTCCAAGTGGTTTTAACTGATTTTCATATGGATCAGGCTCAAGTCCTGGAAAAACTTACTTTTGAGAGTATTCACACCATCAATATCTTTATTAAATGTGATGCTGTGAGATGACCATAAAATTTCACATGTGATTGAGTAGACCATAACATTCTAGATGCAGTCTATTTTCCCTTGGAAAGGAACTTATCAAAATATTTATTTGTATAACTATTTCTACAGGCACATTTAAATTGATTGAGTAGAAAAGAGTGTGAATAACCTTGTATCAATAGATCTATTACATAAAATGCGGCCCACCTGCTTTCCAATAGTATTTACATATTTTTCAGAAGACTTAAAAAAATAGATATAACAACAGAAGGAACACCTTGTAAAAATCTTAGCAACCAGGGATTTAAACTAAAATGTATATTAGAATTTAAATACAAATAACATTATGCAATCACACTAAGTATGGAAAAGGCAAAATTACCTTAATAGCTCATATAAATTCATTCATATAAACTGTAACAAAACCTTCAATTTGTTTTAAGATAGAAATTTTTCATGCCTTAATTATACTATGCAAAATACCCATCAGATTTTCTATTCAGGAAGGAAAGCTATCAGGTTTGTCAATTACTTTCTGCCAGTAGATGCTGCCTGTCATCAAATACATCTAAATTAAAGTTATATTTCATATTTTGCTGACTGTAGGAAAGATTATATACAACAGAACAAACTATTCTCTTTAGCTCTGGGTGAATCCTACCAGCAATTTACCCTCATGAATTCAGAGGACTTTTATTCTATAGGCAGATTACACTATTGCGGCCACATTAAATGTTTTTTATGGAAGGCTTTCATAGCTGGTAGGACACGGCTTAAAGTAAAATCATTCTATGTTATGATACAAAAATGTTTGGCATATCATTTATCTATAATGCTAGAACAGGAAAATTCAAAGTTATTTTCTAATTATTCTACACAACAAAGTTTTTCTTTATCTTTTCTCTCTTCCCTATGTTCTCTCTTCAGTTCTCCTCTCTTCTCTATCTCTTCTCCTTGTGTATCTGTCTCACTCTCTGTCTGTGTTTCTAAGTCTCTGCCTCTCTCCATATTGAACTGGATTCAATAAACAATAATAAACACCAACTACGTTGAGATGTCTGTGCAAGGAGATGAGGATAAAAACTACCTGACTATAAGAAGTTTACATTCTTCTACAGGACACAGCCACATTGTATACTCACAGTATACTCACATGAACAAATTAATATTTTAGGTAGCAATGAGAACTAAAAACTCCTCAAATTATAGGAGTGGGGCGAGAATTGTGTATCAGCAAGCACCCCAGCATACCCAAAGCAGCTGCTAGCACAGGTTCTTAGATCTGCTTTACTAAAGGAAAGTAACTTAAAATGGGTTAACAATCTTTCTTTAATCAAACAAACATATCATTTACCCAGTCCAGAGGAAAAAGTCAGCACCATGAACCTCAGAGATTACAAACCCAAGTTACAATCACAAGTTACAAACACAAGTTACAAACAGACCAAGAAACAGATCCGCAGATGGGCTTCCAACCATCTCACCATAACATACATTACCTATTCAAATTACCAGAGGGGAAAGCATTAACATCTGGGTTTTTCAAAGCGGGGCGGGGGAGGAGGGCTCAACGACTTCCCAGAGTCTCATCTGGTCAAATCACACAACTCTTCTCAAAGTGAGCCCCAAAGCAAAGCCTCACATAAGGGGGTATATATGTGTGTAGGCTTCTCCTGGGTCAGCCCTCTTGACCTACTGTCCAATTACAAAGCAACAAGGTGTGGCCATTCCCCTTAAAAAAACAAGCTTCTCCCCACGGGCTCCACATGAACATTCTCAGAGCCACTTAAGCAAAGGTGCTAGGGGCAGGAAAGAGCTTCAGATTCCCATTATAGATTGGTAAAGTCTTTCCATCAGAACTGATAATTAAGTTAAGACCTGAGAGGAAACCGAAGTATCTGAATGGCAGAAATTAGGAAAGAGTATTTTCCAAATATGGGGAAATTTTAGGGGGGGGGGGGGGGCGAATTCACTGAGATACAAGGTATCCAGTTTAGCAAGTAGACACAAATTAAAACACAAATTCAGAAGGCTGTGAAATACAGGATAGTCGAATTTATATAAAAATAACCTTTACCTGAGAGTAAAGAGAGTCAAGAAATGCCTAAATCCATCTCACACATGTACTCTTATCACCTACCTTTTTTTCCCCCAAAAAATGAAAATAAAAAAAATCCCTCTGACTTACAAAGTTATCCTGGATGACATCCCTGAAAGCAAAATACTTTTCTCCTTCACTTGGTTGCTTTTTGTTGTGTTGTTCATTCCCAACAGCTCCTTTCTGGGAACTGTTTTTCATTGGAATAACTTTCACCTCTCTGTTTCCAGAAAGTGTTCTGGGTCCTTCTCTCCACTGATGCACAGTGTCCTTTGGTCCTAGCATGTATTCCAGGTTGTTCTTGTCATTCTTTCCATCCTAAGTTCTGTTTTCTGGCTGCTTTATATCTGGTTGTCCTCTAAAAAATTATCAATGTAGCCTCCTATGTGTTTGACACTGTGCTAGGTAGGCCCTGAGGATACAAAGACAAAAAGCCAAACAATTCCTGTTGTCAAGTAGTTTGCTTTCTATTGGGGGAGGAAAGACTAGAATAAAACATATACACATATGAATTATACTCATGAATACTCCTATGTCTATATAAACACACTCACAAATACATGGCTATGAATACATGCATTTATAAGTGTATATAGAGATTCATATAAATACATTTATGTATACATTATATTACACATACGTATATATCATATATACATCTATACACATATGTTGCATATATGTGTGCATATCCATCTATGTTGTAAGATACATTATACATAAATACAAATAAATAAATACAAATGTGCACATATGCATATGTATGCCTATTTAATGTCTTCTTTGTTGTTTCCTTCTATTTGATTCTCTTCCAGGAGATAACTTATGGAACGGAATGTACTAGCACATTATAAGACAGAACTGAAGGTCTTTCTTTCCTCCAAAGTACACACATCATCTACTCTATTAAAATGGTGTACTCTTTTATTCCTGGGTCCTACCCATCCTCTTCCACAAAAAGAGTCTCTAGCAAGATGAATAGATTAGTTCTGATTTGGGGAACCATGGATGTTATAGAATAAACCACCACTCTGGGTAGGCCTATAAAAAGGAGCTGACAGATAGATTCTGTATTTTTAACTTTACCTTTTGATTTCTATCCTTTTGCCAAAGAGATTCTGAAATTATATCAGATAGAAGTCAGGTTTCCCTAGGACAATGGTGGGAAATCTAAATAGAAAAGTGGTCCATAATTGAACATAAGGACATATTTACTTAAAAAACTATATTTTCTTATTAACTATGTTCTATTGTATTTTAAACTATTTAGTTAAATATTTCCAAATTACATATTAATCCATTCCAGAGTGTTGCTGGCATGAACCTGTAGCCAGCTTGCTTGACACCTCTGCTTCAAAATATGATAAAGGTACCATTTTAAGAAGAGACAAGCTTACTCACTCACTCACTACTCACTCACTCACTCAGTCACTCACTCACTCATATAGCCTCCTTGTTAGTGGAGAGAGGTTTTCCCAAGCAACTTGGGATGGGGTACTTGGGTTCTTATGCTCGGACCCCAATTCCAAAATCACATTTCTCCCTAGCTTCAAAACACTATCCCTGGCAGCTTCCCCCAGACCTAGAAAACTATGCCTAGCAATTATTTATGAGTAGGCCCCAGTAAAAAAAACTTATTTCTCTCCTTGGTACAATAACAAAATAGACCAGTAAGAATTATTAGCTTGAACTGGCTTTACACAGGCTCATAAAGATAATCTGTATCTATAGGATTATCTATACCAAGTCCTTATTATATGCATCCTACACTCCTCAATATGTATCTACTAGACTTTTGATATATTTATACTCCCTACATCTGTCTTACAAACAAAACATTGATCAGTAACAGACTGGGCTATCCTCGGTGGGCCCTGACCACTAGTTAACTTGGAGACTTAGCAGGTCTAAAACCACACCTCCCTGTTGGCCTACCTTGAGCTTTTCTTAATTAACTTGGGTAAAACACCTGTGTAGTACATACAAAAATGCATGTTCCTTTAAGACCTGATCACTGCTTAACCACTCCCAAATCTCATGCAGCAACACCTGCTTAGCATATTTGGCACAAGTTTTAGTATCTTTATCCTATATAAACTGTAACTATACCCCTTTAAGATCACAGGTTCTCTTAAGACCTTTTGCCTGCTGTAAAGCATAACAGTAAACTTTTGCCAACTTGACTTAAAGATTACTTTGAGTCTGTGAATTCATTCCAGAAGACCCTTTCTAGTACTCTGGTCCTTGAGGGGGGTCCCTGAACCTTTCAAATTGCATCAGTATGATCCCAATATAGCCCAATATTGGAACAAATTTCCCTAAAGATCAGGGAAAGATTGAAGAACAGCTGCATGCATTCCTCAGAACTGTGCTTAAGAGAGAGAGCTCTTCTACCAAATGATTAAGAAAAAAAAATCAGGTTAAGTACTAGAGATGCTGATCTTGGGGTCAAAGACTTTGTTTTCAGATGCTTTACCTATGCTTACACTAAGCAGTCTTCCTTAGGTTTTGTGAGGAGCTACAGCTCAAGGCAGCATGATCCAGGTTAAAACAGGGCTGTGGTTGCTATTGACAGAAGGTGAGATGGACTGAATGTGAATAATGCAAGCACTGACCATGGCTTTCCTGCTTGGAATCAGATGAGTGAAGCAGCTAATACTAAATGGTTGTTTTCTCTGCTGCTGTTCCATGCCTGCTCAGGACTTGGAAGAGAGAAACTGCTGGCTTTTGTCATTCTAGAAATGCTGTGAAAAGTTAAATTCCTACTCCCCTCTGCTGACCCTCCCAAACTTTACCTGTGTTCCCCTTGAATTCTAAAGTATTTACATTTTATATCTATAGTCTTTCCCTTGGGTATTTAACATTTTGATATAAAATTACGTCTAGTCTTAAAGCCTTTGTAATATGTGTCCATGATTGTGAAGAGAGGAAGGATACAAGGGAAAAAGAAACGAAATAGATATTGGTATGTAGAGAGAAGCCTGCCTAAAATACAGGATTTTATGCTATAAGGGGGGGGGGGGGGAGTCTCCCAAACATACAATAACTTTTGATGTAATTCCCAAAGGCAGAATTAAAACTGGATCCAGGCTTTTCCCTCTAACCTTAAGGCTAATAAAAACCCTCAGTGTTATGCCCTAATCAAATCCAGGTCACCTGCCCACCACCTGAGCGTGGCCCACCTGTGTCCCACTATTAAGCCCCTTTACTTTTTGTCCCTATTTCTCTGCAATAGCCTGTAACTGCTTAAGGCAAGTCTGGGCATGTTGCAAAAAGGCGTAGTCTCCTTACTTCCTCAAATTAGCATTCTGTATTTTTCCTTATGCTGTACAAGGACCAGCCTGGAGTGCAAGGACTGTATGTAGGGACAACCCCCTGTCCTGTCCCACTGACCAAGCAGGGTCCCTACACCCTTTGCCCAGAACATAACCCTGGTCTATTCTGGAATTTTCCAGTTCCCCTTTCCACTTGACCCTGCAACCGGACCCCACACCCTCTGCCCGCAACATGACCCCGGGACTTTCCAGTCCCCCTCCCCATGATCCTGCACCTCATCCTGGGAGGGACCTTTATGTCATCGGGGGTTGGATCCTTAGCTTTTGTACCCCTCCGCCGTATTCCCAAAATAGCTAACCAATCCGCTCCTTTAGCTTCTGTAACATCATAGCTTTGGCTAGCCCCCTTTCTGGTTGTAGTTCCTCTTTTTGATCTATATAATAAAGTCTGTGAGTTCCATTAGGGACTGCCTGATTTGAGCTTATACTCTAGGTAGTCCGTGCTTGATCAATAAATCCACACCTAAATTTACCTTGAACCCAGGTCTCGGCTCCCTCTTATTCTCAGCACAACATTAGTAACAGGGATCTGGTAGGAAATCATGTTATCTTTACCCTATTGTTTCCTTCTCAAAGA
>CM053599.1:78731931-78749468 GCA_028646575.1 Pseudocheirus occidentalis
GAGAGGAAGAGACAGAGAGAGTTTCTCTCCCAGTATCTGGAAGCTGACTGAGAACTGAATTGGAATTTTCCTGAGACCAGAATCTGGTGAAGTCCAAACAGAAGGCTTGTATTCCTTCTGGGTCCTAGATCCGGCTGACCTGCTAGAAGACTGAAGAAACATGACAGGATAAGACTTTGTTTATTCATGGCATGGCTTATCCTTGAGTTCCAGGCAAGAGAAGTGGTGAAGGGTTTAAGATGTACTGAACCCTGTGAACTTCAGTGTGTGGCAGGGATTGCCCTGAGGACTGGACAAGGACCTGGGAGCTGTCTACCTCTGAGGACTGGATGAGAACCTGGCAGCTGTCTGCTACTGAATCGAGGTGATTGGCCGATTCAGGAGGGAGCTGGAACCATGGAAGGGGATCCAGGGAATCAGAGAGACCACCCAGAGTCAAGATGAAGAAAAGGCCTCCCCTTGGATGAAACTGAGGTTTGCTAGACACCAAGAGGTGTTAAGTTTGTGTGGTTTTCTAATGACTGTATTAGTGACTAATGATATTTATTAATTGAAAATTAGCTTAGTGACTGACTGCTGGATGAGTGAGTGATTAATTTAATGGTTGCCCCATGAGTGGAAGATTGGTATATTGTGAATTGATTCATTGAATCTTTAAGGGAGAAGGGTTTCCCCCTTGGGGAAACCAGGTGATTCTTCTTTTGTTAATTGATTGATTGAATCTTTAAGTGAAAAAGATTTCCCCCTTAGGGAAACCAGGTGATTCTTCTTTTGTTCCTTGTTCTAAATATTGTGGCCACTAGTGAAAACTGTGTGGCCATTCCAATGTCAAGCTGTTATAAACACTATATTGTGACTTTCTGTGATAAGATGTAATATTGATAATATTACATTGTGAATATTGTACTGAACCTTGACCTGTAATTGATTAAAAGAGTGTTCACTATTACTGTGCCATCTGAATCTTAAAAGCTGTTCACAATAGCATTCTTTTGGGAATCTGCTGGTGCTTGGCTTTACAGAAGTTTAAAGAATTATTCAGACTGGGAGTGAGTCAATTTTATTATTATATATAAGAATTAAATTAAGGTGTGAGAAAAAGGAGAAGGAAGAGGTAGAATGAGTTAAATTATTTCCTCTAAAAGAAGTAAGAAATAGTGTTTAAAGTGGAGGAGAAGAAGAGCAAGTTTGAGAGGAATGCTTAAATTTTACTCTCATTTGAAGTGGCTGATAGAGGAAAAAGCATACACATTCAACTGGATACAGAAATCTATCTTACTCTACAGGAAAGTGGAGGAGGGAAGGGATAAAAGAAAGAGGAGAGTGTTTAGAAGGGAAGGGTGTTATTTTCAGATCATAATGCATAATTATGTCTATAAGATTATGTCTATAAATTAAGTCTATAAAGGGCAGTGGAAACATTGAGTAAAATTAATTGAAAACTAAGTAATATAATCTTAAAGAATGAGTAGGTCAAAGAACAAATCATTGTTTCTATCGACAATTTCATTAAAACAAATGACAGCAATGAGACAACTCACCAAAATTTATGGGATACAGCCAATGTAGTAATTAGGGGAAAATTTATACTTCTAAATACTTAAATTAATAAAGTGGAGAAAAAGTAGATCAATGAATTGGTCATGCAATTAAAATTACTGTAAAAGGAACAAGTTGAAAACTACCAATTAAACACCAGATTAGAAATCCTGAAAATTAAGTAAGGTCCTAATAAAATTGAAAGTTAGAAAACCATTGAATTAACAAAACCAGGTTTTTTTGGGGGGAGGGGAATAAAAACAGATAAATATGTAGTTAATTAGATTTTTTTAAAGAAGAAAATGAAATTACCAGAATCAAAAATGAAAAGCATAAATTCACTACAAATGAAAAGAAAATTAAAGCAATTATCAGGAGCTATTTTGCCCATCATATGCCAATAAACCTAACAATCTAAGTAAAATGGATGGATATTTGAAAAAAAAAGTCTACCCAGCTTAAAAGAAGAGGAAATAGAATACTTAAACAATCCAATGACAGAAAAAGAAACTGAATTTTTTCCCAATGAAATCCCTAAGAAAATATCTGGAGCAACAGATGGATTCACAAGTAATTTTGCCCCCACATACTTATTTCATTTCATTTCATTTTGCTTTTTGGAGGGCAATTGGGGTTAAGTGACTTGCCCAAAGTCACACAGCTAGTTAAGTGTGTCAATTGTCTGAGGTCAGATTTGAACTCAGGTCCTACTGACTCCAGAGCAAATGCTCTACTCACTTTGCTACTGAGTAACCCCCCCTCAATATTTAAATAACAACTAATTATAATACTATATAAACTATTCAGAAACATAGTCAAAGAAGGAGTCCTACCAAATTGCTTTTACAATACAAATATGGTGTTGATATCTAAACCAGGAAAAACAAAAAGAGAGAAAAAATAATCAAATTTTCCCTATATATGCAAACATATATGCAAAAATGTAAATACACATATATAATATGTATAATTTAAATACGTATATATGCAAAAAATAAATAAAATACTAGTAAGGAGATTACAGCAATGTATGAAAAGAAAATGCGATATGTTTAGGTAAGATTTATATTACAGAAGCAAAGCTGGTTCATTATTAGGAAAAACTATTAGTATAATTGACCATATAAAGAGCAAAACTAACAGAAACTGTGATTATAAAATGCAGGGAAAAACTGACAAAATGCAACCCTCATTCCTATTAATAACACCAGAAAACATAGGAATAAATGTAGCTTACTTTAAAATGGTAAGTGTAAAACCACCAGCAAACATTATCTGTAATAGGGATAATCTATAAGTCTTTTCAATAAAACCAGGGGTGAAGCAAGATTGCTCATTATCACCACTATTATTTAGCATTGTACTCGAGATGCTAGATATAGCAACATAAGAAGAAAAAGAGATTGAAAGAATTAGAATAGTTAATGAAGAGACAAAACTACCACTCTTCAGTTAATATGATGGTATAGTTGGAAAATCCTAGAGAATAAACTAAAAAAAAAAACACTATTTGAAATAATTAACAACTTTAACAAAGTTGCAGGATATAAAATAAGAACACATAAATCATTAGCATTTCTACATATTATCAGCAAAGTCCAGAAGGAAGACATAGAAAGAGAAATTTATTTAAAATACCTATAGACAATGTAAAATATCTGGAAGTCTACCTGTCAAGACAAACCCAGGAACCATATAAAAAGAATCACAAAACACTTCACAGAAAGCCAAATCTAAACAATCTGAAAAATATTAATTGCTAATGGGTAAGCAAGACAAAAAATCAAAAACAAAACCATGACAGTGCTACCTAAATTAATTTATTTATTCAGTGCATACCAATAAAGCTACAAAAACATTAATTGATAGAGCTAGAAAGAATATTACCAGAATTAATCTGGGAGAATCAAAGATCAAGATTATCATGGGGATCAGTGCAAAATATATGAAGGAAGGTGGTTTAGAGGCATTAAATCTCAAGTTCTTTTTTAAAACTGTCATCATCATAACATTATGATACCAGCTAAGAAAGAGGTGGATCAATAGAATAGATTGTGTACATAATATCAAGTAATAAATGACCATAGTGATCTAGTTTGTTTGTATTTTTAATAAACCCAAACATCCAAGATTCTGGGACAAGAACTCACTATTTGATAAAAATGAATGGGAAAGCCATTGGGCAGAAACTTGATATAGACCAAGATCTCACACTGTATACCAAGATAAGGTCAAAAAGGATTAATCATTTAAACATAGAGGTTGAAATCATAAGCAAGGTAGTGGAGCATGGAAAATTTTACCTCCCCGATCTATAAGTAAAGGAAAAATTATGGCCAAAAAAAGAGATATAGAGAAGATATAAAATGTTTAATTTTGATTACATTAAATTTTTATTAAAAAGTTTTGTATAAACAAAACCAATGTAGCAAAGACTGAAAGAAAATGGAAAAAATTATAACAAGTTTCTTTGATAAAGGTTTTACTTCTCAAATATATAGAAAACTGAATCAAATTTATAAAAGTGAGACCCATTCCTCAATTGATAAATGGTGAAAGGGTATGAATAAGTAGTTTTCAGAAGAAATTAAAGCATCAGTGGTTATTAAAAAAAATCCTAAATCCCTACTGACTAGAAAATGCTAATTAAAACATCTCAGAGGTATCACCTTTATACTTATCTGATTTCTTAATATGACAGAAAAGAAAAACAAAAACAGTTGGAAAGAATGTGCAAAAAAAATAGGACACTCATACATGGGTGGAGCTGTGAACTGATCCAACTGTTCTAGAGAGTATTTGGAACTATGCCCCAAGAGCCATAAAACTGGGCATGCTTTTTGATCCAGTAATATCATGACAAGATCCGTATCCCAAAGACATAAAAAAAGAAAAGGAAAAGGACCTATATGAACACAAATATTTTAGTAGCACTTTTTGGGGTGGCAAAATTTGGAAATTGAGGAAATAACCATCAATAGGGTAATAGCTAAAGAAGTTGTGGTATATGATTGTGATAGAATACTATTTTGCTACAATAAATTATGAGAAGGAGGTTTTAAGAAAAACCTGGAAAGATTGACATGAATGGCTGTCAAGTGAAATGAGCAGAACCAGGTGAACATTATATACAATTACAACAATTTTGTACACAATGATCAATTATGAATCTATTCTCACCGAATTAAGGATCTTAGATAATTCTGAAGGACTCATGATGAAAAATGCTGTCCTCCTCTAGAAAGTACTGATGGAGTCTGAATACAAAGTATAGCCCACTTTTTTCAACTTCCTTTGTTGTTGTTGTCATTATTATTAGTCTGTGTTTTATTTGCAACATAGCCAATATGGTAATGATTTACATGACTAAAAATGTATAATCTATATGAATTTTCTTATCTTCTCAAATAGGGAGTAGTACAGAAAAGGGAAAGAGAATTTAGAAGTCAAAATAAAAAAAAAGATCTTAAATGCAATGTTTACATGTCATGAAGAAATTAGAGAGTTCGTTTTAGCATAGCAAAACACATAGATGGGAGAGGGCAGGGGAAGGGCAAGGCAGAAAGAGTAGTCCCATTTAATTGTGAAGTAGATTAAGTAAAGAGGAATAGTATGAAATACGGTTTGAAAAACAGTGTGGAGTATAATTGTAGAGGATGGGAGTTTATATTTTTTTCAATAGGAAATGGGAAAGTATTAAATGATTTTTTAATAGAGGAGTTGCATAAAGCAATATTTTTGGATCATTATTAGTGCATAAAAGTACAATTATTTCATAACTAGTGTGAATAAGACACGGAGAGAAGATATGGTGGCAGAAAAAAATAGTCTGTTACAATTGACTAACAGAGAAAAGATGAGTGGTTTGAACTAGCACGGTGGTAGTGGGAATGACAAGTAGATGACAGATGTGAGAAATAAAACTATGTTTATAACTAGATGTCAAAGATAAGGAGGAATGAATACTTTATCACTTTGTGATTATAACCCCATGTAATCAGAAATATAATTTTGCCAGCAACAAAAATAAACAGCTTAGGAAAAGGTGTTTCTTTGGGAAACACTGAATTGAGCTCTGAATATATGGAATTTGAGGGACCAGTAGCCATTCTGATGAAGGTTTCTAGGAGTGATTCAGAGAAATGTGCACAAAGGTATAAGGGTAATTTAAGGATATAGATAGATAGATAGATAGATAGATAGATAGATAGATAGATAGATAGATGTGTGTGGTGTGTGTGTATATATATATATATATACACACATACACACATATGCATACATATATACACATATATGTATATAGATTAAGTATACATATACATTTGTACACACACATACAGATATATATACACATACATATACATATACTCATATACATATAAATATACAACACAAAGACTTAATAACAATCATTGCTCTCAGAATTAATGTTTTACAAGTGAAAGAATATAGAGATCTTGTTTGCTGTTGTTATTTGTCCTTTATTCTCAGAGAGGACCATGACATCAGGGAGGTGAAGCCATGACATGCAAGTGTATTGGATTTAAGTGAGACAGGACTGTGCAAAGTCACCAGCCTCATTTTCTCCTCTGGAGCCATCTGGGTCTAGTGGTAAAATATAGATCAGAACAATTGGAGATGACCCTGGATGCAGTGGGAGAACTTGGCTTGTTTAAGCTATTGTTTCAACAGGTCTCAGTTTGATTGAGGCAATACCCAATTAGTGATTAAGTCTAGGTAAGAAAAGAGGCAGAGAATGGCCTCTTTACCACGTAGAAAAAAGAAAACAAAATCAATCTGGAATGGAAGAACCTTCAGGGTTTCTAGCCAAAACAGAAACAATTGCTATTTATATTTACTCTGAGCCAATCAGGGCCCAAACAAGGACCAAAAAGAATGGTGGTAAATATAAAGGCCTTGGTGTAGATATAAAGGTTCAAATCTAAGTCTAGGGATCAGACACAGAAAACTGGAAGCAATGATGGATAACCTTAATCCCAACTAATGTCTTGTGAAATAATTTTAACTGTATTTTACTTAAGCATCTTCATATCTTCTATAGCTTTTAGTATAATACTCAGACTATAGCAGATTTTCTGAAGGAATCAATGCATATATCAATTATAAGAATAATAAATGTTAGAAAAATTCAAATACAAGGGAAAACAAATTTTTAAAAGTATTTTCTGATTAACATTTTAACTAAGAACATCTTTTGTGAATTTTTGAGAAACTGCAATTTTTGATCTGCAATAAAAATCTAATATTTGCATTCATGAAAATTTTTGGCAAATTAATTTTTCTCAAACTTATCTTTATTTTCCTCATCATATAAATGTAGGGTTTATATTTTTAATTAGGAATTTAAGGGGAAAAAAACAAGTAAATTTGTGGATATCTTATTTTTGCAATAGAATTTATTTTTTGAGGTAAAGAAAAAAACCCAAATTCAGTATAGCCTGCTGGGAGAAAATAGGTAGGCCTGCACACATCATGCTTCAAAGATTTTTTTCTATTATAAAAAGCTATGGGAACATAACACCTTCAAACCTGATTGCTTCAATGTTTCTTAGCAGATGTAGAAAGTGTACCTTCCAAAGTTTTGTCTTCAGTGAAATACAGCTAATACGGAATTTAGTAACCAAGCATGCTGCTTTTATTATTTGTAATTTTAGCAGCTCCTTTATATTTCAGTTGTCCTCATAGGTATACTGATTATCAAGAGGCACATCAACAGTATTATGGTCAACTGGGCCTAGTTTTTTGTTTGTTTCTTTGGGATTTTTTTGGCCATGGAAATTAACGAAACAAAGAAAACATAAAAATAAATGTCATTGGTAGCCCTCTTCCATTTTAGGAGAAAGTGTCAGAAGAGTGGGAAAGCAGTTAGAAAGTACTGAGAATCAAAGAGTTATTAGATCAACTATCTTTAATTGGACTGTGCGGTATCCTAAATTTGAAATCTTGGTCCTCTGACCAGCAAGTGGACACATGGTAATCTTCTTTTTTCTATAAAGGGTATTGCATCTGCAGATAATGCCAGGTTTTATTTGCTTAGAGAGAAGCAAAGGAAACAATAAGAAGAGTGGGTTTAATTACACATCCAGAACTTAGAAAAAACATTATTTCATGGAATATTTGATTACTACTTACTGAAGTACTAAGCACAAATGATTGATGACATTAAATAATGCAGAATAATTAAATGGAATGAAAACAATTGCATAATACACAGCATCAGTTGCTGAGGACAAAGTAAGAGAAATCATATGAAGAATTTTATAAAAGTCTTCAAATTAAATCAATATACATGAGGATTTTATGAAGAAAATATGGGGAAGGGTAAGGATGAGAAAAAATGTATGAAAAAGTATGGTTCAGGAGAAACAATAGAGTCCAAATACTTTTAAGTTTTATAGAAGACACACTACTACACTATCAACACTTTCTTTTTTTTTAAAAAAAAAAGGAAGGAAATAAAAAAATGAATTGGTGAGTACTGGGCATGGTGAGCATAAAAAATAACATGAGAAAGAATGGAGCTAACTACGTTTTAACTGACAAGAAAAACCTTATTGTGGATATGCCAGTTATTCCTCAATCATCATTGCATGTAGAATTAATTATGTGAGATTAACATCAGAATTTGTAGTATAATAACAGCAATAAACAATAAGGAGAAAAAGCTATGACATAAAACTAAATGATTTAACCTTGGACAATTTGAACACATTTTTGAAAATTTAAAAAAAATTGTGTATAATAGGAATGGCATACACAGCAACAACAATGAAAACTTTATTCAGACCTTAACCAATGTAAATATATTCTTGGAAGAGAGAGACCAAAAAAACAAGTCCAGAAAATGCCTTAGAAAACATGTGACTTACAAAAACAAAAGAGAGAAGACATTAAGAGGCAAGGGCAGTTTAAAATGTAAATACATCTGTAAAATACTGTAAAGAATGATGACAGGTAATTATGAGTAGCAGTTTCTCATAAAATAGAAAGGAGCAGTGGAGTATAAAACCAGCTTAAAGAAAGCTTGGCAAGATAAACAACTCAGCTTATTCCAAGGGAATTTCAGAATAAAAGTAGAAGGACTATAAATCAAAAGGAAAAATGGAAAGTGTTTGCAAAAACTACTTCAAATTTTCTTGATCTCATTTCCACCTTACAAGAGCCTTGGAGTTATCCTGGATTGTCTAGTACTGGTTTAATCCTAACTTGCCTGGGATCAGTCTTCATTACCACTCCTTAGAGTTCTCTACACAATATCATGGGGCATATCTCCTTTATGTGCAGTATCTCTTCATTAAAATAAAAACTCCCAGCTTGTTTGATTGAATTTCTGTGTCCCAAACTTAGTGTAGTGCCTGATATGCATTAAGAATTTAATATTTTATCCTTCTGTCTTTCTGTCTCTCTTCCTACCTATCTTTCTATCTAGATCTATCTATCTATCTATTTATCTATCTGTCTATCTATCTATCTATCTATCTATCTATCTATCTATCTAAGAGTCGTGGAAATACCACACACGGACTTTGGTATCACAGTTCAAAAAACTCTAATAGAGTATTTATTAATGGCACTAATGAAAAAAAGAAGAAAAAGGAAAAAAAATAGGTCATTTCAACTAAGCTTACATAGCTATGAGATTCATGCTAGAAGTGATACAATTATGAAAGCATTGAAGCACAAGTTATCTGAAAGACAAGATGCCTAAGAAGTGCAAAAAAATGTCATCCTTAATACTGAAAAAAGTGACTGAGGGAATATAAATACAAACCATTTTGTCCATTCTCTCATCTATACAAAGTCTATATGAGAATTATTTACACATGAATTGAGAGCATTCTCAATGATGGTGTTAGTCAGGAACACACACTCTTTCAGAAACAATATTGAAAAACAGATCATTGTTTTCCCATCTCAAAATTAACTGAAAGATGTAAATCTAAACGATGTCATTGTACATTTGTTGATTACTATGTTAGCTGATTATGAAAAAAAGCATCTATTTTAGTAGAACAAAATGCTATCTTACGGGTTCTTGTGAGTTTTCTCAGAAACTGAAATCAGAATCATTGAGAATTCCTAGGGAAATGTAACAATAAAAATAATTTTGTTCAATGACCTTATGATAACAAGTAGTAAGTGGGGCCAAAAAAAAAACCACAACCCAACCCAAACCAAACAAACATGGAGATTGACATTGAAAAATGGTAGTTAATCTGCTTATGGAAGAGATGAAGCATGAATGCAAAGTGAAAGATGAGTTCCCTATATATGGTGAAATTTTCTGGATGGTCCTGCTTGTGGATGATATTATATTTAATTTATCAAGCCCTAAGGTATTGTTGAGATTGCCAGAAAAGATCAGGAATCCCTAAAAGGAGATTCCTATTCACACAGGAAAGACAAAGTAGGTAACAGAAAGTCTAATGCTTAGATTTCAACGTGAATTTGAATGGAAGCACAATAAAGTTTATCCATTAATATATACCCTTGGGAAACCACAGATGGAAAATGACCTGGGACCATAGTTGAAAAGGAAGAGAGTAGGTTGGTGTGCTTTCAGAAAACTGCAAAGCAGTATTTATTAATCACACGCTTCCCATGAATGAAAACCCTATCTTTTCAATACTAAATACAAGTTTTGTTATCTGACAGTGAAATGTAGAATACTATAACACCATGCACCAGCAGATTCCCAAAAGAATGCTACTGTGAACAGCTTTTAAAAAGGTTCTGATTACACAGTATAGTGAACACTCCATTTATTCCATTACAAATCAAGGCAAACATTCACAATATATAATATATTACACAATATATTACAATATAATATATAATATTATATATATATAACATATAATAATATAATATTCACAACAAATCAAGGTTCAGTACAATATTCACAACAGCTTAACATTAATTAGAATGGCCAATTTTCACTACAGTGGCCAAAATATTTAGAACAAAGCATTCAATCAATTCATAATACAGTAATCAATACTCAATCATTCAATCAATTCACAACAAAATAATCAGTCTTCCACTCATGGGACAAATCAATACTTAATCATTCAATCAATTCACAATACAACAATCAAACTTCCACTCATGGGACAACCATTAACTTAATCATTCAATCAATTCATATTACAATAATCAATTTTCCCCTTATGGAGCAATCATACATCAACTCAATCAGTCACTTATCTAGCAATCAATCTTCTATTCATGGGGCAACAATTAACTTAATCACTCATCTAGATTCACAATTACTAAATATCATTAATCACTAGTACAGTCATTAGAAAACCACACAAACCCTTCAACCCTCGGTGTCCAGTAAATCGAAATTTCATCTAAGGGGAGGCCTTTTCTTCATCTTCACTCAGGGTGGTCTTTCTGATTCCCTGGATCCCCATACATGGTTGCAGCTCCCTCCTGAATCCACCAAACAGTCACCTGGATTCAAAAGCAGATAGCTTCCAGGTCCTCATCCAGTTCTCAGAGGTAGACAGCTCCCAGGTCCTTGTCCAGGCCTGTCCCTGGCACATACTGAAGTTCACAGGGTCCGGCACATACTGAAGTTCACGGGGTTCAGCACATCTCAAACCCTTTACCACCCCTCTTGCCTGAAACTCAAGGATCAGCCAGGCCACACACAAAGTTTTATCCTGGTCATGCTTCTTTGGTCCTCCAACAATTCAGCTGACCCTGGAACCCAGAAGGAATATCGGCTTTCCAGGCAAGCCCTCTCAGCCTTGCAGGAGGCCTTCAACAGATTCTGGTCTTCGGAAAACTCCATCTCAGTTCTCAGTCAGCTTCCAAATGTTGAGAGAGAAAAACTCTGTCTCTCTCTCTCTCTCTCTCTCTCTCTCTCTCTCTCTCTCTCCCTCTCTCCCTCCCTCTCTCAGCCAGCTTCTGTCTCCATGATTCTTCCTTTACCAGGAGCAACATTCCAATTCTGTCTCTGTGTCTGTGGAATTCTTCTTTATATCCACACACTGTCCTCCCGTCTCAGCCAATCACTTTCTGCCACATCATCAGGGGAGTTCACACCCTCTCAACAGTAGAACAGAGTTCACACCTTCCGTGCTTAGCCTTAAATTACTAAGGGCTAAGTATCTGCTAAACTGATTGCCATTACAAATACTAAAATCTCTGAAGAATTAATATGAGTATAACATAAAAGATAATGGAGAAAAGCATAATATTTGTAAGCAG
Source organism: Pseudocheirus occidentalis (assembly GCA_028646575.1). Classification (NCBI taxonomy): domain Eukaryota; kingdom Metazoa; phylum Chordata; class Mammalia; order Diprotodontia; family Pseudocheiridae; genus Pseudocheirus; species Pseudocheirus occidentalis. The sequence continues at coordinate 78,743,716 of CM053599.1, forward strand.
TCTGTGTCATATAACAACTGAAAAAAACAAAAGAATTAAAAGGAATAAGGGGCATCATCAAGTATGGCGTGAAGGGAGGACAGGCTAATTAGGTAGTAAGAAGTGACAGGTAGAGAGGCAAAATGCTCCATTGGCACTTGATCTTAGGAGAAAGGAAGGGTAAGCATCACGTAAATTATTAGAAAAACTCTTCCCCAGGGGTGAATATTCAGGAGACTATGAGCAATAGTCACAGCAGAGGATGGGAAAGTTTTGAAACACATCTTTGGAGGGAAATCCCAAATCAAGAAAATAAGAGATCATTTTGAATACTTGAGAATCACAGATATGCATGTGGTATATAAGATTTGTGTTTAGGCATATCCAGGCTCAAAAAAAATGGCATGTGTCTATATCCTTTTAAAGTTTAGTTGTTGATTTTTTTAAAGTTTTATTTCTTCAGTTTTATGAATAAAAATATGTCTTTTATGATACCTGTTTACCTATAAAACAATAAAAGTGCACAATGTAATTGAATGCATGGTACATGTTTATGTCACTCTATATTTTTAGAGTTGTAACAATAATGCAATATTCACAACACACGTGGTGGTTACGAATATGCTGGTATAATTGTGAATCACAAAATGTAACAAACTCTCCACAGGGAGGGCACACTCAAAGCCTTTATTCAAATACCAGAAAACCGAGTCCCAGAACCAGAAAGAGGAGTCCCAGAATCAAAAAGCCAAAATCATTACAATAGTCACGAAGCTGATACACACAGTTAATTGCAATGAACACCCACATTCCCAAGCCTTCACAATAGAACAGGCTCCCTCAAGCAGGGATCCTTCTCTCACTCGCAGTAGCTCCTTGGCCTGGTTCTTGGAAGTTTTTGGCAAAAGTTGCAGAAGGGTCTCAGCAAAAAGTTCCCAGATGGAAGGTTTGGGGAAAAAAAGGTGCAGTCTGCAGGTGGTGACTGAGAGAAAATCTGACTGTCCTGATGATTATCTTCCTTATGTACAGTATAGCTCCTCCCCTTTCTGCCCCTTCCTGTTAAGGTGTTAACTACTCCCAAGGTGTTAACTACTTCTGTGTTAATTAAATAGTTTAAACAAGGTGCTAAGTGCCTGTATGTTTGCTAATACAAAGGGGCATGGAAGATCTTCAGATTCCATTAACATTTCAAGAGTATAGCATCACTCCACAACAGAAAAAATACAGTCAAGGTGACTCATTTGTGGTTATGTATGTGTGTGTGTGTGTGTGTGTGTGTGTGTACACGTGTGCATATATGTATGTTTGTATGCATGTATATATAAATAGAGACAAAGAGAGAGCTACTGTTGCACAAAGCTGAGATTAGTCATGAGGTTTTGACTTCCATACTTACCTAAAAGAGATCTGAAGCAAGTTTAGTTTTTCTTTAGTGACATGAGTTAACCCCATCTATAATAGGCACTTAGGTCATATATCCCCTTTTCCCTGAAGGTATGCACCATAAATATATTTTAATTCTAAGAGAAATCTGAAATTTCATTTCCCTAGAAACTGTACCCTATATGGGAAATCTGTGCCCTTTCTGTGAAAGTCAATACTCTTTGGGTAATGGCTGAAAGGACCTTTGAGGTCAAATGCATTTTGAAACCTTAACGTAAGTTTCCTTCTGCTGTCAATAGCAGTAAAGGGCACATATTCTGTGCACTGAGCAATAGAATAACTCATATTACTGCTAACCTTAGGGCAGGGAATGAGATTCATTTCTGATTTTCTATGAGGAAGTATTCTCTGCATGTGCGTATAAACAGTTCAGAGGTTCAAAAAGATTTTATATGTGTGTGTATATACATACTCACACATATATACACACATCGACAGAGAAAAAGAGAGACAGACAGATAGAGAGATCAAGAGAGAAAGTCACCTGGATCACTGGCTTTTAAAATCCAACTTTTATTTCTATTGTTTAATTGCATGTGATGAAAAAAGAATATAAGAGTTGACAGAATGTATTTACCTTTCAATGGTAACAATTTAAATCACTTGGAAAAGAGTGTCTACAACCTAAAGAGCAATTTGGGGTCACTTCTCTTTCCTCACAGAGGGTGCAGAATCCCCAGTAGCACTCTTGAGTGTTGATTATGACTGCTGTTTTTAAAGGAAGGAATACTATTTTATGATTTGGGAAGGAATGTCACATGCCTGCCAAGGACGAGAGGTCCATGAAGGGCCTCCTTTAGATGTGGTCGGTACTTCAAAAAGCAATTTGGCTGCCTGCATTTAAAAGAGTAGACTCAAGAACTCCCCCTGAGCACATGCACCTGTGCTCCTAATAACACATCGACTCAAAGGTGATCATTCTGAACAAGGACTTACGAAATGTACTAACCTTTCAATTCTATTTAAAATCAACAAGAATTTACCAGGAAACCCCTTATATGTGCCAAGGCACTGGGCTATTTGCTGAAGATATATACACAAGACAAATGATTTTCAGTCTCAAAGGCTCTTATAGTCTACTGGGACAGGAGTTCTTAACCAGGGTTTTGTGAATTTGGATGGCAAAAATGTATATTTTCACTAACCTCTAACTCAAATGTAGCATTTTGTGCAGAAGGAAAGGAGAGATAGAATGAAGTACATTATTTCACATAAAAAAAGAGTGAAAAACTTACTAAAATTGAGGGAAATATGGGTATTGGTTGAACCTTACTTTCATCAGTACTGCAGCTAAAAACCTTAGCAGGCTGTAAAGCAGATGGGTTTAACCAAGATGATTTTCCACATGTCCTTTGTTTTAATAAGCCAAGGCGTTTACCACATTCTATTTATTTCCATCTACTCTATAGTAAAAGATATACTTCAAAGACCCTTCAAATATAAGTAAAGTTATTTTGTTTTGGAGGCTGCTAAACGTGAGAGTTTCAATGCAGTAGAGATACTATAATTATAATCTGGAGCAAATCTGATTAATATAAAAGTCAAGATTTGGTGGAAATTGTAAGCTTACAATACATAGGATAATATACTTTTGGCTGAGCCTCTGAGACTTTTGAAACTATTTTCTTTCAGTTAAGAGGAAATTTCGTATTTTAAAGAGAAATAGGAAACCATAAAAACACAGAGCTAGAAGATACCTTAGAAATCACACAGTTCTACCCCCTCATTTTACAGACAGAGAAAAAGGCATCAGGAAGGATAAGCAGCTTGGCCTGTAGCACAGATAGCAAGTGGCAGAGTCAGGATTCAGAAAGAGAGTCTCAGACTCAAAATCAAATATTCATTTTAATCAAGATTCCTTTTCAATATGTATATCTACAGTTTTTTGTCTGTTTTATGGGATTCGTATAGCTTCACTTGGTCACTGATGTTCGTTGGTCAGGACATATATTAAGAAATATTTTCAAAAGGCATATATATAGGTCCTCTATCATCAGTTATACAATTTAGTTGGGTAGACAAGATACACACAAAAAAGATGAGTAACAATACGAGATATCTTACTTTAGGTTCCAAGGGAAGATACAGACATGTAGTTGTATAGGCATTAAAAGGAGGGATGGATTGTCAAGATCTGAAGTGGCTGAATACAATCTCATGAAATTGGTCTGACTCGGTCTGTGTCCTTTGTCAAGGATATTCCTGAAAGAAGAGGGTAGAACAACAGGGTTTGTTGACTAATTAAATACTGGGGGAGAGAGAAGAAAACCAATCAAGAAATTAATACCAGGTCTGTAAGTATTATGTAGCTACGTAAACCACTAAACTTGCTTGTTGAACAAGAGGGTTTTCACTTTTTTCTTGAGAAGAAACAAATGCATAGACACATGGAAAAAATATTCTAATTCACTACTGATTGGAGAAATGCAAATTGAAATAATTCTTAGGTACTATATCATACCTATTAGATTGGCTAATAGAAAAGAAAAGGTAAATGACAAATGTTGGAGGGGACATGGGAAAAATAAGACATTAATCTATCGTTGGTGGAGTCGTGAACTGGTTCAACCATTCTGTAGGTATGTTGTACAGAGAATAAGAGGGAGCCCAGACCTGGGTTCAAGATAAATTTAGGTGTGGATTTATTGAGCAAGCTGCAACTGCCAGAGTTCTCGCTCAAATTGGCAGTCCCTATTGGATCTCACAGATTTGATTATATAGGCCAAAACCGAAAGCCACAACCAGGGAGGAGCTAGCAAAAGCCATTATGTTACAGAAGCTAAGAACGCTGATTGGTTAGCTATTTTGGGAATGTGGTGCAAAGGTACAAAAACAGAAGGGTCCCTCCTACAATAGGGTGGAGAGCACAGGGTGGAGGGCCATAGTCAGCCCTTTCCAGAGCAGGGTGTAGGGTCATGGGGAAATGGGACGGCAAAGTCCCAGAATAGGCTAGGGTCATGTTCTGGGCAGAGGGTGTGGGGACTCTGCTTGGTCAGCAGAACAGGACAGGGTGATCTCTAGTCTGCAGCAGGACAGGGTGGTCTCTAGTCCTGCACCATAACCCCAGGCTAATCCTTATACAGTTCACCACAAGGAAAAATGTACAAAATGCTAATTTGAGGAAGTAGGGGGTGGGGGACTATGCCTTGGGTGACATGCCCAGACTTGCCTTAAGCAGTTTCAAGCTCTTACAAAATATAAAATAGGGACAAAAGCAGGAATAAAAGGAGCCCAATGGTGGGACACAGGTGGGCCATGAGGCGGGTGATAGGCAGGTGACCCAGGACTTGAATTAGGGCACAACAGGTAGAGGTTCCCAAACTTATTTGGCCTAATATACCCTTTAAAAAAATACTCAGCACCCCACTGGAAATCAGCTTTTTCTAACCCTTTAACAGTTTCATTTAATTTGTACCATTTCAGAAAAAATATATATACATTTTTAAAATGATGCCTTTTAAATTTGAAATTTTTTTGTAAATTTGAGATTTTTTTTCCCATGAACTGAAATTTTGATGATGCAATATTTCATGCAACTGTATAATATCATATTGTAAAACAAGTCATTACAATTACATATTCCTGTTGTTGCTGGACTTCCCCACAATGCACGCATGACACACATGGCTGCCAACAGTTCCTTGTTAAGACCTACTAGCAGACTTGGCCATTGAGAAACTATGACTTGTATTTTGTGTGTTGATTTGGAAAATAACATTATCACTATGACTTTAATTCTGTTATACAACAGAATGCACTAACAGTTTTTCAAAATTTTCTTATCTTCCCTTCTTTCCTTATGCTTCTACCTTCCTGTTATTTTTAATTAACACTCCCCATTTGTACCCAAGGCTACTGCAGTCTCCCCCGCCCGCACGCGCACGCACGCACGCACGCACACACACACACACACACACACACACACACACACACACACACACACACACACACCTGCATTGTTCCAGAACCCCAAGGGTGTAGTACCACCCACTTTAGGAACCTTTGCAAGTAATTTGTAGCTAAGCCCAAAGGACTATAAAACCATGCATATCCTTTGACCTAAAAATACTTCTACTACCTGTCACAATATTGTAAAGCCAATCAGCAGTAGATTTCTGAGAGAATGCTACTATGAAGAGCTTTTAAGATTCGGATTACATAGTATTAGTGAACACTCTGTTTATTCCATTACAAATCTTTGTTCAGTACAATGTTCACAGTTTCAACAGTTCACAATATTATATACAATCTTCAGAACAAGGAAAGTCTCTATATTATATCTTATTTCAGAAAGACACAATATTTAGAACAAGGAACAAAAGAAGAATCAG
>CM053599.1:78749968-78776226 GCA_028646575.1 Pseudocheirus occidentalis
AAAAAAAAAACATAAAGGATGTCAGATCCCATCTAATTCAACCAACCTGTATCTGATCAAGAACTCCCTCTCCAATAACGTCCCGCAAGTATTCACTGAACTGAGCCTGTGCTTGGGAAGTTCCAATAAGGTGTTCACCTATAATCTCCTTTTATGTTTCCAAAATAGGAAGAGAAGGCAAAGGATCAGAAGTACAGGTCTATGTGTAGTCTTACAGAGTACCCGAAGGTTTACCTAACTCCCTCATTTTACCAACAAAGAATCTGAGCCCCAGCGATGTTAAATGATTCACCCAAAGTCACATAGATTATGTGTGCATATTTTAGGAGTTTAATAAAGATATATTTCCATTCAGTTTCCTAAGATGTTTCCATTAATAAATGTTGAATAAAATTGGTATGATATGCATGGATGAGACAATGTGTCTACATAACAATGTAAACACACACTTCATTCCCATCATTACATAATCTCCAAGGCGTGAAGGTTTCTCTCTAGGGAAACAACTAGTCATTTTCTGTCATGTAAGAGAAAGATATTCAAAACAAATTAGCTGTATACTAAAATTTGGTAAGCATTATTTTCTGCCTTTGTTTCTAAATACCTTTTGCTCTACCCCACTGAAACATGCCCAGCTGAGGTTGCCTTGGTAACTTAAAAACCTAAATTTGCTTCTTAGCCTCAAGTATTTCCTATCCCACAGAGTAGTACCTAGAAATCTAGAATTCCTGGTCTGATTCTTACTTCACAGCACTGTTCTCTAACTTTAGTTTCCAAGGAAACTGGTACTGTCAGACATCACATTTACATTCTCTTATAAACATTCAAATTACAACTGTGAGGCTTGATTAGTCTACTAGCTCCTCCATAAAAGAAATCATATCTCCTTAGCACTCTTAATACACTGATACAATTATGCCCTACAGAATTACTTGTATCCTATTGATGCCCATCTTGTCCTTCACTATTACTATTTTGGAATGGATGTTTGTTAGAGAATTTTGGATTTGAAATTAATTTTAAGAGCTAATCTAGTCCAACTGTCTCATTTTAAAAGTGCAAACAAACAAAAAAATGAGGCTTACAGAAAAAGAAATGTCTAAGAAAAAGAAAGTCTAAGTCTAAATAGTTAATGGGAGAACTCAAAAAAGGACCAAAGGTCTTTTTTTCCCTGTTAAAAAAATAAAAATAAAATACTATACTGCCTAGTCTGGGAACAGCTCATCTATGGCTATAACTAAAAAGGAAAGCAAAGCTAAGTGAAGATCATTGTTTAGAGAAAGGGGAAAAGAAAACTTTCTAAGCCCCTAAGCCTTTCCTTGACCTCTACAGTATCACCATGGGATTTATTGATCACTAAAAGGAGCAGTTTAGTATGTCCTAAGTGTTTCATTAACCATATGTTTTCCTGAGTCTCAGGAGACCAGCAAAACATACATCATACTGCTAAAAATTTCTTCTTTTTCAATGGCTCCCTCTTCTGAAATAAAACTACTTTCCTAGTATGCCTAGTATGACGACAAGGTTGGCCATTGACCTTTATGGGCAAAACATGTAGAAAATTTAACCTAAGTGTTGTCTGAGACAGATAAGAGAAAGGAAAAGTTGGAAGGAGGAATCACATTAAGATATTGCCTTGGGCAGGAGGGTTAGCTTTAGAGTAAGAACATAATAGTGATGACAATGATGATGATGATGATAGACAATATTTATGTAGTCCATACCATGTGCAAATATTATTGTATTTGATGCTTATAACAACCCAGAGAGGTAGATACTATAATCCCTATTTCATCAGATAAGGAAACAGGCAAACAGAGATTAAGAGAGCTACATAGAATCACACAGCTAATAAGTTTGTGAGGTTAGATTTCAACTCAATGCAATGAATCTTCCTGATAATAATCTCAATAATAATCTCCCTGATAAAAACCATACCACGTCTCCACTGCAGAACATAGAAATTCCAGACCTATATGTCATATGTCAATAATTAACCTTTCTTGACTTATCTCCTTCTCAATTTTCTTTGAAAAAACCTAAGAAGGTTAAGAGGTAGATGATCCCCCCCCCATTTCCCCCACCCACCCAGGAATTCATAAAAATCATCAAATAATACATGAAGAGTTCTCACTATCTATGGTGGAATGAAGAACCACACCAACACAATCACAAATCCTTGAAGTAGTTGTTGCTTTGTTTGTTTCTTTGTTTTAAATGGGACGTGTAATGTTGGGGGCCAAGACTTTCTGGGGTCTTGGCACATTAGCTCCCCAGTTCTCCAAGGTCATTAGGCAGATATGCAAGGAAAGCATAATCTTGTTGGGTGGATGCTCTCATTGGTTTTGTGAATATCTAAAGAAAGTACTAAAAGTTAATTTACAAGTCCTGATTGGGACCCTTGGTTTGTTGTACCTCCAGGAGGTGGTTCCTGGATAAAGATCTTAATGACTGATTAGCCCTGGGCTAATGTAGGGGAACAGGGAGACCCAAGTCACTTAATCACCACTGAAATAAGGAATATAAGCTCTATGATTTTCTTGTATCTTTGGCTCTGTATGAAATGGTTCTGCAATAAACAGACTATGGAATACATCCCTGTCTCCCCCTTTTCTTATTCAGTTAGAAGCTTTCTCTCACTTTCTTTTTATTTCTCTCAGCTGGTAGCTAGGCCCAGGCTGTGCTGGCCGCAGCAATGTAATGTTATTTTTTTTTTTAATGAATTTTAAAAAGGTAGAGAAGTCATAGTGAATAACTTGCCTCTGTCAGGGTAGGTAGACAATTGCTTTTTAACTTAAGAGTCCATGAGAAGCAAAGTGACCTGCCCAATGTCACACAACTCATTCTAGGCACTCTTTGTTTTATACCTATTCATATGCTGTATCTCCCATTAGAATGCTCCTGCAAGGTAAAAGATACTTCATTTTTGCATTTGTATTTCCAGTGTCTGACACATGCATAGAGGAGACACTTAATTTAAGTTGAATTAAACTGTATTATTTTTATGGCCTAACTGGTCTGGGACTTTTCTTTTTTCAGTCTAACATTCTCTGAATCTAATTGATTTTGGCACTAACTATAATCAGTAAAATACTAACTAGCAAGCTTTTAATTTAGAATATTACACAATTGAGTCCAATATTTGAAACGCATGTATTCATATTCTCCTTTTGGTCTGTAAATAAATGTCCTCAGGTTTAATCTCAACTCAATTTGTTATACAAGCAAGATCTTAATCTGAGGGTAAATTGCTGAATTACTCCAATATTATGAACACCATTTCTCATATGAAATGTTTGGAAAATGCTGACCACTTTGTAATAAGCATCATGTTGATATAATAACACTTTAGGGATGATTACCACTCTTAATTCAAGTTTCTGTGGAGTTACAATACAAAACCAAGTTACATACAAAATTATGCTAAGATTTGTTTTCAGGACAGGGAATATATTAAGAATTTTCTAAGAATTAATGTATGCATTTTACTTAGGGATGACATGTGTGAAGGACAGATTCTGCTTATCAAGATTTTTTTTTTCATTAAGTAGATTTTAATATATCATCAAATTCATCCCTACTAAGGGACTTTTAAATCATGACTATCTAGTTAGGGTAACAATACATCACTTTTTTCTTCTTTTTTTTAACATGAAAATGAACAGGTTTTCTGGAAAGGATTTTTTTTTACCTTATTAAAAATAATTCAGAAATTTAATGCTGGAAGAAGCAAAGAAAGAACTTTATTAGAATGTTATTTCCTACTCATGCAGTAATAGAAGGTTCAGCAGTTAATACCTACAGGATAACATTTGTGAAAAAAAAAAGCTAAGAAAGGCTTAGGGCCACCAGGTCTTAAGTGGGTGCTAAATACATGGCTTAAATGCATAGCTAAGAATTTTGTATTTTATCCTGTTATACAATGGGAAGTCACTAAAGGATTTTGAGCAAGGTAGTGATATGGTCTGATTAATACACCTTGAAGATTATTTTGTCAGACTGTACATTGTAGAGTCTAAAAGTGTAAACACTAATTTTGCCGCAAAAATTTAAGTGATGAGAAATGAGGGCTTTGGACAGAGCAGTGGTTATGTAGATGGAGAAGAGAGAAATGTGAAAACTATTGTGGTGGTAAAGATGGAAAGAATTTGAAATAATGGGAAAAGAAGTTGAGGGACAATCAAATAACATGCCAAGATTTCAAGCCTGAGCAAATGATTAGATAATTGACAAAAATATGGAACTTGGGACAAAGAAGTCTAGCTACAGGAGTGCATTAAGTAATCATTTCATCCAAAACCCTCATTTTAGAAGTAAAGAAATAGAAGGTCAAGGAAGTGAAGCTACTTCCCCAAGATCAAACTGAAAACCAGTGATGGGGCCAGGATAAGAATGTAGGCCTAATTCTTCATCTACTGAAGATGTGTTCGTTTGGTTACCCTAAAGAGATCAATTCAGGGCTAGCAGGGAGTAGTAAAAGGAATGCTGGATGGATAGTCAGGAGATCTCCTTTTAAATTTATAGGCTAATACTTGCTTGTGATAAAACATGTTACTTAACTTTTTTTTTTAATTTTCAGTTTTATTTATAAAATAAAACTAATATTACTTACATGACTGCACAAGGTCATTGTTTTTCACAAGTTTCAAAAAACAAATTTAAAGACATATGTTAATACCCCTTTCCATATCAATTCACACATTCCTTTTCATTAGGTACTTAAATGATAATACTTATAATAATGACAATATAAATAGCACTTAGTATATGCCAGACACCATGAGAAGCACTTTCAAATCTTTATCTTATTTGCTCTTCACAACAACCATGACAGATAGATTTGCTTATAATTCCCATTTTACATATGAGGTAAATGGAAATTAAGTGACTGCCCAGTGTTATAGAGCTATTAAGTGTCTGAGGATAGATCTGAATTCAGGTATTCCTGATGTCAGGCTCAGAATGCTCAGTTATTAGTGTTGTTTATTTTGTTTCTCCCTATAGTACCTCTGAAACAACTACTAGAATTTTTCACCAGGGCTCTATATTTTATTTCCATCAAAACTTTACTTTTTATACCTTGTTTTATTTTTCCTCATTCCCACTACCTACAAATGGACAGTTAGACTAATCAGTCTGAAAAGTTAATGGTTGATAATAATTTAATGCATTGCTTCTCATAGATAACCAGGGTAATTTTAACAGAAGCCTTCAACTAATGGTGTGAAATGGCAGGCTGGAGAAGGAAGGAAAAAATCTATATCTATGTAGAGATCAGCATATAAATCTATATAAGAAAAAGAAAGAAAGAGAAAGAAAGCAAGCAAGCAAGCAAGAAAGCAAGCAAGCAAGCAAGCAAGAAAGAAAGAAAGAAAGAAAGTCTGGAAATCATAGTGTTTTTGTTTTTCCTGAGTGAACATTGATGAATTTAGTTGCTCATAAATTATTGGTTCATTTTGACATCAAAGTACTAGTGGGACTGTATGTAATGGGTGAATAACAGGAAGAAAATGAGGAAGCCAGACTAGGAAAGGATGCATAGTGCCAAAGTGAATTCTTACTCTTTGGTCCTTTTAGCTACATCTTTATAAAGTTTTCATTTTATAGGTATTGCAATGATGATTCACGTTTGACAAATGACTTTAACATACAATTTCAAACATGAGTGAAATGGTCAAAGTTTGACAAAGGGTTACCAGCATTACTAATGTGTTGGGATTTTAAAAAAATCCATTTGTAAGAAATTGCTTTGTTATAGCACAAATGTGTATTGCATATGTGTGTGTGTATGTGCTATTTTAGAGCAGCAGAAGGACAATTCATATTCCCAGAAAGAAATGGAGGACATATTGTGAGAAACCTTTGATTCTCAAAGATAAAAATGAAAATCAATAGGTGAATCCTTTTGCCATGCTGATGTACTGGTGATCACTGGCAACATTACAAGGACATGATACAAGCACCCTCCTGGTGATTGTGAAGATAACATTCAATGTCAAGTCAATGGGAAATAACAGTAATAACCATTAATATTCTGTTCTTCAAAATAATGGCCACTTAGCAAAATATAATCCACATTATTTTATCTTTCCACTTTCTTTCAAGGCCACCTTTATATGTTCTCTTATTTTTAACATGTTTTTTTTCTAATCAGGAAGTCAGCAGAGAATGAAATGGCAAATAAATCCTGCTAACTTTCAAGGGGAGCTATTGGTGATGACAACTTTTTACAAAGGTAAAATAAATCACACAATTGAACATTCAGCTAGAGATTTTGATTGGGTCAGTCTTTGTATGTTGCCCTTCAGAAATTATTTCTTCCCATCCCTCCTCACCTCCAGAGAACTAGAATCTTAAGCTATTTTTTTCTAAGCTTGAATCAATCAAATTATTTCATTCATTCTCCTTCCCTAATTTTCATATGCTAAAATGCACACAAATAACAAAGAAACATGGCAAATATGCTGTGTTTCTTGATAGGTGGTCTCTAATAGTTATTGACTAGGTAGAAGAGAATGAATGCATAAAACTCTCCTCAGACAAAACATCTCCAGTGACTATATTAAAAATACTTAAGACTCCATGAAACATGGTACTATAGTGGTAACTTTGTTTGATGATACATTGAACACTGACATCAGCTTCAGAAAAATAGAATGGGAATTTCAGGTTGAAAAGTTAAGTAATTTGCCTATGATCACATAGAAATTAAATCTAGAAGCCAAGATTTAAACCCATGTCTCTTAGCTCTGAGATAATCACTATTTTCCCACTAATACACTGCTTATATAACTCATAGATCCTGCCTTTATGGAACTTCTAATCTAACAAAGAAGAAAAGACAAATTGCCAATAAAAAAATAGGCTAAGGCAGATTGTAGAAGAATAAAGGTAATGATTTCCATTTCATTAAAGGAAGAGAATGAAGTCTTCAAGTTAAAAATCAACAATCTTGTCAATGATTCATAGAAAAAATGACAGCATGTATTATTAAGTGAATTTTAGTAAATATTTTGAAAAAGAAGCAGCTGCATAAAGAATAAATAGACTTTCAAGAATGAGCTGCTTCAACAATATGTAATAAATGTTTTATGAGAGGCAGTCAAAGCATAATGTAGGGAAAACCATCTTTGTAGTCAGTAATAGCTGGGTTTGAGTTTTAACTCTGAAGTCTTCAAATGTAATCAACCTGACTTTAAAACAAAAACCAAAAAAAGAAAGAGAGACACAAATGCCTATATGCATTAACTACAAACATATGAAGAACAATAGAGAAGCCTAGATATTCAAGGTGTATAAAATCCAGGAAAAGAATCAGCAAGAACACTCCTGGCCTCAGAGGTCTATAGGAAAATACATGCATAATGTAGTTATAATTGCAAATTGAAGGATTCACAATGTCAGGACACAACTTAGAAAGCATAGATATCAATGAGATTTAGTGGTTTAGGATTCATGACTATAATAAGGTCTTGGAAGGCTCTGGCCTTTCAAAAAAGAACTGGACAAAACCAACCAAATAAAAAAAGCTTGAGGTATGCAGGAGATATACTGTGGTATATTAAGGAAATATATAAGAAAATCCAGGAAACAAACAGCAACAACAACAACAAAAAACTGATGAAAAACATTTGTTTGAAGGTCAACAAGGCAGAATTAGAAGTATTCTCATTGGAGTATTCTATAGATGAAGAAAAGGTAGTAGGTGAATTCAGAAAACAGCATAATTCAGGCAGAAAAGTGTGATAAAATATTGATAGAGCAATTGAAGTCTCCAGGCATCTACCTGTGTTTCCCTTCCTCTCCCCTTCCTTTCCCACGTTCCCTCCCCTCCCCTCAACAGAGTGGCTAATCATTTCATGGTTTGGCTTAAGGAAAACTTAGTCTTCCAAAGTTGAAGAAAACAATGAAAGGAAGTACTACTATAAAATTGTTTCTTATCAACAAGAAGAAACTGGTTTTGGGACGGCTAGTTGGCACAGTGAATAGAGCACTGGCACTGGAGTCAGGAGGACCTGAGTTCAAATCTGACCTCAGACACTTGACACACTTACTAGCCATGTGACTTTGGGCAAGTCACTTAACTCCAATTCCAAAAAAGAAGAAGAAGAAGAAGAAGAAGAAGAAGAAGAAGAAGAAGAAGAAGAAGAAGAAACTGGTTTAAAGAGAGGATCCTTTAAGGGATATGGCCATTTCCATTTACAATTTGTGATAGAGAAGGAAAGGAAAGGTATGGATAAGATAATATGCACTCCAGCTTTGGGGACAGTAATAATTCTATGTTCAAAAAAAGATAGACATAATACTATGGATTAAAGTTCTACAGAGTAAGTCAGTCAAGGAGGTACAGGAAACTCTCAAGAATGAAATGTTTGAGACAAAGTAAGAAACAATGTCAAAGAGGAGGAAATGAAGGAATTCTTGAATGTTACCAATGTGGATCAATAAGGAACTCAAGGCAAATTTAGATTTTTTTAAAAATATAGGTATAATGGATAAATTATAGATATAATTGCCTAAATATAGGCAATACAATTAAATAAATACAGCTGTAAGTCATGGTTCTGTTAAGAATGGGATCAAGAAAACTTCAGTTCAATGAGTCAGCCCATAAGTAATTATTAAACACTTTCTCTGTACCAGGCACTGTGCTAAGTGGTAAAAAAAAAAAAAAAAAAAAGACAGCCCCTGCTCTCCTGGATTCCACTGCCAAAAAGAAGAGCCTTGATGGGGGGTTGGGTGGGACTATGTAAAACAAGACAAATAAAGGATATATTGGAGATAAAGTGGAGATAATTAAGAAGAAGACCCTAGCATTAAGCTAAGTTCATCATCAGGTAAAGCTGGTGAGAAAATTGAAGAACAGACTTTTCCCCCTATCTATATTGTAAAGGAGAAGATCAAAGAAGGAAAAATTCAACTACTTTTGTTGAAGGGAATGATGTTAACAGTCAATAAAAAGAAGGTAAAAATGTCCCATGCATTTTTTTCTATTTTCTTTAATCGAAAAAAAATTTATCTTTGGATTAGCCAGGGAAAGTGTAAAAAGGCTGCATTGATATACTATTTGCAAAGTTAGACACACACACACACACACACACAAATACACAATACATTCAATGTGTACAAATCTTAAGATAAATATAAACTACACCTAAAGGGCCTGAAAATTAGTGAATGTTATTGTGGAGGCATTGTAAGTGATTTCTGAGAAACAAAGCAGATCGAAGAAAAGCAAATATAATATTGCACTAGTTTCAAGTATGTTTTTTTAAAGAAAACAGTAAAGTCTTCAGACTAGAATCAATAATCTTGACATTAATTCATAGAAAAATGTTAGAATGTATGAGTAAATAAATGATTAGTAATCATCTAGAAAAGGAACCAGTTATCATAAGAAGTACAACAGTTTCATCAAAAATGGGTTACTCACTCTTCCTTTTTTGACATTTACATAGTAGATGAAGGAAATGCATTTAATAAAATCCACCTAAATTTTAGAAAAGCATTTGACAGTCTTTCATACAATAATTGTGGACAAGATTGATAATGTGCGATAGATTAATAAACATGTAGGTGGATTCATAATTGTTTCAATGGCCAATCCAAATAAAATTATTGAATAGTTTTAAGGAAACAGAATGTCTACATTAGAGCGATTCATGAATTTGTGCTTTGACCTGTACTGTTCTCCATTTTTGTTAACGACTTGAATAAAGTCATACATATCATATTTATCAAGTTGTCAGAAGAGACAAAACTAGGATTATTTTTGATGATGTAGTTGGGATTAAAAAATGTTTCAAACTAGGAGACTGGGCTAAATATAATGAGATGAACTTGAATAGGGAGAAACACAAAGTCTTACATGAAAGTTCAATAAATTAACTTCAAGAGTACAAGATAATGGTTGAGAGATTGTTCAACAGTTTCATGATTTTCTGGTCTTTTAGTGCACTGCAATTTCAAGAGACATCAAGAGTATGACATTTCAGTCAATACTATAGAATCTTAGACTATAAAAGGGATTGAGGAAGACATATGCATTTTATATTCTTTCCTGGCCAGAAACTTACAATATTCCATCCCTATTTGGTTCTTGATGCCATATTTAGAAAGGATATTAAATAGACAGAAAGTATCCAGCAAAGGAGTAACCAGGTAGCTAAAGGGCCTTGAGATTATGGCACACTCAGGTAGGTTTATGTACCTGGAAATGTTTAGCCTGAAGAAAAGATGATCTAGGAAAGACATAACTGTTGGGTTCAAGTATTTGATTGGCTATCAATTTATCATGATGAATTAGACTTGTTTTGCTTGACTAAAGAAGGCAGAACAATCAATACACATTTAGTCAGCACTTAACTATGTGCCACGTATAAGTTAGAGATACAAAGGAAGCCGAAAGACACCACGCATTCAAGAA
This sequence comes from Pseudocheirus occidentalis, assembly GCA_028646575.1. NCBI lineage: Eukaryota > Metazoa > Chordata > Mammalia > Diprotodontia > Pseudocheiridae > Pseudocheirus > Pseudocheirus occidentalis. Next base: position 78,760,395 of record CM053599.1, read on the forward strand.
GTTAGTGAGCGAGTCAATATTTAGCATCATTACTGCTATTTGACAGGAGTGGAATGCCTTCATATCTAGTTGATTTCTCCTCATTCATAATTTTCAGCAAAGAATGATTGTCTCATACCAGATATAAGACCTAGGTGATTTCTGTTCAAATAAACTCTTTTTTTTCTCTAACATTCCTACTATGATGGAGATTCTGTGATTGTCATGACTTTTCTTGGTTCTTAAATTCTTCACTTATAAAATTAGTGGGTTAGACTACTAAATGACCTCTATGATCCTTCCCATCTCCAAGTTTAATGACTCTTCTTTACTAGAAGTATAATATTAAAGACTATAGTGTTTTTTTTCCTTTGAACACAAAATTATTGCCTTATATAAAGAAGTATAATTTATATTACTTTGAAGGTCAATAAGATCTTGAAACTGCAAGTGTGTCTCATTACTAAGTAAATCATATCCCCAAGGATACATTTTACTGACATTTTTAGATCTTGGAGTCATTACTGCCTCACTAATGAGAAGATATGAATTAATGTCTACTGTTCCATCAATTTTAGTGGTATCCTATCACAGCAGTGACCCTTGTTTAGTATTTGAAAGTAAGAATCTCAAAGATCATCTGTCAGGGATATTGTAGAGGTGATTCCTCCCTTTGATGAAATGTTATGTTAGATTGTCTCTAAGATTAGACTAGATGACTATCTCACTCTGGAGCTCTGTATTTTTAAGTTGTTCTCAGTTATATCAGATTGTGATTCTAAGCTATTCTACTCTGTACTTCTTCCTTTAATCTATCCACAAAAGCTAATGAAAAATTTTTGTTTTCTGTTAAATTCTCACATAATGTCCCATTTCATTTTCAGAGCTGCTGTTGAAGTGAGGGACATCTCTCTTTACACAATTTATTTCATATGTTTAGTCTCAAAAACTCAGCTTTGAAAAAAATTGTTTTATGGAATCAGTTATGAAAACACAGAATAATGTTTAAGACTGAGGAATATTAGAAATGATCTGCTATGATTCCCTAATTTTAAGAACAAGGAAACTGAATTCAAGGGAAGCTAAATATTTTGGGACACAAATCAACCTCTTTCTTTGACAGTTCTACAGCCCCTTTTCAGTGCACAGAAGCTCACCAAATCATGGTAAACAAAACTGTCCAACACCTTTGTGAAATTATATTAGCTACATCTTGTCATCAATCTAGAATCATGAAACCATAAAACTGTAGAGACAAAGGTACTTTAGGAATAATGTAATCCTCCTTGCATTCAAATCATAATTCTGATCTATAATATGCCTGTTAGATTAGTCAATATAATTTATTCTGGGAAAAGAGAGAAATATATTACTTGTAGCTAGGCACAGTCAAAATTAAAATGTAAATTAAATTAAGACAAGTTCATGGATCTACAGCTAAAAGAGATCTCAGGATAGCTAGACCAAAAACCTCAGTTTAAAAGTGAGGAAATTGAGACCAAGAGATGCTAAGTGATTTGTCCAAGGTCACAATGTAGCTTTTTTTTAAGTTGAGTTTAAATCCAGGTCCTCTGACTCCAAAGTCAGTAACATTTTTATTATATGATAGAAATAACACTGAAGGCCATGTATCACCTTTTGCTTTTTTTCTTTCATTCATATTGATTTAAAATGTCAGCCGGAGCATAATGTTGCTGAGGTAACTTATTCACATCCACCATACATTATTCTTAGGTGGATGCTGTGGGAGTAGAGTACTTTATATGTTTTTAGAGAGTATAGATTGACAATCAAGAACACATATAGACATTAAAGGAATTTTGTAATCCCAAATCAAATACTTGTTTGGGGTCATGATTTATGAATATGAGTGAGAAAAAGTAAGTGAGAAGAACAGAATTAAGTCTTGGTTCCCCTGTTCCCAAAAAGTTGCACACTGACCTTTGACTTTGTCCCTGGTATTTATGGGTTGATAATTCTGGAAACTGCCACAGCTGCTGGTGATCCACTCTCCCAAAGTCCACTCCAGTCATTGTTGGTAAGGGCTGCCATGGGACTAAAACCCCAGGTTCAGGGAGGGCTAGGCTTGGCTCCATTCTAACTGTGATGGACCCTTCCTTTCAGCCTGCTGGGCTGTCTTAAGTGGGAGAGTTGTTTCTCTCTGTCACTTTGTGGGTTCTGTAGCTCTAAAGTTTGTTTTGTGTCATATTTTATAGGAATTTGAGGGGCTTATGGGGGGAGCTCACAGAGTTTTCCTGCTTCTATGTCACCATCTTTGGTCTGCCTCCTCCACTGATTCCTTAATTACTAAATTCAGTGATCCTTGTAACATGACTCTTGATCCTTTTTGGTTTTTCTGAAGCGTTTTGATACTGTTGCTCCCTCTCTACTCCTAGATATTCTTTCCTCTCTGCACTTTTATGGTATTACTCTTTCTTATTTCTCTCCCTTTCTTCTCATACTCATTTATGGATTATCATCCATATCCTATACCCTAACTGCTAATGTACAAAATCCTGAACCTTCATTTTTTCTCTCTGTACTCTTTTTTGGTGACTTCTGCTCTCACGAGTTCAATTATTATTACTGTGCAGATGATTCAAGATTTATGAATATCTTTATCTGTCTAAACATTTTTTCACTTGAACTAAAATCAAATATTTCCACTTGCCTCTTAGATATTTCAAACTGATTGTTAACAGCAGGCATCACAAATACATTCCAAAACTGAATTTATTTTGCTTGCTCTGTAATTCATATTTGTTCTTAACTTTTCTTTGTATACCAAAGTTATCACCATCCTTCTAGTCCACAGCAATTCTCATCAAATTCATCCCTAATTCCTCATATCACCTCACCTTACATACTCACTCAGTTGTCAAATTTTGTCTGTTCTATCCCCACAATATATCTTGACTCTACCTACTATTTTGTACTCTTATAGGCACCATTCTAATTCAGATACTCATCACCTCTTGCCTAAACTATTAAGTGTATAGAAGGTAAAAGCAACCTTTACCCTCAAGAAATTCACATTTTAGCTGGGGAGACAACATGCAAGCAACTATGTACATTAAAACTATATGCAAGGTAAATTAGAGGTATTCTCAGAAGGAAGGTTTAAATAATGGGAAAGATAGAGCCAAGTGTGAAGATAAGCCAGGAACTTACCTAATCTCTTCCAAATTCCTTTTCAAGCAACTTTAAATAACACCTCAAAACTAATTCTAGAGTAGAACCCACAAAAGGATGAGGAAAAAAAAAAACAATTTTCTAATCCAAGACAACTAAGAAAAGTCAGCAGGTAAGTTCTATTCCACAGTAATGAGAGTGAGGTACAGTCTAGTGTAGAATGTACCAGTGCAGACCAGGTCACGGAAAACTAGCCGTAGGCCTTTGGAGCGACCAAATCAGTGGTAGCAATAGCAGGTTCCAGACCTGTTAGCTCACAGATGGAAAGGAGGTACCAGGCAGAAGGAGATTACAAGCGTCCTTTTGCTGGTATTGTTGAGGCAGGTCATCGTTGCATTTCCAATACTTGGACCCAGGTCTCAATCCTGGGTCTCAATTAGTACACCAGAGCATTTGATGCTATGGGAGCAGGTATCCTGTTTACAATTCCAGGGCTAAAAATTGTGCTTATGGTCACTTTCAGACCATAGCATGGACTAGGAGAGTAGTAAACACACTTCTCCTAAGATCATAATACTTTGGAAGAACTGAAAACTTACAAGTCTACAGAAATAGCTATGAAAATACCTATACAATTGGGGCAGCTAGGTGGCATAGTGAATAGATCACTGGCTCTGGAAGCAGGAGGACTTGAGTTTAAATCCGGCCTCAGACACTTAACACTAGAAGTGTGACCTTGGGCAAGTCAATTAACCCCAATTGCCCTGCCTTCCCCCCCCAAAAAAACAAAACAAAAAAAGAAAATAGCTGCACAAAAATCCTAAAAACAGAAACAGTGTCCCCTCCACCCTAGAAGTAGATCCTCACTTAATCACAGGGTTAAAAGTAAAAGAAAAAAAAAGAAAATCAGTAAACAATAAAAGAAGTTCCGGACCATAGAAAGTTACTATGGTGACATGGAAGATCAAATCACAAACTCAGAAGAAGAAAACTAAATCAAAACTCTTACATACAAAGTCACAAAGAGAAAATGCAACTTGATTTCAGACACTAAAAGAAATCCTGGAAGTATTCTAAAAATGATTTTAAAAAAATCAAATAAAAACTAAAGAGGAAAAATTGAAATGATAAATAAGATGATGCAAGATCATGAAAAAGTATCAACAGCTTGGTAAAAGAGGCATAATACAATATTAAAGAAAATACCTTAGAAACCAAAATAAGACAAATCATGAAAGAATCACAAAAATTCAATGTAGAGAACTCCTTAAAAAAATAGTAGAATTAACTATGTGAAAAAGGTGAAAAAATTCACTAAAGAAAATAATTACAAAGTAGAATTGACTAAATGAAAAATAAGGTACAAATGATCACTGAAGAAAATACCTTAAAAATGAGAATTAAGCAAGTGGACGCTAAGAAAGTGTAACAGCAAGCACTCTATCATACTCAGAATGGCTGCTAGCACAGGATCTTTGATCTGCTTTTCTAAAAGGAAGTAGCTCAAAAAGGGTTAACAGTCTTATTTTAATTAAACATATATATATAGACAGAGAAAATAATACAATTCAATAGATCAATAGACAGGGCTTCTAGTTGTCTGACCATTGCATTCATACATAGTTACCAGAAAGAGAAGTACCAAAAACTAGGTTTTCGAAGTTGGGGGCAAGCTCAAAGGCTACCCAGAGTCTCATCTGGCCATACATGACTCTTCCCATAAATGAGCCCCTAAGCATAAACCTCACTTTAAGGCAGTGGTTCTCAACTTTCCTAATGCTGCAACCCTTTAATACAGTTTCGCATGTTGTGGTGACCCCCAACCATAAAATTATTTTCATTGCTACTCCATAACTGTAATGTAAATATCTGATATGTAGGATGTATTTTCATTGTTACAAATTGAACATAATCCACAGTTTGAGAATCACTGCCTTAAGGCACATGTGTATGTGTAGACATATGTGTGTGTGTGTGTAAATACGTATACACACACACACACACACACTTATGCACACATAGCCCTCTCCAGAGTCAGAGAACATCACAACCTTCATGACCCACTACTTAATTACAAAGTAACAAAATGTGTGGGCCTTCGTGAAAAACAAGTCTTCCCTAAACAAGCTTTTCATATTGGGCTCCAAGTAAGGCCCATTAAGGGGCAGGGAAGATCTTCAGATTCCCTTACCATTAAAGAAGTCAAGAAACCAGACAGAATCAAAAGAATGGAAGGAAAAAAAAGAAATTGTGAAATATCTCACTGGAAAAACAACTGACCTGAAGAAGAGATTGAGGAAAGATAATTTAAAAATTGTTGGACTACTTGAAAGTCATGATAAAAAAAGGCCTAGACATCATCTTTTAAAAAATTTTCAAAGGAAACTGCCCTGATGTTCTATAACCAGAGGGTAAAATAGAAATTGAAAGCATCTAACAATTACCTTCTGAAAGCAATCCAAAATTTAAAACTCCTAGGTATACGGTAGACAAATATAAGGGTTCCCAGGTCAAGGAGAAAATATTGAAAGCAAACAGAAAAGAAACAACTCAAATATCATGGAGCCACAGCCAGGCTAACAGAAAATTTCAGAGCTTCTACATTAAAGGATCTGAGGGCTTGGAATATGATATCCAGAGGGGGACTGTAACTAATAATCACATACCCAGAACACCTGAGTAAAATCCTTCAAAGGTAAATGGATATTTAATAAAATAGAGAACTTTCAAACATTCCTGATGAGAAGACCAGAGCTAAATAGAAAATTTATCTTTCAAATGCAAGACTCACAAGAACCATAAAAAGGTAAGCAAGAAAGAGGAATCATAAGGGATTCCATAAGGTTAAACTATTATTAGAGCAGTTAGAAGGAGTATACATAGAGGGCACAGGTTTGAGTTGAATGATAGGATAATTTAAAAAATTAAATACTGAGAGAGAGGAATGTAATTGGACAAATGGACAGAGGGGTGGAATGGAGTGAACACAGAAAAGAGGCACAAAAGAGCTTTTCCAGTGTTGGGGGGAGAACACGGGGGAAGTGAGGGTTACTGATTGAATATTACTTTCATTGGAATTGGTTCAAAGAGGAAATAACATAAGCAGTTTGATATAGAAATCTCTCTTATCCCATAGGAAATTAGGAAAGGAAAGGAATAAGAGAAGTCAGGAGTTGATAGAAGGGATGGCAGATTGAGGGGATGGTGGTGGTCAGAAAAACAATATTTTTAACGATGTACACTGTGAAGGAGAAAGATAAATTGGGGGGTAGAATGGAAGGAAATGCAGTTAGAAATCATTAAAAAAAAGCACATAAAGTTTCTCTGCTAAAAGACTCATCTCTCAATTATATAGAGAATTGAATCAAATTTATGAAAGTAAGAGTCATTCCTCAATTGATTAATGGAAAAGGATATAAACAGGCAATTTTCAGAAGAAGTAAGCAAAATTATCTATAGTTACATGAAAAAATGATGTGAATCAATGCTGTTTAGAAAAATGCAAATTCAATCAATTCTGAGGACCAACCCACACCTTTCCTACTGGCTAATATGACAGGAAAGGAAAATGACAAATGTTGGAGGGTTTCTGGGAAAATTGAGACACTAATGAACTATGGTTGGAGTTAAGTGATAATTCACCCATTCTGGAGAGCAGTTTGGAACTATGCCCAAAAGACTACAAAATCATCCATACCCTTTGACTCAGCAATACCACTACTAGGTATGTATACCAAAGAGATTTTTAAAAAATTAAAAAAGACATCCATGTACAAAAGTATTTATAGCAGCTCTTTTAGTGATGGAAAAGAGTTGGAAATTGAGGGGATGCCCATTGTTTGGGGAATGATTGAGCAAGTTTTAGTACATGCTTATAATGGAATACTATGATGCTATAATAAATGACAAGGGGGCAGAGTCAAGATGTCAGCATAGAAGCAGGAAAACTCTGTGGCTCCCTGAAAACCACTTCAAATACCTATAAAATGTGACTCTAAACAAATTTTAGAACTACAGAACCCACAAAGTGACAGAGGAACAAAGCTCCCATTGAAGGTAGCCCCGCAGTTGGACAGCAAGTGTTCATCCCAGTGCACTGGGAGCCGAGTCCAGCCCTGTGTGAGCCTGCAGTTTTAACCCTAGGGTGGCCCAGACCAGCCCTGGATGAAGCATTTGGGAGACTGGATCAACAGCAGCTATGGTGGTTTCCAGAATTATCAACCCATAAATGCTAAAGACAAAGTAAAAGGTCAGTGGAACTCTCCTAAATCTGGGGGGTGGGGGGGATGGATTGTGGTGCAGCCTCTGCCCCTGGAGCAAGAAGCAGTAGAGGTACAGTGGCCCTGCAGCTCCCTCCAGGTGGCTGCTTCAGAGCTCCTGGGCTTCAGATAGTAGGGAGTGCAAGCAACCATTCAGAGGCTAAGCTCTATTGCCTTAACCTGCCTGGGTGAGAATCATGGTCTTGGGTGGTGGTCCTATGGTGTGTGACCAATGAGACAAAGCTGGTGGGGAATATGGAGACAGTACCCTCCTAAAAGCTCTGACAGCTCCAAAACTACCAGAGATTTGGGGAAAAGCTCTCCTTTTTGGAAGCAGAGTTTTACTGTGGCAAAAAGTTCAAAAGTCAAGTAATTGACTGGCAACATGAGCTAGTAGAAGAAGCAAAAAAAGCACAGCCATCCAATTTTAGATTCTTTTTTGGGGGACAAAAAGGATCAAAGCATTGGATGGGAGGAAGACAACATAGCCAGAACTCATACACCAAAAGCTTCCAAACAAAATATAATTTGGTTATAGGCTATGGAGGAGTCCAAGAAGGATTTTGAAAAGCAAGTAAGAAAAGTAGAGGAAAAATTGGGACAAGAAATGAGAATGATGCAAGAAAATCATGAAAAGAGAGTCAACAACCTGACTAAAGAAAATAACATTTTAAACAATAGACTAACTCATATGGCAAAAGATGCCAAAAAAGCCAATGAACAGAAGAATAAACAATCTGAATTTGCCAGATGGAAAAACAATTTCAAATGCTCACTGAAGAAAGTAACTCCTATAGAATTAGACTGGAGCAAATGGAAGCTAATGACTTTATGAGAAATCAAGATACTATTAAACAGATCCAAAGAAATGAAAAAGTACAGGGCAATGTGAAAAAAAAATTGAAAAAAAAAACTGACCTGGAAAACAGATAATAGATCCAGCAGAGATAATTTAAAAATTATTTGACTACCTGAAATCCATGATCAGATAAAGAACCTAGAAATCATACTTCAAGTAATTCTCAAGGAAAATTTCCCTGATGTCTTAGAATCAGAGAGCAAAATAGAAATAGAAAAAATTCACCTATTACCTCTTGAAAAAAATCTCAAAAAGAAAACTCCTGGGAAAATTATAGCCAGTTTCCAGAGTTCTTAGACCAAGGAGAAAATATTACAAGCAGCCAAGAAGAAACAATTTGAATACCGTGGAAACACAATCAAGATGCCACAAGATCTAGCAGGTTCTATGTTAAGGGATCAAAGGGTTTGGAATATGATATCCCAGTGATCAAAGGAACTAGGATTAAAACCAAGAATAACCTACCCAGCAAAACTGAGTATAATATTTCAGGGGAAAATATATCATTCAATGAAACAGAGGACTTTCAAGCATTCTTGATGAAAAAAACCAGAAATTAATAGAAAATTTGACGTTCAAATACAAGAAGCAAGAGAAGCATGAGAAGGTAAACAGGAAAAAGAAATCTTAAGGAATGTGTCACAGTAGAACTACTTACATGCCTACATGGAAAAACGATAATTGTAACTTATGAAACTTTTCTCAGTATGAGGATAGTTGAAGGGAATATAAATGTGTGTGAATATATATATATACATATAAATACATATATGTGTGTGTATACATATATACACGCATATATGTATGTATATATATGCACTTATACATATATGTCTATATAGGAGGGTATATATGTGTATGAATACAAATATGAGTGTGTATATATGTGTACAGGTATACATAGACAGGGCAAAAGATCAATTGAATAGCAAGGGATAGTATTTAAAATGTGAAATTGAGAAGAGAGAGGAATATAATGAAAGGAGATGGGGAGAGATAGAATGGGGTAAATTATCTCATATAGAAGAGGTAAGGGATAACTGTTAAAATGGAGAGGATTAACAGGAAGGCAAAAGGGAATGGGTCAACCTTACTCTCATTTAATTTGGTTTAGGAAGGAAATGACATACACTCTGAATTGGGTATCTTGCCCTACTGGAGAGTAAGGGTGAAGGGGATGAGAGGAGGGATGATGGAGGGGAAGACAGGTTGGGGGTCAGGGTAGTTAGAAGCACACATTTGTAAAGGGACAGGGACAAAGTAAAGGGTAGAACAAGTAGGAGGGAACAGAATGGAGGGAAATATAGTCAGTCTCTCACAATTTATCCACTATGGAAATGTTTTATGTAACTACTCATGTACAACCTATATTGAATTGCTTATTTTGCCAATAAGGATGGGAGATGAGGGGGGAAGGGAAAGAATCTTTAATTTAAAATTTTTAAATCAAATGTTTTAAATTATTATCATGATGATGATGATGATGATGATGATGATGATGATGATGATGCAACTGGGAAATAAGATATATTGGCACTGTGGTATGGAGATCCATCTTGCACTACCAGAAAGTCAGAGGGTGTATGGGGGAGGATAAAGGAGAGAACAGATTTGGGGGAGGGTGTATTCAGTGGAATTGCTGTTTTGCGTTAGTGGGTAGGGGAAAGATGGGGAGAAAGTTTGTGACTCAAATCTTGTGGAAATGAATTGTGTGTGTGTGTGTAATTGTGTGTGTGTGTGTGTGTGTGTGTAGTTTGAGGGTTTAACACAAATAAAATTGTGCAAAGCTTTTTACTCATTTTGCTCACTCCTCATTCTAGCCTTTGGATTGGTGATCTTGATGGCTAGCTGAGCTGCTCTCTCAACAATAACTTTCTGATTCTTAGAAGAAACATTGTGAGCAATCTCAGCACAGTATGATTTGTTGCACAGTAGGAGCACTTCTAACACTTTGACACTGTGCACCAAAAACTTCCTGAATCCACTTGGCAGCATATATGTTGTCTTCTTATTGCTTCCATAACCAATATTGGGCATCAAGAAGTCCTTGATTTGCCTTCACACCCTGTTCCCAATGACTCTTGGTTTATGCCATTTTCTCTTGATCTTGACATATCTGTCTGACTGGTGCCAGATGAAATTCTTGGTCCCCTTCTTGATGATTTTTGACTTCACAAGGGATCTGAGTGCAGGCATGGTGCAGTGGCCCCTCCACTGGAACTGCTGACAGAAAGAGAGAGAAGGCATAAATCTTTAATCTACATTAATTTGCTTGCTATCTTAATAAGGGAGGAGCAGAGGGTTTGGGAGGTAGTGTGGGGGATGACTTTCAGTGAAGTTTACCCATTTTTATGTACATCCTATTACATTCTTATTTCTTCTTTATATTTATTAACTAAGTTCAGTATTGCTTCCCCGTATATATGGGGGTCATTGTGTATTTCAAGGTAATGTAAGAGCTATTGGGTATTAATACAATTGATTGGATTAACTATTGAGATCAAATTAGATGCATTTTTAGTTTGGTGAAAGGAATGTTAGTGTGACAGGTAGCAAAGGGTTAAACTTCTACAGAACTGCAAGAATTGCTGAACAAGACTACTGCTAAAAAGTACCAGACAGTTGGCTTGGGAAGAAGTTGGATTCCCAGTTCCCAGAGAACTCCTAGATAATACTAAAAATGAAATAATGTAGAATAAAAGGACCTAGCAGCAGCAGGTGGATTTGACCAATCAGAAAGTAGACAGCAGCCATGGACACTCAGACCCAGGTAAGGACCTGTCTAGGTTGGACTGAAGGGGGTTCAGTATTCTGTGGTTGTTACTTTGCTTGCTTGGTGGACCTCATGTATTAATTACTATGCTATCTAACAAAACTAGAGCCTCATTAGTAATAATTATGGTAATGGATTGAGATTGCTTTGTGCTGACTGGTTGGCATTAATAATATTGTGAGCTTGCCTTACTAACCAGTGGTAAGGTGGGACAGTTGAGTGGGTGTGGAATTCTCACATTTAGGTTTTATCATCATGCTTTTGGCTTCTGTTGGGTGCTTCTCTCTTCTGGCCCTCTGTCTCACTGGGGGCGCCTTTTCTCGCGAGAGCATAATAAGCTCCTTTCTACATGCTACTTTAAGAAGCCTCTGAGTTTGCTTTGGGCAAGGGTCTTTACTGTCCCACAAAGTAGGAAGATAAATTGGAAATCAAAATTCAAAAAAAAGTTAAAATTTTTATTAATACTTAAGTGAAAATATAAATTTAAATTAAATTTAAAAAGATAATTTATAACACTCAATATGACAGAGATGAGATTATAATACAGCCTATAGTTTCTTCTTCATATCTCTTTGTGCCTCTGTTTTAAATATACTAATATATACATATATGCATACACACGTACAGATATACACATATGGATACATATACAAAAGTGTTTGCATACACACATATACATGCATGCATACATACACAGCCTTTTACTACTTTAGTGTTCCATGAACTCAAAACAAAAGTCTTAAAATCTTGCTTTAAAAAATAGGGATTTCTTGGGGAAGATTGGATTTAACATCTCTTTGCAATTTCTCACTATGTGCGTGTGTGTGTGTGTGTGTGTGTGTGTGTGTGTGTGTGTGCATGGTTATGGGTAAAAACACAGCTTAAATGTGTAGTCCAATTATAGAAATTGGGTCCAGTAGTTGACAGGGGGATAAGAGCATGCTACTTTTTCATCAGGAAACAGTAAATATCCTTTTCCCTCATGATCTCTTACAAATAAATGCCTATTTAAAAACAGCAATATTCTGCCACTTTTTGAAACAGAAGGTGGGCAGGTCACAAGGTGAGGAATAAAGGATGATAAATAGATTGTGAGCCTGAATGACTGAAAGGAGAGTTATATCCTTAATAGTAGTAAGGGTTTTTGAAGAGGGGAGAGTTTGGTGGGAAGATAAACATTTTTATTTTTGAGATCTTGCATTTGTGATGCCTATAAAACCTCCAGTTTAATTCTCTAAGGCATTTAATCATATATGACTTGCTTACTTATATCAACACATGGACATATATATGGATATGATTTTTATAAAATAATAATTTAAATATTGTCCAATTAACCAAGACATGAATTATTTCCCCTTTGACTTGAAAAAGAAAGAAGAATAAAAGCATTTTAAACAAATCTCTTCTCAAGCAAAGCAAATTCCTACCATGGACATGTGTATGTATACACACACACACATACACATATGTACATCTATATATATCAATCTCCATATATACACATATACATGCATATATATAAACATTCACACATATATATGTACATATATATCAATATATATCTCCATATATATACATACACACACACACACATATATAAAAATCATTCCATTTATTGTCTTTCAGAACAATTTGTTTTTTATAAATAATTCTCTTACCTCTGCTCACTTTACATTATTTCATATAAATAAAAACGGAATAGTTGACATCACTAAACAAGATACAAGGATAGTAGGGACTATTTGTTAGAAAAATCAGGTTGGGATATGATGGAATGAAGGATATTTGGAGGGAGAAGGACAATTAATTCGTTGGAGGTTGGATAGAAGGAGGAGATAGTTGGAGAAGGTGGTGGAATTATGCAATCTGAGGAAAAAAAGTATAGGACCAATTCCAAATGAATGGTTTCAGTCTTGGAGAAGGATGGAGTTCCTCAGCTGAGGAATGACATGCGAGGCTTAAGAAGCAACATGTATGTTATGAACAGCTGCTATGAAATGTGGGTTAATTAAGTAATTAGGAAGCTATAGAATATTTGCATTCACCATATGTCTGCAGAAGTTTGTTTTCACTAGTTTTACAGTGTACAAATTATAATTTCAGTTAGCAAAATATATATTTTTAGCATACATACATGCATGCATGCATGCATGCACATACATATGTGTATGTTTGTGTGTGTGTGTATACACACACACACAGAACCTCGAAAGTCAAAATTTACAACAATTGGGATAGAAATGGACGTTTGGAAAATGATAGATCTATGCCTAAAATTTCACCCAAGACTACATAAAAGATGGTAATATATTAATGTATCATATATGTCACTGGGTATAGTAATCCTTCATCACAGGCATTCCCTATGTGTTTTTTCCTCATCCTGTGATTCTTGAACATGTTTATCCATATGTCCTCTAAAAATGAGCTACCCAAAATGCCAGCTCTAAAAAACTTTGTGGATGCCAGGGAAATTATAGGCTATTCATATGGTTTCCCTCATTCTCTATACGTGACTATTTTGGAACATCATGAAACAGATCTTGTAACTCAGTTTCAAGATGGGAATGAAGTCGTACACTTGTAGCATGCAAAAAATAATTTTTTAAGCTTACTTAACCATGGCATAGGCAGTGTTTCATTTAATGCAAAGAAATTAAATTAGAAGAGTTTTTTTTATTTTCCCCTTAATTTTGCATATTAGTGCCTCACCCAAATAGGAAGGACAAGGACTGTTCCCAATGTTCATAGAAATAACTGTCATGTATCACCACCTCCTGGTGTTCTCTGACCCACCAGCCAAGAGAATCTCTCCCTTTCTAGAAAATCCATAGAGGTGTGGTGGTAAGAGACACTGACTAAAACTTTGGACCACCTATTTCCTACTGCCCCTATCACTGGCATCTTTGAGTTTAGAGGAAGGAGTAAAAAGTAAAATGACTCCTTCTACTTGTAATATTAAGGAAATTTGAAGATCTTCCCTGTCCATTAATAGGCACATAGAGCTCTCATCAAGCTCCTCAACACTAAGCCAATTAGATGTTGGGTCTTTGTTATTTATTCTGAGAGGTTAGTATTTTGCTTTGGGTGTTTGCACATGAGAAGGATCTTTTGATTTTCTAGTCAAGACTGTGAGTTGCCATATGTTCAGAGTCCTTCTGACTTAATTGATTTCTGTGTTCCCTTGATCCAGTGATGCATGTACAGTGTATAACAATATTGCTATGTTCAGATAGCTGGTACCCTATTTGTTGATCTTTGTGCTTTCTCTTCTTATATTTTCTCTACTTGCATTTTCTCAGCTTATATTTTCTACATGTTCAGGTTGCCGACCTTTCCCCTGAACTAGTGAATGTAATTAAAGTAGAATGGAAAAGCAAATCAAAGAACCAGTGCTAGCGGGCCAACCTAGACATTCCAGGGTGCTTGCTGTTCTACTGTATGTTGTCTGTCATGATTCCATTATTTTTGATTCCACATTCCATAGTTACATTCATAAAAATATTTCCTACACTTGTTAGTCTAACTTCCTCTTCTCTCACTCACTCCACAGTCTCTGTCACCTTGCTTTACACCAAATTTATTTTCTATCACATTGTTGCAATTTGATCACTGCTACTGATACCTCATTTGCCACCACTCTAGCACGTTGAATCCTAACTCTTTTATCCCACAAAACTAGTAAAAACAAACTTCTGCAGATACATGGTGTATGCAAACATTCTATTCCTCCCTAATTTAAATCATGTCCATAGTCAATAACTGATCCATGATTTATGCAAATAAGAATGAATACTCCTATCGCATGATACTCTTTTGGCACCATACTCATAAGTCTGACTCCCTAGGTTTTTTTTTCTTTTTTTTGCCCTATTTTCTTTTGGTAAACAGATCCTTATCAAAAGTAATACATGGGGAGATGGAAATTATTCTTTGGTACATGTGGGCTTAGTGTTTTGGTAAATGCTAGTTTTATATGATGGAATAAAAACAATATCAAGAAAAAAATAAGGAATTGCAAAACCTCAGACAAAGAGTGAGGAGGTTCTTTACTAGAATAATGGTTGTATTAATGAAGAGAAAATGATGTAAATGAGAAATTCTGACTGGGCAAAAAAGGGCAAGATTTCAAAAATGATTAAAATAAGTGCAGAGAGCTGGAAGAATCGTGGTTCCTTTAACTAATGAGAGACAGAGACAGACAGAGAGACACAGAGACAGAGACACAGAGAAAGACTGAGACACAAAGACAGAGAAACATAGAGAGAGACAGAAACATAGAGAGGAAGACAGAGACAGAGAGAGAATGAATGAATGAATGAATGAATGAATGAATAATTCAACAGCAGTGGGCAACAGCAAGGATTGGTCTTGATCAATTCATTTGATAAAGAAGCAATGCGACTTCCTGCCTCTTTTCTTCATTTTAGGAGACAATTATAAGAAAATAATTAAATGAAGATATGCACTAATGTTACTTTTATCAGACCAACAAGAAACCACGTGGTTTTTTTTCTTGTTTAACATTTTTAACGTTTTGAGTTTCAAATTCTATCTTTTCCTCCCTCTTTTCCTTCCTCCCCCCCCGAATATGTTCTTATTAGTTTAGAAAAAACTGTTACCAGGAACACTGTTAATACAGTAATTATTTTTTTAAAGATTGAAAAATAAATATGATTTAGTCAGTACCATAAAAATGTATTTCTTCCACTTGGGACAACATACATTTACAACTAGATTGTCAATGGCCACCTCAAGCTTAATAGATCCTAAATAAGAATGATTATCTCTTTCTTTCTTTTTTCTTCCTTCCTTCCTTCCTTCCTT
>CM053599.1:78776726-78837562 GCA_028646575.1 Pseudocheirus occidentalis
ATTGTTTTCTTCAGTCAGGTTGTTGACTCTCTTTTCATGACTTTCTTGCATCATTCTCATTTCTCTTCCCAATTTTTCCTCCACTTCTCTTATTTAGTTTTCAAAGTCCTTTCTAAGTCAATCCATAGCTAGTAGGCATTCTTCCAGCATCTTGGAAGCATTTAGTGAGGGAGTTCTGACTGAATTGTCTTCCTTCCACTCCAAGCTTTGATCCTTTTTGTCCACAAAAAGGGTTTCTAGAGTTTTATTGCTGTTCTTACTTTGCTTCCTTTTCCTCATGTTGGCCAGTCTATTAAATTGCTTGTTTTTTTTTTAGCTCTGTGGAACTCTGCTTCCTGGGGTTTGGGGGGAAGCTCTGTCCCAAATCGCTGGGGCCTTCACAATTGCCGGAGCTATTACTGGGGTGCTGCAGCCCCCCATCTTTGGCTCACTGAAAGCACACCCCAGGACTACCACTCAAGACCAAAATTGAGATCCAGGCCACTCAATGCAAGAGCCTTTGGCCCTGATTGATCGCCTCAGCCCCCCTGCTATCTGCAAGCCGGGGGCTCTGAAGCAGCCCAGTAGAGGCCGCTGCTGCTGTCAGCCATTCCTGCTGCCACAGCAGCCTCCTGCTGCTCCCTTGGCCTGGGAGCAGTTTTGCTGGACCGCTCTTCTCCCCCAAATTTAGCAAAATCCACTGACCTTTCTCTTAGCCTTTTTTTCTTCTGGCCTGATAAATGTGGTGACTGTACCTCCAGTGCAGGTGTTCTGCTCTCCTATAGACTCAGCTCCGCCCGATGCCCTGGGGCCTGGCCAGACCAGGGGTTTCCAGCTGGGCAGACTGGGGCTCCCAGACTGCTTTGAAGAGCTGCCTGTAGTAACAGATGTGTTCTCTGTCTTTTGGAGAGTTTTGGAGCTTGAAAATCTGTTTAGAGTTTAGAGTCCCATTTTATGAGTTTTTAGCGTGTTTGTGTTGGAGCTGTGTTGCTTTGCCATTTCTACGCCGCCATCTTCACTCCGCCCCCCAAGAGATGATGTTTCTTGATGTCAAGATCCATTACTAAGTGAAGCAGAGTAAAGGGTAAAAGAATAGACTTCAAAACTGGGTCAGAGAACAGAATACAGGGTTATATGAGAGTTTGGCTATAGCTCTCTGTCCTGGCATCTGTTCAGCAAAAGAAAGTCTATACTTATCTGACTTAACTATCATTCCCTGCTGAAAAGATAAAGATGAAGAAGGGGAAAGGACATACTTCTATGGAATTCTGCATACTGCTTGGCACATAGAGAAGAAACTCAGAAACACGCTGAGGATGCCTAACTGGAGAGACTTCAGTCAATCAAGGATCTCTGCAATTGATACAAGAGCATAACAATTCATCAGCTGATCCTGACTCTATAATTGTCAGAGACTATGGCTGCCATGGAGGGATAAACTCAACTGTAAAGGGGAAGATGCCGTCAAAGTAGAGGAGCAATGCAGAATGGAATTAAAAGTTCTATGTTGCCATGGAATAGCCAATTTATTAAAAAAAAAAAAGGTGTTACTCCTATTAAGAGACATTTGCAAGGACAGTTGCCTGACAAAGAGACAGGACATCAAGGCCTGCACTTAGAAGTTTGTGTCTTGCCCTAGCCCCATATATATGACTCATTACCATGGTTTTTGAAGTTTGTGCCCACTCTCCTTCTGGACCTTGTGTTTATAGGAAACAATATCCAAGATTTATGCATAGAATATTTGGTAAGTTTTACTCTTGTTTTTTGTTATGCTCAGCAAATGTTTTGGTTAAGGTAATATTAACGTGTTAATGGGAAGTGCATAGGTGGAGAATTCATGAACTTCAGTGTTGAAGAAAATTGTCAACCAAAAGAGATACCCTGTAGAAGCCTGAATTTATTTAGTGATAACTTCCTCTAAATAAATCCAACTTACTAATATACGTAGAGAAGAAGAAGAGACAGACAGACAGACACACAGAGAGACAAAGTCTAATTAAACTGGGGCAGTTCAAGACAAATTAGAGGAACTTACAAAGGACTCATCCTACTGCTGTGTGATACTCGTTTGGAGTATTTTAAAATGTCTTTTGTTGTGAAAATCCACTGAAGATATTCTTAATTCAGAACTCCACAGTTAGACTACTTTTACAGAAATCTTTTAGAGAAAAATTGGCATTTTCAAAAAAACCTGAATAATCAGTTTTCCAATGTGTTTCTAAATAATGCTGGTTCAATTTATTTATTTTTGTTACTTGATGTATACAGTACAGAAACCAAAGCGTACATTTTGCATCCCTAGAGCATCAGTGTCTAGCCACACAGAATAATTCTAGTTGAAAGAATGCGACCTGAATGAAGACATAAAGATATTGAGAGCTTTTTGTGAGATGCTGTTAACAATTTTGGGGAATGTTAATTACTCAATAAAAGATTTGAGGAGAAAGGCAAAATCTGGTGGATCCTAATTACTGGACCTCTCGCTGAGGAAGAAAGGATCCTATGTAGCATTACAATCATGTTAATTAATGAGGGAATATACAGAGACTGATTATTAAAACTGATTTAGGGGAAAAAATTTATCTGAAGTATGAAGCGTAGCTACAGGTGGTAATTGCCTTTCACATTTTTCACTCCAAAAAAGTCAAATTTTAGTGAATAGTCTCATAATCATTCAGAAAAGTAACACAAGCTATATCTGTGTCAAAAACATAGCTTTAGCACTAGAGCATTGGTAATGAAATAAAGTGAAGTGAAATGAATTGAAATGAATTAAATGTCTGAAGCCTGCAAAAACCTTAAGTCACCTGGGAAGGATGCGTGCATATATTTATGTATACATATATAAAGTATTCTTTGTTTATCACTACATTATATTTTATTATATTTTAAAATGCCATTCATTTTTCCAATGAACTTTTTTTCTACAATTGAAGTGATTAATTTATGTGCAACATTCCTTATTTATTGTATATTTGAGCTTTTGATATGAACTGTTATAATATACATATTATAGATTTTCACATATCATCTATCCATTTGTTGTCTTTGGTGGTCAGTCAAAAAACTTCAGTTAAGTGTTGAAGATGAAAGACAAAAACACTTCATCTTCAAGGGGATAACATTATAATGAATGAGGCAAGATGCAAATAAATATGTATATGTAAGGTTAATTGGATATAAGATCTTCCCTATCCCTTAATAGTATCCCCACACCTTCCTGATTGAATGCTGATGTCCAAGCTTGTAGCACTAAGGCAATCAAGTACAGAGTCTTTGAAGGGAAACAATATATATTGCATGGCTTGGAGGGAGAGATGAGGGAATAGAGACACCGGCTGAGAGAGAAGGGGGCAGAATTTGCATAGGGAAACTTGCTTGCAGGGAGGCTTGAGATATTGGTGGTTCCTGGATTGGTGATGAGTACCTTGTTGATTCTCACCATCTGGTATCCTAATAGCAATGTCTCAAATAAATATTTTGTTTTTATCTTGGAGGAGGAGAGTTTATTATATTTTGTGAACAAACCTTGGGAATTCATATGCACATTCATAGAGGCTGCTGTGGGTATCACATTGGCAATATATTTGGTATAGTTGGTAGGATTTGCATAGCCTAAAGGAAAGTATGGGGTGTAGTGAGATCTGGGTAGTTGTGGGTCCAGTTATTTTGTTGCTTTTTTGACAGCAACCTGAGAACAACAGCAGTGGGAGTGATTTCCTGATTACCCAGAGCAGGGCCCCAGGAGGTAACCTCTCCTTCCCCCTCCCTAACCTGTTAGCACTGCTGAGAAGACAAGTTGGAATAGCAGCTGTTGGAGGAAAAGAAGGTTGTAGAGGGAGGGGATAACCTGGGCTCAAGTGGAATAGCCCTGCCCGGCAATGTGCCAGAGGAGTGAAGGCTCTGAAATTGTATTGTGTTCTGGGCCCAAGCAGGAGCACCATGCCCTAACCTTGAAATGGGGTCTGAAGCAGTGCTCGGAAGCAGCAGAAGCAGTGAAAGTGAAATGGAGCAGTCCTTCCCTGGTAAGTTCAGCCATAGAGCAGGAGCAGAGAGCTGCCTGTGTTGGGACTCAGGCAGGAGCAGGGAGTAGTTGGCCCAGGAAGGAGGAAGAACCTCAGAGCTTGGAAATCAGCCCTGGGGCAAGATAAAAACTTTACAGCAAGGCAGGAGAATTGAGGGTGCTTTCCTGTTCCATTCCCCTGGGGTAGCTTGGGACCCAGGGGGTGGAGTTTTCTATGGTGGGTGGGCAGAAGTGCCATGGACCCTGAGGACCCACCCTGTTGGCTTTGTCACCCAGCCACCCCTCACCTCAGGACTTGGAAGCAGCACCTGCAACAGTGTTAAGACTGGGACTTGGCTCATTAGAGCATACCTGCCCCTGAGGCACCAGGAGGAATCCTGCAATGGCAGCTTGGGGAGAAGGGCACACTCCCCAAGAGAACTTTTGCTTTGACATAGTTTTTTGGATTAAGGGAGGAAGAGCTGGTTGCTCACTCCCCAAAGCTTCTGACCCCCAAACAATATGTATGCTTTTGTGTTTGTTTAAGTCCATGTGGCTGCCTTGGTAATGAGTTGTTATGTTGCTAGGTATTTTGTACATGTGAAGCTCATAATGTGTTAATTTTATGGGAACTATGTTGATCTGATATATATATATATATATATATATTTTTTTTTTTTCTTAAGAGATGTTAATGCCTCTATTTGTTCCAAAATCCATGGCCATGATAATCTCTTATTCACCTGTGCAGATAGTAAGGACTAAATGTTAGACTGTAAAGGCCAGGATCCTGGAGGGGTGGAGTGTAAGCACAAGCAAGATGGGATTTTTGTTTTCTTTTTGGTGTTCAGTTTCCCAGCTGAAGGCAAAATTGTAAACTTCTGAAGGCTTAATCTCCTTTGAATCCTAATCGTTCATAGCTGTGCTGAGTCAAGTAGACTGCCTTTCTTCTGGCACTGAGCCAATCAAGGACCTAGTCTTTGTTATATATTCTGGGAGGCTGGCATTTTGCTTTGGGAATTAGCTCATGAGAAGTATCTTTTGAATTACTGGTGGAGACTCTGAGTTGCCATTTGTTAAGAGCACTACACTCCCCCCACCCAACTCCACAACTGCTTAGATGTCTGTGCTCCCTTGTGATATATGTAAAGTATATAGCAATATTGCTAGATTCAGAGAGTTTGAGCCCTGTCTGTTGGTCTTTGTACTAATTTCTCTGCTTCTATGTTTGTTTTTTCTCCAAGTTCGGGATGCTGACTTTTCCCCTGAACTAGTGAATCTAATTAAAAGTAGGATCGTCAACCTTTTTTGAGCAGTCTTTCCTTTAAAAGCAGATCAAAGAACCCATGCTTGCAGGCCATGCTGTGTGTGCTGCAATGCTTGCTTACATGGTATATAATGGATATATGCAGAGTGTATAAAAATGTTGATAATAAATTAGCTATAGAGGTAAGAGAAGGTGAGGAGTTGAGAATGACACAAATTGCTAGCATAGGAGACGAAGAAAATGGGGGTACCCTCCGTAATAAAAGGCAAGGTTGGAGTACAGCAGGGATTGGGAAAAAATAAGTTCAATTTTGGACTTGGTGTGTTTATATATGTCCAAATGATAATTGGTGATGGGAGGCTAGAGGCTGGGAATCATTTGTATAGAAAGGATGAATCCAGGGGAGCTAAGCATAAAAGAATGAGTAGAAAAGAGAATAAGGTCCAGAACAGTACCTTGCTCTATGTAATATATTCCTATATATGTTGACTATTATGTGTATGAAAAATTGCCCCTCGTTCTGCTTCTGTCTTGAATGCAACTATGTAAAACGTGTGACATATTATTGAATGTACAAGGATTACATGCCCATAAATGTTATAGTTTCTCCTAAATGAAGAAAACATTCCGATGTTTTCACTGAGGAGAACATTAATGGAATGCCCTTTTTGGTCTTTGTCAGTTTTGGTAATGGGAAAGGGCAAAGTCAAAAAAAAAAAGAAAGAATCGAAAAAAAAATCTTCTACTGAGGAAGTAGCTTCAGAAAAGCAACGCACATATCTGGGTCAAAGCCAGCTTCAGTATTCTATCAGTCAGGTGCTTATTTACATTTGATTGACTGGAGAAGTTTAAAATTAATAAGTGAAGGAACTTTGAACTCCCGAACTGTTTTATGATTATTGGACAACTGTATATTGCTTAATTACAATTTAGCATCCAGAGATTAGGATTTGGTTACTCATTAAACTAGAGTGGTATTTCTCAAGGTGAGAATTCATTACTAAACTAATCAGATTAAGGAGTCAAAACACAGAATTCAAATTTGAATCCAAGAATAAAAGGCAGAGCTGGGTAAGAGAGGAGATATCAGGCTTTGGAGTGGGGCAAAAAGGGAGGACTTAAATCTATGTGAAAGTAAAGCTACAGTTCTGAGTGTTTCCATCTTTTACCACTTGTTTGGTGTAAGTATCTCTGTACTGGAACCTGGTGCCAAGGAAGGGAAGACAATGAAAAAAAAATATTTCTACATACTGCCACCTCTTGCTGTGGAAGTGAAGAAGAGGAGGAAAGCAGATATTGTTCTGTATGGCCACCTGCTTTTGAGGAGATAGACAAGAAGAGGAAAAAGATACATCTCTCCACTTACATTTGTTGTCTGGAAAGTAGAGAAGAACATCAGAGCCCAGCCGAGGCAGCAGAACTGGAAAAGCTTCTGCCTCTCCTAGGCTTAAGAGAGCATACATACTTCAGCTCAATATCAGATATCAAATCTGAAGCTTGAACAAGCAGACACTACCTCTCATCAAGAACTAAACTCAGCTGAAAGGAGGAAGACCTCAGCATAATAAAGTAGCTGCAGTGGAGAAACCCAGAACATAGTCTTGTAAAGTTGACACACTGGACCCTGTGAGGAGTTAATCCCTTATAACTATGGGGCAATAGTAGTAGTAGTAAAGCCACCCATTTGACACATTCTATTTGCATCAGCAACCTTTGGAAGTTAAATGGAATCATGTCCTGAAGTTCTATATTTGTAAGTTTTCCCAGCCAGATGCTTTTCTCATTCATGAGACTCATTGTGGTACTTAAAGTTTGTGCCTATTTTTGAAGATGAACTTATGCGTATTGATGGTATTCCTAAATTTATAGGTATATATTAGACCAAATGCAGTAATTCTTGGTTGATACTCAACCGTAAAGTTCACCCTCAGAATACCAAGAATAGTTAATGGTAACTGTAACCATCCTTATGGGGTATAGCAAACAACTATGAGAGGGTGCAGGTAGAGGAGAAGTAGGGGATGGGGAAAGGGTAGGAAGAGAGAGACAGGGACAGAGAGAAAATGCAGAGAAGGAACATACAATTCAGATCAGGACATGAGAAACACATAGACCTCTTTACCAAAGTCCATTCTCATATTTGTCTCACAGTAAAAATTAGCTGGTATCTAATTGGCCCAAATAAATATCATTGCTTCCTTATACCTGCTTAAGCAAGATTCAGTTCCACAATCAGATCTATAGGCACGGTTGATATTTTCTTGTAAATATTGTTCTAAGGAACTGTTATGGGAATCTAGGCCCTTTGATAGGCTTAAGTGGCTCTGAGAACCTTCCCTGGTTTGAAACTATACTCTGCCCCCTAATAGGCTGAATGTGGTCACATGGAGCCTGTGGCGGGAGGTTTGTGCTTCAGGAATGCCCACACTTTATTACTTTGTGATTGGACAGTGGGTCAAGAGGGCTGTGACATTCTCTGATCCAGGAAAAGGCTATTTATACCCTGATGTGAGTTTTTATTTTGAAGCTCACTTTGGAAAGAGTTGTGTGATTTGGCCAGATGAGACTCTGGGAAGACATTGAGCCCCTCAACTCTGAAAAACCAAGATGTTGGTACTTCACTCTCTGGTAACTGACTAGGTATGGATGTAATGGTCAGATGGTTGGAAGCCTGTCTGCTGATCTGTTTCTTTGTCTGCTTGTAACTTCAGTTTGTATTCTTTGAATTTCAGGTTCTGAAGTTTGAACTTTGAAGTTCAATTCCCCTGAACTAGGTAAATGATATACGTTTGATTGATTAAAGTAAGATTGTTAACCTATTTTGAGTTGCTTTCCTTTAGAAAAGCAGATCCAAGAACCTATGCAAGTGGCCATCCTGTGTATGCTAAGGTGCTTGCTGGTACAGGAACCCTCTTTCAAATTATAGCTTTGTAGTTTAGAAAGAAAAAAAATGTTCTTCCTCCAATAAATGAAAGTTTAGAAGCCTATGCCAGGAGTGGGCAAATATAACCCTATAGAGTTTGAATTGGAAAATAGCCTATAAGTTCATTCCACATTCTTTTCAAAAGGAACCAGTTCCTTTATACCCATGCTGAAGATCCCAATCTATTAATCTTGTACCAGACAGTTGTTTCTATCCCAAATTATTCTGCCAACAAATTATCTGGGAAAAGTGAATAAATTCCTAACTTTTTACTTTAGCTAAAGTGGTTAATGGGCTCATGCATAGATTTTATGAAAATGAGGACCTTTGCAAGTTGCTCAACTTGTTAGGCAACTCACCAAGCCATCAAGTGCAAATAAGAAAACTCATTTTGTATGACTTCTAGCATCTGTTAGACGTGAGCATAAGACACCAAGTGTTGATTTGTGTAGCTGTGTCCAAGATTTTAAGCCAGGACCCAAACTGGATTTAACATTTATTCTTTGTCCAGTGTCTAGGTACAGTATTTAAACAAGTCCAACCAGGCCTGGGTAGAATTGAGTCCATCCCTCTCAAATATGAGTAAATATTTGTTCTGAAGAGATACCGATTAAGAAGACTTGGATATGTGATGGACAGCAAGAGTTCTTTACCAAATATAAATCTCTCCTTGCATCTTTATAATAATTGCATTTATTTTTATCCTAAAGCCCAAAATTAATTTTAATTTAACCTACAAAACTTGTATAATAACTAAATTTAAATTATTTTCCATGGCTAAGCATTATAACAGTTTTAATCAGTCCCACTAAGTTAACATGTTAATTCTTTGCACATTTATCTTCATTCATTTTGGATCATTTATTTTGCCACAGTTTGTATTTTGTTCAAAGTGTTGTTGTTGTTGTTGTTTTGCTTTGTAATATTTGACACAAAGTTCTAGTGATATTCTTTATTTCTGTTTGATGAATTCAGATTCTTTAAGTTGCTTGTTTTTATAATACTATAATGACTTTGAACCTGACTTCCTAGAAACTACTCAGGGAGGTTCTACATATGGGAGGGATATTCATCACTGTTTATCATCATAGGTTAAAATAGATGACTTGGCCTGTATTGCAGACATTCTCTGTCTCTGTCTCTGTCTCTCGTACATACATATACACACACACACGTATATATTTCTCTTCCTCAAATTCTCACAATGTGGACTCATTTGCTCACCTTAATGATTTTGTTACCTTGTACCTAATTCCCTTCTTTAAAGCAGTTCAGCTGCCTCCCTAGACTTTGTGTGTTGTCCTCTCCTGTCCTCTGTTTCATCTCTCTCACTAGTATATATTGCATTATAGTTGTAGGCTGATGGCCTTTCACTGGTAAAGGCACCACTGTCTTGTATCCATACCAGTATACATCGGCTTCCTCAACAATGCCCTCCGTGCTCCATTTGCCTGAAAACTTTTGAGGGTAGAAGCTTTTCTGCCAAACTTCCATTAATGCTTGCCCTCTTAGCACTCAAATTCAGGTAGTTCAGTTTCAATGACCTCTTTCGAAGACCTAGTGACCTCTCTGTAAGTCACATGGACAAAACACATAATCTGACAGGGAGAAATTTCTGACTTGTAGAGGAAGAAATGTTCCTTGACTTTGGGCTATCTTTCTTTCTAGGGGACCTAGAATATTTTACATCAAGTTCATGTGCTAGTTCCATCTGTATTGTTGTGAGACACTGAAGTTTATTACCCATTAGTCTTCCCCAAACACTTATCTTGAAGGAGTAAATATTTTTTCTTTTTTTTTTTTTTAAATCAGTTATAGGTATTGACAGATTCATGGCCTCTGACCACCTGAAAGCAGGATCATTTTCAACTAGCTTAATGAAGAGCAATAAGCTACCAGGTACATTTATGAGAACTATTTACTTTTGGGCTCGTAAAAGTCTTTCTTGAGTGGAACTACAACAAATCTAGAAGTCTATACTTAGTATAAGGTCACCACAAAATGAAGACTCTGTTAAAAATGACAAATGAAGTTTTGAAATAGCCTGAAATATTCTAATTGCTTATCCTGGCTCTGGGCTGAAATACAATTTCATGGCCGAACACGGTGCAAAAGTTTTTGATTTTTTGGTGTTGTTGTTTTTTGTTTAGTGTGTGTGTGTATTGTTATTGTTTTTGTGGGGGGTGTTCTATCCCAGGATAGACTGAAGCAGGTAGAAACTTAGACATTTTCATGAGATCTAATATGCAAATGAATCCAAAGAGAAGGCTAATATTATCCAAAGCCATAATACTTAGGTCTCTAATACACACCAAGAGACTTTCAAATAAAATTTCTGCCTCACTCCCTGGCAATTGCTATATTGTTTTGGTCAAGTTTGTGGAACCTACCCAGAATTCAATAGGATTGACAACTAAGAGCACGTATTCCACCATCTTGATTGCGACTGTTACTGAAAGTACATGCCCATCCCTGCTTCTTGAAAATATTAATTTAAACCCTGATTAAATTTCAGATCTCTGGGAATTTTTTTTACTCATGTTTCCAGCAAGATATTATCTCTAGCTTCCTTCATTTTCCCACAGTTTACATCCTCTCATTCTCCCTAATGATTTTGTAGTCGTCTAGTGTGTTCTCACATTTTCTCTCCATAAGCTGAAGATTCTCAGTTGCTTGATCCTTATCTCTGTCCTCTGCTACATGTCTCTAGTGCTACTTATGTAACACCTATTTCCTGAGTTTCTCCCACACAGAAGAAGGAGGATATTAGTTTATCTTTGAGATCCAAATGGAATAGGAAGAAAACTATAGTTTTAAGTAACTGTGTTAGCTGTCTCAGTATGAGATGCTTCTTCCTATGGAGTCAGGGAGAGAGTGTGTGGGTTAACTTTGATATATGAGGAATATGTGGAGAATACAAAGACAAAGAGGATGAGTAGAAAAATCTTTGTTATAAAATTATTAATGGCTAAAGAAGGAGACATAAAAAGAATTAAAGAAATTTATTTCCTGAGAGGCTGAATTTAAACTTTAAACTTGAGGAGAAATATCAAGAGGATTCTTGAGAGATTCTAATCAGTATCTTGAAGGAATTGGAGCATGGAATTATGTTTCCCAAAATGAACAAAAATCATCAGCTGTTATAGTGAAGGTTTGAGGTGACTGACTCTGAGCTTCCTCACAGGAAAAAAACAATACTGCAAACAAGTATAACTTTGTTTCATTACTGGTTTCCAATTGTTGACAAATTGTGTATTAAGTATTTGAAATAATTATTTAATCATAGACATTAAGGAATTTAATTGACATATATGAATTAAATTGAGGAAAGTTTCTCAATGTTATTTAATAAAATAGTGTGGAGAGTTTAAATAGCTCATTAGTGATAAAAAGACACAATTGCATTAATTATTGATTGCCAAACATTCTACATTACTGTAGTGTTGAAAAGACGTAATAAAATATGAGAACAAATGAAATGGAAGGTTGAGGAATGATTTATAAGTGTGTTTATAAGTATAACAATTAACTCAATAATGTATGTTAAACCCAAATCATAAATATGACTACTAGCCTTAAGAAATGTGTGTAAGTCCTGTACTGGCAAAAGTGAAAATCCTGCAGTACTTAATCAGTCTTTGTCATCTTCGGTTTGGGAACTTCAGCTATAGTTGTAAAAGTTTTAGAGTGGCCTATCTTTAGAGTCTGAAGGAATGTCTCACTTCCTTCCCTTCAAGACTGAAACATCGCAGATCCTGTAGAGAAGGAAAAAACAACCCTATAGGATCAGAAATGAGGAATGGTCTGTTTTAGTGGTCCCTATAAAATTATACAGAAAAGTGAAAGAATTCTGAGGAATTGAGTTTAGCTGAAATTATGGATTGAACCATAAACTTCCCCACAGCCTACATAAAAGTACAGTCCGCCCAACAGTTCACTCTTTAAGCAACCCACTAAGCTACTTGGGCTATTCATGCTGAGTCAACTTCAGCATTCCAGAAGGTGTTCATTAGGCAGTCTTGAGCATACCAGTTTTCGAATATGACGGCAGTAGGATGGGAAGAAATTGTCCCTAATTATTAATACGGGACCAGGGCTATAATGAATAACCTCTAGCTTGGGCATGACTGATTTAATCCAAGTTGTCCAAGGTAGAAAAGGTAATAATACCACCACCAGATCTGATTCAACAGTGCTTCTAAAAAGAGAACTCTATATTTCTAATTTCAGGATCTTTGAGTGTGCTTCCTATTCCAAGAGACCTTTGTCAGATAGGCTTTCTGCAATATGGCTCATTATTTTACTTTAATTAAGCAATTTATTTAAAAGTTAATATAGAGCACCAATATATCCACAGATCGCTTAGTTTTCTTTACATCAATTTCAATGCATATAATACTTCAACAATTTTCAGTAACCGTTAATTTACAATAAAAATTCCTTGTGTACTCACTTTTATGTGAATTTGATCTAGTTCCATTTTTTTTCCTTTAAGTTTTGGTATTAGATTTTTTGTTTGCATTGATTAAGAACCTTCAAGAGTTTTTTTCATTTGTCTCTCTTGATAGTCTTAAATGTATTGTGACATTTTATTCCATTAATAAACCAAAATTAATAAATTTCCCCTTCGTTGTGATATTCAGATGTTTTTTTCATTTTTTTCCTGCCCCTAGCATTTCTTCCATTTTGGTTGCATACAGAGTCACTACTCTCTTATTTTAACTGATTCTCACAACCAATAATGCCCTAACCCTCCAACAATGCATATTCATTGCTTCCTACTTTCTCCTTAGTGCTATAAACTCTCTTATCTACCTATCATTACTAATATGTTTTGGAATCCCAAATCAGATAATAATATTTGCAGGACTACTATACATACAAAATAAGCTAAATACATAGACCTATGGGGAATGTTTTCACCCGACAGATTCAGAAATGAAGAGTAGCTTGTAGTTCTGAGCCAAGTTTCTGGCCTCCTCCCTTCACTGCCCTAACTCAGATGTTCTCTTTTGTTCCCAAGCTCATGTACTCATTCTATCTGAAAAATACTGAGACATTGACCAGTAGTATACATTAATTTTTTCTAAGGAAGTATCTCAGAAGGGGAAGCTATCATTTTCTTAAATCTTAAAGTCAGTTAAATTTATTGACAGAGTCCCTCATAGACCATGTGAAATCAAGTGCATCTTCAGTTGGCCTGCTGCTCAGGCTGCCCAATGAACTTCCAGGTACATTGATGAAGACCTACTACTACTAGGTCACATCACAGTGTCATTAAGGAATTTCACAAAGACTCACTCAATGTCAAACACAATCTATCCACAAATAGTACTGGGAAACATGAAAAGAAAAATGTAAAAAAGAGAGTGTTTGGCCTTGTAATAGACTGATAACTTCAAAATGTTTACACAGTCCTAAGACTTCAAAGAATCTTCAATAGCTGAATATTGTAGATACATTCTACGTAGCCAAATCCCACCACTGTGTTTCATCTGCAAATTTACCCAAAGTAAGGGCTGATTAGATTCCACGTCAGCATCTTTTTAAAAATTTTTTTAAGTTTAATTGATTTGTTTATTTACTTTTAGTTTATATGATTCAGTTCCACAGTCCATTGAGTTTCAGATTTTCAGATGGTGGTATGCAATCAAGTATAAGATCTATAAATACTTTCACACTGGACATTAGTCTGGTTGTATAGAAGGGCTGTAACCAATGGAGTGAAAAATGGGATAAAAAGAAAGAAAAGAATGATTGCATATAGATTGCTTCAGTCTCCATTTAAACTCTGTTCTTTCTAGATCTTTCTCTCAATGTAGATATCTCCTTCCATCCTGAGACTTGTAGAGTTGTCTTATAACTGCGTTGCTGAGTCCAGTTTATCAAGGTTGGTTGTCACACATATGATGTGTCTGTGATTGTGTACAAATTTTTCCTGCTTCTTTTCTTCTCACTTAGCATCAGTTTGTATAAGCTTCTCCAGGCGAATATGAAGACCATCTCCTCCCTATTCCTTATAGCACAATAGTATTCCATTATATTCATATGCCACAACTTGTTTAGCCATTCCCCAATTGATGAGCATCCCCTTAATTTCCAGTTTTTGGCCACCACAAAGAGAGCTGCAATAAATATTTTTGTGTATATGGATCTTCCTCCCACTTCTGTGATCTCTTTGGGATACAACTCCAGAAGTGGTATCATTGGGTCAAAAAGGGTATGCAATTATTTATAACCCTTTGGGAATAGTTCCAGATTGCTCTCCAGAATGGTTGTATCAGTTCATAGCTCCACCAACAATGCATTAGTGTTCCAATTTTTCCACATCCTCTCCAGCATTTGTCTTTTTCTTGTTTTGTCATTTTAGCCAATCTGGCTGGAGAGCCAGCATCTTTTAGTCTGATAAACACACAAAAAATCCTTTATCTAAAATTCTTATTCCATCCTGTCAATTTCTCTCACATAGCGCAGCTGTTCCTTCTTATCCCTGAAGGTAAATTGAGGGATGCTTCTTATGTTGCAGACAGGTGTACCACCACATTGAATGTGATTCTTCCAGAAAGCACATGGCCCTACTACTTGCAATACTATACTTAAGTTCTAATCAATTCTAGGACCTCTGAGAATTTTATACTGTCACTTGTTTGTCCAGTAAGTCTTTCTCTGTATCAGATTCCCACATAATGTTCTCTGATATCAGTCTCAATTGTTTTGACTTGGGCTTCATTCCATCATCATTGCTTTTAAAGGAATGTATTGTCCTATTCATATTTAACTCCTCCACACTATCTTTCTCTGGCATTTTTTGCCTTATGCTTGCAAATAGCCTGCCCTTAAATGACTCTACTGAAAACTTCTAAATGCTCACATTTAAGAGTAAAAGAATACAAAACAAAACAAAACAAAACAGACACACACACACACACACACACACACACAAAAGAAAGAAGAAAAAGAAAGAAAAGCACCCTTAATCCTCTAACTATGGCCACAAGCTCTTCTGCTAATGCTATCTGTCTTTGAATCCCACTTCAGGATATGGAAATTACAGAGTACCCTGTGTTAGCCTTATGTAGGGAATTGTGTTTTCCTTGTAATAATTACCTAATGTCCCTAAAGCGTGAAAAAGCACTGCTGTAAGGTCATAAATAAAAGTTATATATGGATGAGAGGCATGCTTCCTGCTAAACAGGAATCAATCTCAGGCTGAACTTTTCATCTCATTTGTATCAAAGCAATTATTTTTCTTCTCCAGTAGTGTCCCTCAGCAATTGTAATAGAAGGTAAAAGAATTTCTGGTATCCCTCCCCTCTTCTAATGTTGTCCACAGACCCAGGTTTTTGTCTAACTTGTCCTAAGTAAATGTACTTCTACCGTGCTGTAACAAAAGAGATACCATCTCCAAGTCCTTGACTTTTTCCATTCCCCCTTGACCCCACAAGAACTACAAACTTCCCTGTAGATATCCTGACTCTAAGGTTTGTCTGGGGATACCAGTGCAAATTTTGATTATTATAGAGTGACCTTTCTCCCCAATGTGGGGTTCTGATGCCTCCATAGCTGAAAACAAGACCCTATAGGTCAGGAAAAAAAATCATTTTAGACTGGAAATGGAGGATGTCCTGTGGACTTGGAAAATATTCCTTTTTCTTCTTATTATTTTTATTGTTATTTTAAAAGGTATCTTGAACTTCCACAGAACCTACAGAACATGCACGGTAAGTATATTTAAATTTGTTTTAAGACATTAAATCTCATAGCAACATTTCTGTCGTTCTGTTTCAGTTCCTATGAAATTTGTTTGCCCTGTCATTCTCATACCTCCCCCTTCTTTGTGACCATATATTCATTTTTACTATCTTCTTCGGGTATTGTTATTATTATTGTTATTATTTATTTATCGTTTTGCATTTTTAAAAGAGGTATTCTCAAGATATCTTTGCCTTCCTCCTCTTACTCAGTCTGAATTTATTGTGGCACTTCATTTTATTACTATACTACAAATTAGTGAATGAAGACTCATATTGAAGATTTAGCATTATTTTAGTTTTGTTTTAGCCCTCTGTATTGCCAATATGATTACATATAAAGTCTCCATGCTTATACTCTGGGCCCTCTCTTTAAGTAATTCCTGGGTCAGGTAAGCCAGGGAATCATTGGCAGTTTTAAGGAGGGACATTTGCTGCTTAGGTAAACTGGAATTTCCTTAAGCAGTTCCACTAGATATTTAGAGTAAAGGCAAAGCCCAAGGGTACCATCTGATAGTGAATCTAGGAAATGGGACACTGGAAGCAAATGTTTGGTTTTGGAATAGGCAAGTATATCCTAATTGCTAAGTCAGGCCCAAGGTTAGAAGGAATTTTCATTGGCTGTCCAGTTCTTGAAAGCTCTCTTTAACATAATGTAAGTTGGACCCAGTAGACTGGTCTCATTGCCACCAGATCTGATCTATAGGGCCTCCAAAGATAGGGCTGATCAAAATTTTCCCTCCTTTACATAATTCCTGCCCCTCCCTGACATTTTCTACTTGTAACTATATAATAGGGAAGAACCTATCCCTTCTTATTCATGAAGGTGAAAAAAGAGACTCTGCTTATATTACAGGCATGAATACTACCATCTTGTGACTGTTCCTGAAGACACTGTTCCCATTCTTTGACATTCTAAACCCTGACAACTCCTGAGATACTCTTAGGTAGCCCAGAAAGTTCATACCCTAAATTTCTGTCAAGTAAAACATTTATTTCAATCTGTTTCAAGTTCCTGAAGTACTTGTTCTGCCGCAGGTGGAGATCCTTACTCCATCTTTTTAGGATCAAGTCAGTTGTGTTTCCCCCCACCCCCATTACTATTTGTCAAAAATATATTTTGTGGATGTTTGGGAATTTCTAGATTGTTAGGTCAGTTAAGTTTTTCATGGATCATAGCTTTTCCCATAATCTGAAAGTATGGACCTCATCAACTATCACATGAATCAGTGAGTCTAATACAAAACTTGGGAAACTGAGGGAAACTTAAATTATGTTAAGTAAGGGAAACTGGAAGCCCTAATGGTTAAACTGAGATGAGGCCTGGAATGAATCTGAATTAAATGACCAATGTCTTATTGGTCTATTTCAATGTCTATTACCTTTTTTCTGTTCCTACCACCCATACCTCAATTTTTATAATGAAAACTATAAGAAATTAGAAGTAGATGTGGCAAACTTCCAGATAAAGATGAGAAAGTCAAGGTATTATTTGTTTATTTTTTTAATTGCAATAGCAAATAACTTTCCAGGAGGACCCTTTCTGGGTCTTCTAGATGGTTAAATCAGGACCCTCCATTTCTAAGCATTAGCGTCACCTCTTCTGAAAACAATAGAATCACAATTGTTGTGTTTCTTCCCAAAATGGAAATTTCAAGATCTCTATATAGTTAAAGATATATTTGAGGTAATGAAAAAAAAAGTTCTTAAACTTTTTCTTCCATAATCCCCCTTGGTAGTGAGGTGAAGTTTATGGATATCTCAGAATAGTGTACTTAAACATCATAAATGTTATGAATATATGATTAAAAACAAGGCAAATATTGAAATAGAGTTATGAAAATATTTTTAAATAAGTTCATGGATCCCAAGTTAAGAACCCCTGATATGTGATGTCATTATTCCCTCTAATTCAAGGCATATGTTGTCATTGTTGTTTTCTCCTGCTTAAAAATCATGCACAACTTTTGACCCATGTTCTTCCATGGAAACAGGGCTAGCCATTTCCCCATGGCCCATGATTTCATAAATATAGGGACCTGCCTTTTGAAGGAAAGCAGATCTGTCATGACAAATATATTCTGCAAAAATGGTAGAGTAGGTCAGAAAATTCCAGACACTTCAGATTTCCTCCACAAACATATCTCAATGTGAACATAGAGTGGCAGAAATAAAGAGGTAAGGCAATTGTACTCCAGAGAAAACTTGAGAAGACCTTGGGAAAGACAGGATCTGGAAGGGCTGAAGTTTGTGCTGAGTGAAGTTCACACACCTTCAGGCCTACTCCCCTGAACCAACAAATAATAAGCCCTGGGGGCAACTGGGTCCAGCAGCAACCTAGGCCTAGAAAACAAAACTTTCACCTTATGAATTTTTATCTAACAGTATGTGTCAGAGGTCAGACTAGAACCTGGGTCTTCCTAACTCTGAGCTGCTCATTATTGACTAACCAGCTCTGTCTTCTACTTTGTGTGTTATAGGAAGTCAGTAAATGCTTGTTGTGTTAAGAAATGACTAAATATCTGATAGAAAGGAGGGACATACAAGCAGCCTCTCACAATTTGCCCACCATGGAGGTGTCCTGCGTAATTACACATGTACAGCCTGTATTGAATTGCTGCTTCTTCCAGTGGGAGTGGGTGACAGGGGAGGAATTGCAAGAATCTAGAATTTAAAGCTATACAATCAAATGCAACTGGGAAACAATACATACAGGGATGGGGGCAGGGAGACCCTCCCAACCCCACTAGAAAGCTAGAGGGGCATTGGAGGAGAACATAAAAGGGAACAGATTGTGGGAGAGGCTTTACGGTGGGACCAATGTTTTGGGCTGGGGGGTAGGGGAAAGAAGGGGAGAAAATGTGTAACTTAAAACCTTGTGGAAATGAATGCTGTAACCAAGAAAATAAATTAAAATAAAAAAATGACTAAATATCTGTTCAAAACTTCTGGAACAGCTCTAGTTTCTTCTGGAACCAGCAGAATGGCTGTTCCAGAATCAATGCCTATATAACAATTGTTTGTTTTGGGGAAGTGTCAGCCACAGGACTATGAAAAGTAGACTGGGACCATAGAAGCTCACAAGGGTCAAATCGAATTAGTACCAATAGTTCATTCATAATTCAAATGTTCACAGCAACTTATAGTTGTATAGTGATTCAAATATTACAAAACACTCTGGTCTTCAGACTCTAAATACGTACTTGATGAACAGTATATCAAATTATTCTTTTTTTCTTTTCCCCCATCTGTAGGGAACAGGGGGAGAAACAGAAACTTTTATTGAGAAATAACTGTTAATCAACAAAAATAATACCCCTTCTCAAACTCTCACTTAGCAATTTCAGATATAATATTGTACAGTGTAGTTTCCCTCTTCTCTTCACAACTTGACCCGTTCCTGTCTCTGCAATTTCCTTACACATTACTCTTTCATATACTCGAAGCTTCAGTGGTACTGGTCAACTTGCTATACTTCATGCACAACACTCTGTCTTATGTCTCTTTGCCTTTGACCTAGCTGTTCCTCACGCTTAGGAAGTTTTCTGTTCTTCAACTTTGCCTTTTAGAACTCTAGGCTTCCTTTAAGACTGAGTTCAAGAGCTTTTTTTCTGCAAGAGGTCTTTCTTCTTGTGTCTCCTCTGAAATTTCTGTAAGGCCATGCTGGAGCAGCTTCCCAGAAGACTGCTACTGTGAATAGCTTTTAAGGTTCTGATTACACAGTATAGTGAACACTCTATTCAAGAACAAATCAAAGGAAAACATTCACAACAAATCAAGAAACAATATATACAACATTACATCTTGTCACAGTAAATCACAATATAGTATTCACAACAGCTTATAATTAGAATGGCCACATAGTTTTCACCAAAGTGGTCACAGTATTTAGAACAAAGAACAAAAGAAGGTTTGCCTCTTTAATCATTCAATCATTTCAGAATACAAGTCACTCTTCCACTCATGGGGCAAATAGATTAATTTAGTCACATATTTAGCAATCAATGGCTAAGTATCGCTAATCGCTAAATACAATCTTTAGAAAATACACAAACCCTCCTCAGTTAACATAATCAGTCACTGAATATAAGTTCTCTGAAGGAAGGAATTGTTTTGCTATTCATTTTCTTCTTCCTCCTCCTCCTTCCTTCCTTCCTTCCTTCCTTCCTTGCTTTTCTTCCACCACTTGGTCTGTTAATCAATTCACTAACTAAGCAAGATGCAATAAAGTCATATTTTTTTTTGTTTTTTTGTTTTTGTTTTTTTGCTTTTTGGAGGGAAGTTGGGGTTAAGTGACTTGCCCAAGGTCACACGGCTAGTTTTTTTGTGTTAAGTGTCTGAGGCCGGATTTGAACTCAGGTACTCCTGATTCCAGGGCCGGTGCTCTATTCACTGCACCACCTAGCCGCCCCCAATAAAGTCATTTTTAAAATCTCTATACTTATTGCCTCCCACATAGTAAACAGTAATTCTTTTTGTTTAATTGATCAAACTTAACCGTGCAATTAATGAAACTGAATATAAGCATATATTTGGACTTTAAAAAACAATTACTTATTTGCATGATGGAATAAATATTTTAGATGAGTGTTTCCCAATATCTCAATATAAGTTCATTGGGAATTTTTCTTCTCTAAAACTTTTACTACAGAAAATACTTTCCTTCTTAAAAACAGAAAGGAAGGAAAGAAAGAAAAAAAGAAAGAAAGAAAGAGAAAGGAAGGAAGAAAGAAAGAAAGAGAAAGGAAGGAAGGAAGGAAGGGAAGGAGGGAGGGAAGAAGGAAGGAAGGAGGAAGAAAGATGACTAGAAAGGAATAAGCACTATGTGCCAGTCAATTTCCTAAGCCTTTTCAAATTGTATTTTATATGATTCTCAAAGTAACCCTGAAACATAGGTGCTGTTTTTCTTTTCTTTTTAAAGATGAGAAAACTAAAGCAAAGAGAGGTTATATGACTTGCCCAGAGTCATATAGCTTGTGTCTCAGGAATAATTTGAATTCAAGTCTTCCTGAAACCAGGCCCAGTGCTTGATCCTTTCTGCCACTTTGCTGCCGAGAGAGACAGAGAGAGAGAGAGAGACAGAGAGAGAGAGAGAAAGAGAGAAAGAGAGAAGGATGGATGGATGGATGGATGGATGGATGGATGGCTGGATGGCTAGATCCTTAGTATCATTTGGGTAAGGAGAAATTAGTGTCTTGACATGCCCAATTTTTTTCTTATGGCTACAGTTGTATGATGTTATGTCCAAAAGAATTTATCATTGAGAGTTTGTGTGAGTTTTTTAAATTTTATAAACAACCCTTTAAATATAGTAAAGACAAGAAAATCCAGTTTGCTCTTACCACTGAAGGTCATTCCTGAAAACCAGATCAGGGTAGTTAAGAGCCTACCAGAACCAAACAAGTTGCCAATTTGTATTACTTTGCTATTGCCAGTTGAAAAAAAGTAGTTTAAGAGCAATTTATTTTTTGACATTTCATGTTTTGCAATTGAAGCACACTTAGAGAAAGATTTTCCTCTGCCTCTTTCCCTATTTAAAATATACATTAAATCAAAAAGCAAAGAGACTTTTGCCAGCATAAGAAGTCTCAATGTTTGGGCTGAAGCAGGTGCAATGAACTTCCAACATCATTTAATTTCAACATTTTAAAAACTTATTCTTTTGAAAACTAGGCTTATAGGTCTAGAGCTGGAACGGGCTTTAGAAGCTGCTTCTTTAAAATATTTGTTTTATACATGAGAAGACTGAAGCTCAATGATATTAAGTGACTTGTCCAAGGTCATATAGGTAGATATTAAGTAGCAGAGTCAAGATCTGAATTCAGATCAAACAATAGACTTCTGGGCTACTACTCAGTATTCTCCAACGTCAGTAATCTTTCCACAACAGTCTTCTCCCCTCTGCTAAATAGTGACTGATTTGAGGAACTATGTAGTTGAGTAAGTCTCAGGCTTGATCAAGCTTAGTCAACAGTATAAAAGATATGATGGGGTTAATCAAGGAGAGACTTGTCCAAGGCCATGTCTTATAAATAAGAAAAAAATCAAAAGGCCTATTAGGCCACCAATGAGGATTTTTTCATGCAACAATTTTGTGTTTTAGGGAGCCCTTCAGCTTCTGTGATGTTTTATTTGTATGCTTTGCAACCTATACAAATAACAAGATTTTTCTGAGCCTTCTTTCCATACTCCTACTCTTTGGGCTAGCTGTTATCAAATTTTAGTGCAACTTTCAGGGCCCAGAATTAGTCTCATTGTAGTACAAAAGAGGAAGGGACCTCTTCTAGTGGAATAGTATGGTAGGAATGATAGAGAATTTAAGATGAGTCTTGAAGGATGTGGTTTGTTGTTGCTGATGGTAGTCACATTTTTGTTTGTTTTTAATAAATGAAGGTTAGATGAAATCCCAAGAAATTCAGTTAACATTTATTAGATACCTACAACATTCAAGGTGCTGTGCTAACCACTGAGAGTATGAAGCAGCATCAGAATGGCAGAAAAACAAGTTTGGAGGCAAGAAACATCTTGGTGAGTAGAAAAAAAAAATACTGGAACCTAAAATCTATCTTGTGGATATCTTGAGAAGTAGTTGGGGCAAATTTGGAAAGATAACGTAGGGCTATATCTTGTAGAAGGCTTTAAATGTTTTTAAGGACTTTATTAAGTAAATATGGGGAGCCAGGTAGACTCATGGAGTCATTTAAGTCATGCCCATCACAATCATCTACAAGAAAGGGACTTAGGTTTAAGATTAGGAAGCAGAGTGAATAAGAAACCAAGTTCCAGTAATATGATAAGTATGGTCCATAAACCGAAAATGAGTTAGCAAATGAGCCAGAATTAGAAAGCACATCTTCTGGTCCAATATTTGTTTTCCAAGTGTACTTTGTGACAGTAGGCACTAGGGTATCATCATGGAGGAAGGGAAAGGTTAAGAACCTGGAACCAGAGTGATACTGAAGAGGAAGGAAAGGGGGGGGGGAAGAAGCGAGAGTCTGATAAAGGCAAATTTTGCTCATTTTATAGTTGCTCTCTTCTCCACATTGCTGGCAATATAGACACAACAAATCACCACAGATGCCATTGGTACCACTACTTTCATTCACATTTTATAATTCAGATGACTGATTGCTAGTCATGAGATGAAAGAAAAAAAAAGCTTTTGATAACTTCATCATTATTGCCTGTTTCTATGGCATGCACAAAAAAAAAACCTAGAAGAAAGTTTGCTATGTATCTAGTGGGCTCAAAATGTGTTTAGAGCTATGGTCTTAGGGAGCTCCCCCTGCTTTTGGTATGTTGGGCTTTCGTACCTTCTTTCTCTTCTACCTGTATCTATTTGTTAAATATCTGTGGACTCTAATGCTAAGCTAGACCGCAGGAAATGCTACCTAGTTTCCTTGTACAGAGGAGCAGTTTCTCCTGCTGGATGAAGCATCAGTCTATGTTTGTTTATGGAAAGAAAAAAAGACAAAAAACAAACAAAAAAAACATTTGGAAGGTACCTCAGACCTTAACTAGTTCAATGCAGACTTGAATGAAAATATTCTTCTCAGCATTCCCAATAAAAAGTACTCTTGCCTATATTTCAAGATCTTTAGTGATAGAAAACTCCTTCATACCAGAAATAGTCTATTACTCTTTTAGACGACTTATATTTTAGGAAGTTAGTTCTCCATTGCATTAAGATGAAATTCTACCTCCTTGAAATTCCTATGGCAGGATTCAAATATGGTGAGTACTTAATAATACTTAATTTAAATATATGAATTCAGACTGGGATCACATTAGTTTCTGGAGCTTACCTATCACATTGT
The DNA here is from genome assembly GCA_028646575.1 of Pseudocheirus occidentalis. NCBI lineage: Eukaryota > Metazoa > Chordata > Mammalia > Diprotodontia > Pseudocheiridae > Pseudocheirus > Pseudocheirus occidentalis. The sequence continues at coordinate 78,800,470 of CM053599.1, forward strand.
TAGCTTGCAGGTCTTAAAACTTCCAGATCCTTTTAATAGCAACATATATAAATATAGCTCTTCCATCTTGTACCTGCAGTTGATTTTTAAATCAAATGTAGGTAGGACTTTATATCTACCCTATATTAAATATGATTTTTATCAGAAGACTATACCATTCCAGTCTTTCAAGATCATTTTGAATTATAACTGTTATCCAATATGTTGACTAAATGTACCAACTCGGTGTCATTTTCAAATATAATAACCGTGCATTATTGTCTTCATATTTACTTCAGTGTAGACACAGATGCCGATAACAGGAAGACAAAGACAACATATCCATTGTAAGTGGGAGAGAGATCAGAAGTAATCTAGTTCATATCCCACTCCTACACCCTACACAGATAAGGAAACCAAAGCCTAAAAAGGTAATGTGAATTGCCCATGTGCTAACAACTAGTGAGTAGTAGAACTGAGACACAAACTTGGTCTTCTCACCTTATACCTTCCTATACATCAGTATTCATTTTCCAAAAAATCGTTTTGTGATCACTTCTACTGAGATGTACCCTTTCCATGAAACAAGGAGTATCGGTAATTATTTGCTCATTTTAATTCTTGTTTACTGCAAGCAAAAACAAGGCACAGGGGAGAACATTAACAATATCAGTTAATTGCTTTAATTGGGCTTTTTATATAAATAACCACATATATTTATATGAAATAGAAAGATGACTAAAGTTAGGACAATTGTATTATCTTCGTTATTTCAGTTTTGAAAAAATATTCTAAAAATAAATGTCTTCTAGTAATTAGTTTATTGATTTATTGTTCTTCCAGTACAAATCAAATATAGCCCAATTTAAATGTGTATATTATATATAAAACAAATTATGAATGTTCTTGTAAATATATTACTAAGGCAAAGTTTGGAAAAGATTTGTTTTTGTTTGTTTTTGTTTTTTATTATTTATTCGTTAAGATTCTCACTAGCCAAAAAAAAAAAAAAAACCCAAACCATTCAATCATTTGGTTGCTGCTCTGAGCCTATTAGTCCTAGTACTTACATACTCATTCTTAGTTTTGGGGTTTTTTTTCCCTTTTAAGTGGGAGATAATCCTCTGTAACCTATCAAAAGCTTCTACCTCTTTTAAATGTGTATAAATGTGTACTTAAAAATACATATATATATTTTGCTAGTGTCTTTTGGTAATTGAGTTTTTATCCACAGTTACTTCCCAGTAAACCTCCCTCATAGAACTCTCTTTTGCAACTAAGAAAAACAGTTAAGTCAACTGACACAGTGTCCAAGATTAACAGCAGGTGCAACATTCCGTAGCCATAGTCCACCAACTCTCTGTTGACAGGAGAGAAATCTGTATTTTAGTATGGTCTAGCCATTGCTCTTAATCAGAAATATAGTTCAATTTAATTCATGTTACTTTGTTTTCTACTAATTATAGTCATTTTGTATGTGGTTCTCATACACTTAATATAATTTTCCTCTGCTCCTACTCATATATTGCAGAAGAGAGATGGAGGAATTTATGGAAATATACTGACTAGGCTCACTAAAAATTCAAATTATCCAATATCAACTGAACTTTTAATAGCAATAAGGCAATAATTTTACTTCTCCATAAACTGATTTTTAACCTACTCTCCACAATTGTTCTAAATCATCTCTTTTCTCCTTTAAAGCTCTTTTAAGCACCATATCACTTTAAATATATATTTAATTAGATCCTTTACTGCTTCCTATAAACACACCCAAGTTTTCCCCATCTTCATAAAGAAAAAAATGGACCCCCCCCCCCACTAAACTCTACCATGCCCAAGATCATTTTATATTTGTCCTCACTTTCTTAGCCAAACTCCTGGGGGGGGGGGGGAAACTACCAATGATATTTGTTTCCACTTTTTTTCATTTCTCAGTCCTTTGCAAAATATTTCTGACCTCATCACTCGAACTCTTCTCCCCCAAATGAATTAATGATGTCTTAGTTGTTAAATCTGATCATTAAAAAATAAGTTCCCATTGAGGCTTTAATAGGCTATATATTTTTCATGTCTGGGTTTTATGACATTCTTCTTGTTCTTTTCTCCTGCCTCTCTGATCATTCTGCTACCTGACCCCCTCTGAAACCTACTACTCAACAGATTCCAGGTAGCACAAGGTTCAAATATAAAGCCTTTTGGCTTTTGAAATCCTTTACAACCTGGCCCTTTGCTATCTTCCCAGTGTTCTAACAGCATATTCCCCTGCACAGAGACTACTGTCCAGCCGTGATAAGATATATTTTTAAATTATTTTTTAAAAATTAACTTTTGTGTTTATTTTTGGTTTGCATTATTGATTTCCACAAGATTTTGTGGAAATAAAATTTCTCCCTGTATTTCCCCTACCCACCACAACAAAACAGCAATCCCACTAAATAACCCCCTCCCCTAATCTGCTCTCTCCTATATCCTCTGCCATTCCCCCTCTGATATTCTGGTAGGTTAAGATGCATTTCATTAACCCAGTGCCTGTATATATTATTTTCCAGGTGCATGTAACAACAACAACAACAACAATAACAATAATAATAATAATGATGATGATGATGATGATGATGATGATGATTTTTAAACCATTTGACTTTAAAACTTAAATTTCCAGATTCTTTCCCTTCCTCCCTTGTCTCCCACCCTTACTGGAAAGATAAGCAATTCAATATTGATTGTACATGTGTAGTTATACAAAACATTTCCATAGTGAAGAGACTGTAAGAGACTGAGTATATTTCCCTCCATCCTATTCCCCCCACTTGTTCTATTCTTTACTTTGTCCCTGTCACTTTACAACAGTGTAAATACCCTCTCCCCAAAGAAGCCCTCCCCTCCATCATGCCCACCTCATCCCCTTCCCCTCTACTCTCCTGTAGGGCAAGATACCCAATTTTGCTTGTATGTCATTCCCTCCCTAAACCAAATTCAATGAGAGTAACGTTGACCCATTCCCTTTTGCTTTCCTGTTCTCCTCCATTGTAACAATTATCCCTTGCCTCTTCTATATAAGATAATTTACCCCATTCTGTCTCTCCCCATTCTCCTCTCATTGTATTCCTCTCTGATCTCTCAATTTCACCTTTTAAATATCATCCTTTCCTATTCAATTGATCCTGTGCCCTCTATCTATGTATACCTGTACACATATATACACACACTCACATATGCATATATATGTTTAGAGTCAGATTTTAGAGGTATTTGAAGTAGTTATGTGGGGAGCCATGGAGTTTTCCTGCTTCTGTGCCACCATCTTGACTCCACTGCATGCTAAGATATTTGCTATTCCTCACACATGGTATTCCATCTCTGTGTTTCTTTTATGCATAGTACCTCACACTCTTGCTCTAGAGATAAAGATTTTTTAAATTTGTACCTATTTAATTTGTACCTACCTATTTGTACCTATTTTTTAATTTGTATCTTCATTTCTTGAAAGTCACTGTGTCCTAAAATCCCTATCTTTTCTCCATTATGTAGTTCAGTTACCACCTTCTACACAAAAACTACCGTGAAACTTATCCTGAAAATTATTTTGCATGTGTTTTATTTTATACACACATATACACACACATACATACACATTTATGTTGTTTTTCCCGAACGAATGTTTTAAGAACAGAATATTTTCTTTTTTTCTTGCTTTTTATTCCCAAAACTAAGCACATAATAGTCCATTAATAAATGCTTATCAATTGTTTAAACTCCTTAATTGATACTTGATTGATTTGTTTGGCTATCTATAAATTTATTATTAGCTTTAAAGTGAAACAGTAACATTGAGAACCACTTCAAAATTAATGACACATTTAGGAAGACATTGTTAGTTCTGACTTCAGATGAATAGGATAAATGGAAATCTGTACGAGTGGGAATTATTCCTAATCTTTATTTCTTCCTTACTTGTTGCCTGTCTATAAATTGTGTGTGTGTATGTGTATTATTTAGTTTGTAAGAACAAGGGCCTTATTAATTTCAGGGTCAATTCGATGAAACAAACCTGTATTAATAAACATTTATCGACCACTTTGCATGTAGAACATACTGGAACCTGAACATTGTGTATACTGAATTCAGGAAGTGGGCAGATAACTAAGTTTTGACAAGTATGGACACTGACCTTATGGAATTTATAGTCTACTTAACATTGGGGAAAAAAATGAATTCTTGGAAGATTTGAATTTCATACATAATATTTTTGTTCCCCATTAAGTTCTCCTCCTCAAGGTATAGAGATAACCCAGGGTTATGTAAGGCACAGAAGCACAAGCTTTGGTCAAGTACTGGAATAGTACCTGGAAGGGACCCAATGATCAGCTGTTATAGTTCAGACATGCTTATCAATCACTTAACTGAAACAGGATGATTTTTTTTTCTTTTGGCTACAATAACTCTCAATAATTAAATTATAGAGCATTGGTTCTGAACCTGTGGGTCATGATCCCTTTGGGGGTCGAACAATCCTTTCACAGGGGTCGCAGCAGTCACCTAAGACCATTGGAAAACACATATTGCTGATGGTTTTAGAAATGGAGACACCACTCCTCTATCTGTCTCCAGGCAGGTCTGCCCACATGCAGATATACCCACATACAAGTATTAAAAGGTCATGGCATTAGGAAGGTTGAGAACCACTGTTAGAAGGATTATGATCTATATTGGTAGTTGGAATCCTCCCAATAGTTAAATTTCAGATTCTCAATTTTTCTGAAGTGACAATTTTTCCATTTGAAAAGGGTTAAAAATGTATAAAAACAAATAATACATTTTTATATGTACTTTCATTCTGTGTATTTATTAATCTACTCATTTTTTCTATTTTCTATTTCCTTTTAAAGCAGTCACATCATGAGGAGAAATAGTTTGCAGAGTTCAACACCTATTCCTTTTAATTCTTCAGCTACTAAATCATTCCATGATTAAAAGATACATTTATTTAAACCTTTTTGTTTATTTTGTTAAATCAGCTAGTCACTGTTGAGGTTTGGAACAGGGTATGTAAGAAGTTTGAAATGTTTAAATATATCACTACTGATTTCAATGACTTCTGTTTATATTCTATACCATTGTGAGGGTGCAAGTGATTTCCTTGATGTAGGGGAACTTTTGAAAAGGGAATTACCACTTCTATAATGGAGCAGAACCTTTAATCTTAGATTGGTGTCTTAGGTACTAAGGTACTTACATATTTAACTCTGTTGTTTAATATGTGTGTGACCTTAGACAAGTCACTTAATATTTCTGATTTTTATTTTCCCTATCTGTACCATGATGGGATTAGAATAAAGAATGGTTTTCAAAGGATATATCTAAGCAATTTGCTGTGCCACAAGTTTCAGGTAGATTGCCATGAACTGTCTAGGATTTACACTTACAATCAGACTCCCATAAACCAATCTCCCATTTAGTGTGCCATGATTGCTTACAACAAAGGATAATATTTTCCTGTGAGCAAAAAAAGTTTGAGAAGTTCTAGAGCAGATTATTTCTAAAGAATATTTATAAATATACCTAAATCTGTAATGTGAAGATTTTTAAATCTACAGACCTGCCCAAAGTCATGCTGGTACAAAATGTAGGAGCCAAAACTTGAATTTAGGTCTTATGAACACAAGTCTAAGTTATCCTGTTTAATTGGCTGCACATATTCTTTATATTACCACCAAATAGGTCTAATGCCATCAGATTATGGGATATCTTATCCCCTCCACTTTGGAGGGATTTTCAGTCACCTTTTCCCCTCACTTTAAATCCTCAGGTCTCCTTCTTTTGTTGTTATTAATTCCATGCTGGAATGGATATGACTGTATAAGGATATGCTAAGGCTTTCATTATGTGATTTACTTTTTTTCTGAGCCAAAGAGATAAGAAAAAGACATCTTCCAGTTTAATTGGATTCCTGCAGAAATTCCAAAAAGCACTGAACTACTTATTAGTGCTCCCTCTAATTTCCTATAATTCCCTACTTTTCTATTTTGTAATGGATTTTTTTCCCACCAAAGGGGCACAAAACACAAAACTTGATAATACAAAAAGACTAAGGATTTTACTTAGAAGACAACTTCAATTCATACCTGTTCTTAAACATGACGATGCTTCCTTATCCTCAAATACCTGGTGGTTGAGATCAAATGGAATTTTGTTTATATGTTCTTCTATTTGAAGTGGATGTTTTTTTCTGTTCAACAAAATATTCAATCTAGCATGAGTAATATGATTAATAGGAACAAGAAGAGAAAGAGAATAATTGTCTAGGAGAAGATAAGCCAGAGTGAGCAGAGCATATGACATTTCAATTTTAATTTCTACTTGGAATGAGAGATAATGTTAAATTGCTCCTAACCCCTTTAATTTCAAATCTTTACATGTACTTTGTACTCTGCTTATTTGTTCTCTTTAGATTGTCTCTCTTTTACTTTAAATCTACATGGAAGTTTCACTTTTAGTGCTGCTAAGAAATTTAAAAAATATATATTTCCTTTTGGAAAGACCAGAAGTTTTTTTTTCTTTATCCCTTTTATGTACACTGATAAATACTTTATGTTGCAAAGAATATCTCTTACAGAAGCTGTAGTAATTGTTTTTTTTTCCTCTTTTGTTTTTGTAGTTGCCAAGGAGAGTAAGGAAAATATAACCTTGCCCACTCTTGTCTCTATATTTTCACCATTATCAACTAACAACTAAGCACTTAAAAAGGCACATAATATAGTATAACCAAACATTAGAATGTTTCATAAAAATATAGGATCAGTGGGGGAAGATATACAGTTGATCATATTAGGTCAATCTCTTTGTGTTTCTGATGAGAAAACCGAAGTTTAGTGAAGCTGAAAGATTTGCCTGAGGCCTAAGCTAGTGGCAGAATCTGGACTTCTGACTCTAAATATAGCTTCCTTTCCAATATAAAAATGGTTCATATAATTACTTTGACATTTTATAAAGCCTATTGATTCAATAATAAGCCAGAGAGTTAGGTAATAGAAGAATTATTAACATTTACCTAATGAGAGAAACCATTCTTAGAGAAGTTAAGTGAATTGGTATTGGTCCTGTGGCTATTAAATGTCTGAGCTGGGTTTTCTAACCCCATAAGAAGAGTTCTTACTTAGCACTGTCCTCTAACATTACCTTAGACTAAACTGTTCAGTTGTTTAGTTGCATCTGACTCTTCATGACCGCATGGACTTGTCCATGGATGTTTTCATGGCAAAGATGCTGGAGTGGTTTTCCATTTCAGTTCAGTGTGTCCCCATTTTAGAGATGAACAGAGGCAAATCTGGGTTAAATGACTTGTCCAGGGTCACAAAGGTAATATGTGTCTGAGGCTAGATTTTAACTTGGGTCTTCCTGACTCTAGGCCCAGTGCTCAATACTACCTCCTAAAAGCAGCAGGCTTTTCCCTTGACCACCTAGCCATTTAAGGATGTGTGAAATGAAGGAAATAAATGAGATGGAGAGAAAGCTAGATGGGTAAAAGCTGTGCATACTTCTTATTGTTTTGGAAGCCATAACTATAATGCCTATCCAGTTTCTAGTCACTTTTAGAATCTAGTTCAAAAATAATACTCTTTTAATCTAATTTTTTAGTAAAATTAAAACAAAAGTTGGAGTAATTTTTTAAAAAGTTCAAACGCTATTGTGAAATTCTCCTCCCTGTAATTGTAAGACTGGAATCTAGAATATAATGAAACATGAAAAATTTCATTTTCAAAATAAATCTTGAGCCATGCCTATTTTAATAATCTTACATAAATGTAGTCATATAAATCCAACCTGAATTCCAACAAATGCCTAATCTAAAATAAAGCATAGGCCATTTATTTTTACGTAATGTGTATTCTTTGTTCACAATCTCTGCTGCCCTGTCTTTGATGGATAAAAGATAGCTCAGAGACTAGACAAAAATCCTGTTTGAATTTGACATCATTCATCTAGATGAGAATTGTTCAGATACATTCCTCATTTACAACAGGCAGTGAATTGTTGCTTTATTTCTTCTAGATTATTGTTTGGTCATTTCAGTCACGTCCAATTCTTGATTGGGGCTTTCTTGGCAAAGATACTGGATTGGTTTGCCATGTCTTTCTCCAGCTCATTTTACAGATGAGGAAACTGAGGCAAATGGAATTAAGTGACTTGCTCCAGAGTTACACAACTAGTATGTGTCTGAGGTCTGATTTAAACTCAGATTTTCCTGGCTCCAGGCCCCATACTCTATCTACTTTGCCACCTAGCCAGTTTACCATTGGATAAATCAATTTACCCTTTTTCTGTGACCTTCTTTTCACATCTATCTATTCCTTTTATCCTTAATTTGTCATTTCAACTTAACCCGTATTAATAAAAACAACTATAATTCACTGATGATCTGCCCCATGTAAAGTTGAAGAACAAAGAATACAGTTTATGTTTTATAATGACAGCCAAAATGGAAATAGCCTACCACTCACAAATATTAGGTTATATAATAAGAACTCTAGTGCCATATTGGGGAGTTGGTTTTACTCTAAGTACCCTAAAATTGGTTTACTTTCTGAGACAGTCAAGAGGTACAAGTCAAAAATAATCTGTAAAATATATTTATACCAAAGGAAAGAGGTTCCTAAGACCAAAAAAACCCCCTAATGATCTCTGATTAAACAAATAGGATTTGTCTCTTAATTATTATTTAACACCTATTTCTCAATTATGTTATAAAGGTAGGACGTAAATATACCCTATTCTTACATGTTTGGATTTTAATTTAATAAGAACTAAAATTTCAGCCATAAACTACTTGATACTTTAGAGCCCATCAGCTTTACATGCTTAAGGTATATATTGTCACTAAGGTGCTGTGATTTCAGAGACATTCAGTCTTACTGTCCCCATTCCCCTATAACCACCATATCTCTCTTACTGATTTTCCTAATTCAAAGCATTCTACCTGTTAGAATTGATTCTTTTAGCTTACATCAAGCAAAGACTTTATAATCTGCAAAAATACAGACATATCTGGGACAGTGCCTAGAACTTCATTATTTACCCTGTGTTAACAGCACTTTTATCTTATCTTTACCTGAGATCAGGAAGGAGGAAGTTTAGATCATGAGAATACAACATACCAAAGATAATATACTTCAGGGAAGAAAATGAGTCACCCAAAAGAGGTGCCAGAAACAATTGACCTCAACTTTCTTTCATGTCAGTCTTGGTACAATTCTAAATTAGGAATAGGCTTGCAGAGGGTTTTCTTTTTTCCTTACCCAAAATTTAAAATAAAATAAATCCATCCTTTTAGTACTAAGTCTTTTTTCCCCAGACAGTGTAACTATGGCACAAGTTCTTAACCTTGTACACTTGGTATCTATTTTTCTTTTATCCCATAAGCTAGGATGATTAAATAATGAAATTTGCTAAAACCAAATGTGACTACTATTTTAAATATTTGATTTGAACCAACTCATAGAAAACTCCATTAGATATGAAGAAAACCTCATATATGAGTAATGAACCTGTCTCATTGACTATAGTTTTTAGTGGGGTGTTATTTGGAGTGTTAGAGAGGCAATACCCTCAATGTCTATTTAGTTCCAAATCAAAGAACAATTATAATTTCATTCTGTGGGCATGACAGGTATAGGATGGTCACTATTTAAAACATTCTAACTTGGAAATACACAAAAAACCCCAACAAATAAATAACTGGGACTAGTCTTCTTTTTTATCCAGAGTCATAATAATTGGTAGTTCTGTAAAGACTTTTTTTTCTCTGCAGACATTGGACAACACCAAAGAAAGAATGAATTGCTAAGAAAAAAATCAATAGCACTTTTATCAAAATGCACATCAGTTAATTTTGATATCACAGAATAAAGGAAGACAATATTTATGTTTATCTTTTTTTAAATTTCCCATTCTGTAAAGAGAAGAGATTCTGAAAAAAAAATAGACATACCATAAAATGAAGAAGGAAAGCTTGTGCTACATTCAATTTGTTTTCTTTTGGGTTTTTCTCATTCACCAAATCATATAACTTCCCAGCTTATTGAGCTTCACAATTTCTCATGTGCAACTGGACTATCTTGACAAACCGTGACAAGTATGACTGTGGAAGGGCAAGAGAAGAATAACAAATAAGAAACATTTTCTCTCCTACGACCAGGTCACTTGCCCTTTAAGGGAAATCTCCCTTCAAAGTAATTGTAGCCTCTTATGCTAAGTACACCTTCTACTGCTGCTATTTTCTCTTACTGAATTCTTACTCAATTCCCGTAATAGAATGCAGGATGTAGTGTCATAGTATTATTATTTGAAAACTTCTCATTCCTCTCATAGACACACACATACACACACACACAACCTTGCCTATGTACTGTCAAGAAAAATAATAGGTACCATAAGTTATATTTCTTTTTTTAAAAAACTGCATTGCCCAAACCTGATTTATTTCTTTGTTTGGGCTTATGTTGATTTTCAGAGATATCTCCAAAATATGTCTACAGTTCTTGTTGGCCAGTATTTCTCCAATGTGGTGCTTCTCCTAGTTTTCTCCTATAATCTTTTTGGCATAAAGAAATAAGCTTACTGGAAATAAATCAAAGGGTCTAATGAAAATTTGGTAGCAAAGGTTACCACTGTATAACAGATAGAGAGCTGGACTTGGAGACAGAAAGACATGGATTTGAATTTGTCCTCTGATACTTAGTAGCTGAGTGACCATGGAGAAATCAATGCACCTTCTGCACCTGCTTCCTTATCTACAAAAAGAGGATAATAATGATACCCATACACTCAAATAAGAGAATGAGTCTATCAACAAGCATTTATCAAGTGCTTTACTTTGCGCCAGGCAGTGATTCTAAAAGCTGGTCATAGAAAGATAGTTCAAGGGCAAAAAAAGGTTCCTGCTTTCAAGAAGATGGATAACAAGCAAATAATCACCTACATACCAGATAGATGGAGCGTAAAAACATCAATGTAATTTGATCTTATAGAGAAGGATATGGAAACAAGGGTTAGGTCTTACAAGGCCCATTATAAAACTTGAGATATAAATGGACTCTTAGAAGGAATTCAGGAAAGCTAGTATGTAGAAGAGAAAGGGGACCATTCCTAGCACAGGGAGAAGCCAGAGTAAAGACACCAAGACAAAAATTGGTTTATAATATCTGAAGAACTGCAAATAGACTAAGGTAGCCAGAAAACAGATGGAGAGAAGATAAGTACAAGAAAGATGACAAGAAAGGAAGGCTCCTGACTGAATAGAACTTTAATGACAAACAAGGTTTTTTATGTGATTTTTGAACTTATTGGAAGTCACTGCATTTTACTGAGTAAATATAAGGTGGCACAGCTACACTTCAGGAAAATCACTCTGACAGTTGAATGGAGAGTCATAAGAGTAGGGAGAAACATGGGCAAAGGTGATTAATCTAGGTGTGAAGTGATTAGGACACATACAAGTCTAATAGTTGTATGAATAGAGAGAATAGGCAATATGGAAGAGATCTGGTGAAAGTGAAAATGGCAAAAGTTGACAATTTATTGGACATGTGTGAATAAGAGAAAGAAGGGACAGGGATTACACTGAGCTTGCAAACCAGCATGATTCAGAGGATAGTGATGTTTTCTATAGTAAAGGGAAAGGGGGGTGGAGTCAAGATGGCCATGTAGAAGCAGCAGAACTCTACAACTCTCCCCATAACCACCTCCAATACCTATAAAATATGACTCTAAACAAATTTTAAAGCTCCAGAACTCACAAAATGACAAAGTAAAAAAAGCTCCCAGGGAAGGCAGTCTGGCAGGAAGACAGGAAGGGGTTCACTGCAACATACTGGGAGCCCAGACCAACACCACATGACCCCGTGGCTGGAGCCCTGGGCTGCCAGGACAAGCCATGACTGTAGTGTGAATCAACAGCATTTGTGGAGTTTTCCAGAATTATCAACCCATAAGAAACAAGGACTGAGGGAAAGATCAGTGGAACTCAGATAAATTCAGGGGAGAGGGTCTGGCCAACTTCCCTAGGGCTAGAAGCAGCTGAAGCAGTGGCCCTGTGGCCACCTCCACGTGGCTGCTTCAGAAGCTCCTGGCCTGCAGATTGCGGGGGGAGGGGCGGGGGGCAAATGATCATTCAGAGGCTAAGAGCTGTTACCTTGAGCTGCCTGAATTGGGATCATGGTCTTGGATGGTGGTCCTGAGGTACATTTTCAGTAAGCCAAAGCTGATGGGGTCTGCAGAAACAGTGGCCTCCAGCAGCTGCAAAAATCCAAGCAATTTGGGACAAGGCTTTCCCCTCTGAAAGCAGAGTCCCACAGAGCTAAAAAGACAAGTAATTCACTAGTAACATGAGCAAGATTAGGAAGCAAAGTAAGAACAGCAATCAAACTCTTGAATCTTTTTTGGGGGGGACACAAAGGATCAAAGCATGGAGTGGGAGGAAGACAATACAAAACTGTCATACTAAAAGCTTCCAAGAAAAATGTAGATTGGTTACAAGCCATAGAGAGGCTTAAGAAGGATTTTGAAAATCAAATAGGGGAAGTTGAGGAAAAATTGGGAAGAGAAATGAGAATGATGCAAGAAAATCATGAAAAGAGAGTCAACAACCTGACTGAAGAAAATAACACCTTAAAAATAGATTAACTCAAACGGCAAAAGAGACCCAAAAAGCCAATGAAGAGAAGAATGCAACTGGGAAATAAGATATACAGGCACTGGGGTAGGGAGATTCATCTTGTCCTACCGGGAAGTCAGAGAGCTGATGGAGAAGGACATATGAGAGAACAGATTGGTGGAAGGGTTATACAGTGGGATGGCTGTTTTGGAGTGGTGGGTGGGTGAAAGATGGGGAGAAAATTGTATCTCAAACTCTCATGGAAATGAATGATGTAAACAAGAAAATAAATAAATAAAATTAAACAAACAAATAAATGTATGAATGAATAAATAGAGAAATAAACACACACACACGTGTGTGTGTGTGTGTGTGTGTGTGTGTGTGTGTATGTATTTTAAATGTTAAGTGATTTGCCTAGGGTGCCACAGCTGGTAAGTATATGAGGCCAGATTTTGAACTCAAGAAGTTCAATCTTCCTGACTTCAGGGCTGACATTCCATCCATTGCTCCACCTAGCTGCTTGTCAAATTGATTACATTTGTACTATTTTACTTTCCATTCATTCAGATTGGCATGGTAACCATTAACAAGTAATTTCACACATATAGCTTCTTTCTCACTGTCAAGAAGCAGAGACTTAAGAGTTGGAAAGGACTTGAGTTTGTTCAGCCCAATCTCCTCCTCATCGCTGTTACCCCTTCCACAAGTATATGAAATCTATTCATCTCTAATGTAAAACCTCATAGTGAGCTTCCTAAGATTTGGTTTAAGTTCCAGGCCTGGCATAAATTATTGCAGTGCCCACATCTTTTAACGTGAGCCACTTAAAATTCAAAATTTGAAATACTTGTACTACCTACTTCACAAAGATATGAAGAAAGTTCTTTATAAACCATAAACCATTATATAGTTTTATTATCTTGAGATAGTGTTTTCTATTTTGAAATAACTATTAATGAAGAAAATTATCTCATAACAATCAGAATCTGCCCCTTAACATAACCTTTGATCAGCTGATTTTAGTTTTCTTTAGAGAAATATAATTTTTGTAATTATTATAAATAATATTAATATGGCTACACCTTACTCCTCAGCCTAATAACACTTGAAATATTTGGAGATATTCATATTCCTAGTAAAACTTAGCTTCTGCCAGCTAAATCATCCCTAGTTCCCTCAGCCTTTCCTCATTTGACATGACTTCCATAATCTTGAAATTAAACATCTTGAAACATTTTTAGGTTATAAGTATGTGAGTAGAGGACATTTCTATTATTTTCATACATCTTTCATTCTTACCTCTAGTATTCTACCACTCCTGTCCACTCTCTTCACTTTAGAGATTTTAAAAATAGCTGAAATAAGTCCTTTTGAAAATTGTTTGATCAATTCTTTCTAAAGCATCATAACATTGTAATCAAATAGATGCTGGATGTTTAAAAACTTTCAAGCTGATTCGTTCTTTGTAGAACCAGATCTTAAATAAAGTGAATTGCTACCAAAAATTTGATATATAAGTGAAATTTCAGGCATTTTGCAGAAGTAATTTCACCAATTATTGGTATCATTACCAAAGAAGCAATGTGACAATTCAGAGCTAATTCCATTTTTCATGCATTTAATGAGAAGATGACTGACTGACTGATTTCTTGTTTTGATTGGCACTGCTAATGATAACATGGCCTTTGGTGTCATTTGCTCTGGTCCAAGGACAGCAAAAGGGCGAATTTGCTGCCAACTTGACTGACATTTTATGTAAATGACATGAGTCAACACAACTCCTGTGCATGCCTCATTTAAAATTGTAATTGAATTTTAAAAATGTATAAAAGTAATTAATTTTTCATAAATTTAGTATGTTTTCTAGAACAGGTAGCACAAGACTAGAAATAAACTTTCTTAAAAATTACCACATTCTGAGACGTAAAATACCTTGGTCTATTGCCTATGTTAACAGGTTTTTTTCCCTTAAAAAAAACTTTTATTGAACTTTGCCTGGTTTATCAAAGAATTCAAGTAATCACATTCAGAAGTTACCCTAGAACTTCATGGAAAAGTAATATTTGTATTCTGCAATGTTTTAAATAAGTATCTGGTTTACAAACTACAATGTCGTTTAGACTTATGTCATTAGGAAGAAAAAAAACATTAAATTAATATCCAGTTTCTAATTTACTACAGCAAATCATTAGCACTGAATAGATTAGTTTAGAAGGAAGATGGATGAGTTTAGTTTTCTCATAGAACACTAAGACTATAAAAAATGTCAACTGATTTATCATTTTTATATTATGTGTGTTTCCAGTCATAATGAACAAGTTGACATTTGGTTAACTCAGTTTTCTTTATTTTATGAGGCCCCTGAGAGTACACAATTTTCTAAATATTAATCTTGGTCTCCCCTTTTGACCTGAAATGATTCAACAACTAACACTTCTCTAATATCATAACATTTAACCAATTGATTTCCTCACACCAACTCTGTGAGGTTATAGTGAAGTCATGTTATAGATGAAAATATTTGGGACCTAAGAGAATAATCAACTTGGCCATAGCCATAGAGCTAATAGATACTAGATGTAGAATTTGAACTTGAATCTTCTAACAAGTACTCTGTACCATCTACTACATCAGGTTGTCTTATTTAAGGCTAAGGCCCTCTAGAATAGGCATATCTTTTGTTTATGGTTACTTATGCTTGTTATGGATACATAGGGAAGATGAAATTTAAAAAAAATGAAATACTTTGGGATGGAGATAATGAGGGAGAAGGTTTGGATTCTCTAATGTGGGGGATATACCCTAGTATGACCAGTATCAAATCCCACAAAAATAAAGTTCAAGTTTTTGACTGTTGTGATTTCCCACTTAAAGTAAATTTTATAATGAGTTCAAAGTACAACAATAAATAATCATACAATGTTAAGTGAGTTAAAATAAGTAAATAGAGCTGTATTCAAAAAGCTTTACCTGGAAGACAGGCATTTGCAGGGAATTTTGGACTTCTATACTCCAAAAATAATATCCTTTGGTCACCAGGAATTCAGTGGACTTCTATAGCCATGTGGGATAATTTGAGGCAAACAATGACTGTCCTACCAACAAGGGCCTCTTCTCGCTCCAGGGGCAGGGGCCAGACACACTCCTCCATCTGCCGCAGTTCCAACAGAGTTCTACACTGTCTTCTTATGCTTTCTTTGGCATTTATAGGTTGATGATTCTGGAAACCACCTCTGCTTCTAATGATCCAGTCTCATGAAGACTGCTCTAACCACTGCTGGTCGGGGGCACCCTGGGGCTAAAACCTCAGGCTTATGTGGGGCTGGGCTTGGCTTGAGGCATACTGTGATGGACCCTACCTGTATGCCTGCCAGGCTTGGCTTCAGCAAGAGATTTGTTTCTGTCACTTTGTGGGTTCTGTAGCTCTAAAATTTGTTTAGTGTCATATTTTATAGATATTTGAGGTGGTATGGGGGAAGCCACGGAGTTTTCCTGCTTCTATGCTGCCATCTTGGCTCTGTCTCTCCAGAAATCTTTCAATCAACTCAATTTCACTTGATCACTCATGGTCCAGGAAGCAAGGCATCATACTCAGACCAGTAGACACAAATCTCAATTTTTTTCTCTTTCCTGTTTTTCCTCATCCTCTTATATTAAGAGCTTGGAGAAAGCCCTAACATACTGATGTATCTTCTAGCAAGGCGAGGTTTTCTTTTAAGTTTGAGAAATCATTAATAATATTAATCATTTCTTTAATCTCTACTGACCCTGCACAATAAACCCACAACACAAATTTTATCCTTTTTGTGTATAGGTATTAGAAAGATACCTTCCCCACACTGAAATTCACTAAGGTTCATAACTTTAAAACTATGCAGTGTATACATTGGATGCTTATTTTCCTATGATGTCCATTCCCTATAATATTGTCTGTTTCAGTACTATTTTAAGAATTAAAACACTAAAGAGATAAAGGTTTATGTCTGATTAATATTCTTTGCAGGGAATCTAACACAGTGTATAAAATCTTAAATGCCTTTAGGAAAGATTTGATTTTTTATAATAATGGAAGGCAAAAAAAACATTAAGTAGGTGATATTTTGCAGAAAGCATTAACAAAAGTGCTTCTTGTACAAGTGTTGAATGGAGGGCTTTTGAGGTATATGTGCCTGGACACAAGTTAAATTTGTAATCATGGTTTCCAAGGGAATCCTTGATTCCTGGTATGAACTAGTTATCTGAAAGAAGTTAAAAATGTCTCCATCAGAGTTAACAGAAAATGTTTCTGTTCAGAGTCAGGAGTGATCAAAGCATCAAAGGGCATAGGCATTCAGTGGGTGAAATCAAAAATCTCTTGAAAGAAGAAACAAAAAGTTTGGCAAAAATCAACTTTAAACACAGAAAGATGGTTCAAGTCTTTTAAAATAGTTCATTATTTAGGGACTCAGTTCTTAATTATGAAAGATATTTTGTACATAAATTCTCAGAAGTATATGGGAATTAAAAGGAAAAAGAATCACACCAAAGTAATCAAAGTAAACCTATACTCAGGGTTTCTGGCTTAGTATGAGTAACAGCTTAGGTAGTGAACTGGAGGGTTTATCAAGGAAAATGGGCAGTAATTCAAAATCAATTAGCCCTCAGTCCACTATGGTTGGATGTAGATAAGAGAAGGATCCATGAGCCAAAGGAATCAGGAGAAAAGACTGAAACTGAATGTTGTATGTCCTGGTCCTCTGCTCCAGGGCATTGTGGAAAGGAACTTCTGCTCAGGTCTTTCTCATTGGACTCTCAGAAAAGGCTCCTGTTTCCTAGGCAACTGTAAGGGCAGTGGGCAGTTAACCCCAGACATCAGAACAAGTCACTAAACAGAAATTGGGCAGGGAAGCTGGAAATTGTGTCCCTTTCAAAGGAGGGCCTAGAACACTCAGGAAGCTTGGGATTGGGGCAGAGAGGCCTTAGATATCTAAGAATCTTAGGTGTCTGACTGATATCTGTCAAGCAGTCAAAGGTTGGGAAGGACTAATTTGAGGACCAGCAGAGCCCTGTAACAGCCTTGCAAAGCAGGAGGTCAGCCCTAATGGAAAAAGCAGAACTCTGGGCTGATCCTGTTTTAATCTTGCAGTCACCCAAATGGCTGATCTCATCTGCTATATTCTGAAAGAATAAGAGTTTTCATTTAGAGTTTTTACATCATTATCAATGGAAAAAGAGGGAAAAATCAGGGAAGGATGGAGTGAGGGAGGGTCAGGGCAAAGGGGGAGGAGATGTGTGGAAGTCTTAGAAAGCCTTTCTGAAACAGGAATTTGACAAGCATTGTTTATCTCCAGAGAGGAAAGAATTAGGAAGAGAGAGAGAGAGAGAGAGAGAGAGAGAGAGAGAGAGAGAGAGAGAGAGAGAGAGAGAGAGAGAGAGAAAGAGAGAAGAGAGAGACAGAGAGAAAGAAAGAAAGAGAGAGATTTACCCTTTCCTAAGGAAAAGGGTCAGAAGGGCTATTGAAAGAATCAGCTGTTTGCCACTAGTATAGAAGATTTCCCCCTTTCTGAAGGTTTTGGAGCAGATCTTAGATGACCATATGTCAGAGTTTGTGACAAAGATCCTTAGATTCCCTAAACCAATTAATATCAGCAAAATAATCTTTATATTTACATAGTGCCTAGAGTATATTGAGCATATATGTATATTAGTATGAGTAAAAAGAAAAGTATTACAGTGCTTAGCAGCCCAAACAAAAGATTCAAAAGCATTGTTCATCAAGAGAGAAAGACATATATTACTGACCTTAAAATTCTTTCTCTCTTAGAAATGGAGAACTCTTTTAAGGGGGAGGCCCTGTCATATAGACATGATAATTTCTTGTGATGATATAGAAAATTTATTTGGTGACTCACAATCTTTCTACCAAGACAAAAAAGTAAATGAATAAAACTAAAGACTGTTCTTTACAGAAATAAATTCATGAATAAATCAGAGAAATTTTAATTTCTTATTCCAAGGCTGTACAAATGTAACAAAATGTTACTACTAAGTTAAATTTATTCAGTCATACCAATCATGTAAACAGGGAATTACTTTATAAGAATTAGGGGAAAAATCATCTGGAGGGGGAATAGAGGTCAAGAATCTCAAAAGAAAATGATGAAAAAAAGTGGAAAGGATGGGGCCTTCGTAGTAACAGATTTCTAATTATACTACAATGCAGTGTATATGTGATAATAGTTAAATACAGTAAAGTTGATTACTGAAACAGGTTAGTTACACAACCCAGCACAAGGCAACATGTAAGAGCTAGGTATTATTGTTGCTGTTTCAAAACAGTAGAAGTACGAGATTTAGAAATTTCAGTTTGATGAAATACATATGTAATATCATGTACAACATCATGAAGTTTGGGACTGCATTAAAAGAAAGTAGTAAAAGGTACAATTAAATGTTCCTGAATTTTTTCATAAATAGTCCAGCACCTTTCATTCCCCTATATATAATAGTTACCCTATAGCTAAGACTTGAACCATTCCCTTTATTTTTTTCTTTAACTTTTAGGAACAGCATAATCTTCAGACATGTGAAATACTGTTCCTAAGAAAATAAGGAAGAAAGAAAAAATATGACCATATTAGAATATCTGCTTGTTTAAGGGGAAAAATGGTTTAAGGTGATAAAATGAGAGAGGAGATATGTCTGAAACTAGGTAACAGAGATTGGGTTCAGGAAACTTTAAAAAGATAGTTTGTTACCCAGAATATATACTATATCAGGAACTCAAAATACAAAAATTATGGCATGAATAAGCTGCTGCAGGAAATAGAGGAAGATTCCATCATGATACTATATAAACATGACAATTTCAGATGATTTTTGTTGTTGTTTGGTTGTTTGGTTGTTTTTTCTTCTTGTATCTGGGGCGAGGGGGTTTGCTGACCACCAGTCTTAGTATATGTGATCAAATCCTTTTTGTCTGTCTCATCAAAGTGTCCAGATAAGCAGGATTCAAAGCCACTCCAGTGAAACTTGCAAACTCTCCTGGTTCTTACCGAATTTGAAGGGCATCATCATTAAGTCTTTTGACTATCTCTATCTCTATTTCCCTTGCAAAAACCTATCTAAGCCTGAAGAGGTTTAAGTCCATCACCAGTTTGATCACTGCAAAAGTGATGATTTTTATTTTATTTTATTCTTTCATTTATGTGTTTATTTATTTGTTTTTGTCTACTGCAGCTCTGAAGATATTACATCCTGAATTTACATGGAAAAAAATCATAGATTTTTGAATCGCTAAAATATTAAACAATTAAGAGTAAAGGTAAATTACTGCATTTTTGTTATCAGTAGACTTGTTATAATCACAAGAAATAGGAAGAATTAAAAAATCTTGTATTTATGACAAATCATTTATGGAGCTAGTCTATAGACACTTAATTCTTTAAGAGATTTTTATAGTATGGGCAAGGGAATAGGAGAGTAATGTGATCCCTAACTCTCTCCACCTATAGGATGGAAATAATTTATTATTAAAGTGTGGAGAGTGGAGTGGTAATAGGGCAAAGGGTTGTTATTTCTGCTCTTAAATTAAGTCTATAGGCTAGGTAAACTGCACTGTACAACAGTGGTAGATATTGGTACTTTACTGTTCCAACTTCTCCCTTGTCATTCTTATTCACATTTGATTTTCAGAGAAATACAAACTTATTAAGTGTCTAATATCCTGTAAACTCTAAAACTCTAAAACTAGGAAAGAGAAAGACAAAGCAAAGACAAATTGTCTATTCCATTAAGGAGTTTATAATCTACTCTGAAATAAAACAAAACAAAAACAGTGAATTGATAAATAAATACATTATTATTTGAGGAGGAGGGAAACATGTTAACAAGTCAGGAGGAAGGGCTTTAGAAGATGGTACATGAGCTGAGTCTTGAAGGAAAGTGCGGATTCTAAAAGGCAAGAGAAACTTTTCAGTTACATGAAACAACCTGTCTGTGGAGACAAGGAATGTCAAGTTGTACAAAATGAGAGAGAGAAGACAATTTTTCTTGTTTTCTGATTTTTTTGGGGGGGTGGGGAAGGAGAAAGATACAAATATAGAGTAGAAAAACAGCTCTTAGAATAAAAATTCAGATTCAGTTCCTGCAACCTTGAAAGTAATATTTGAGTCTTTTCTTTCAGCCCACACAGCTAATGAAATGTCGAGCCCTGCCAATCCATTTAATGGCAGCTGTGAGGGTTGTATATGAAGGCACAAGCAACGCAGGTACATAAAGTAACTAGAGTCCAGTTTTGTACCTTTTTATTCAGTCACCCATCCTAGAAGTGTCTTCTATGATTGCAGAAAAAAAAGTCTTTGTTCTTTGTCTTGTTCCACCCTGCTTTTGTTCCCATTTCAGACTAAGCTGTCTCACCGAGCCACTTATTCTAAGAAACTCTATCTTCTGGTCCTTTAATTCAAACTCAATGCACTCTGTATCTGGCTGCCCAGAGTCCAAGAAATAGGCTTATCTTAAAGCCTTTGTTTAGTTGTTTAGATTGTGTCTATCACTTCATTACCCCATTTGGGGTTTTCTTGGTGAAGATGAAGGAATGGCTTACCATTTCCTTCTTTAGCTCATTTTATAGAGGAGGAAACTGAGGCAAATAGGGTTAAGTGACTTGTCTGGATTCGCAGAACTAGTATCTGAAGCCAGATCTTAACTCAAAAACTGTCTCCAGGCCCAGCATTTTATCCACTGCACCACCTAGCTGCACCGTCTTAAAGCCTAGTTTCTGCATATTAAGGTAGAACGACCTTAGGCTATTCACTTCTCTTTCTAGCAGTCTAAATACTCATATATACCTAGATCCTAAAAGTAATCTATTCAGTTCAAAGCTCAGCTCTGTTGTCTTTTTCACCATTCCAAGTTGTCATATAAACTCTTAATTATTAGCATATATAAAAGCCAATTAAAGTGGATTATACAAGACAAATGTCAAGACTGGAGTTGCCAGAAAAATACTGAGGCATTATGAAGGACATTTTTATAAAAGATGACTTTGAAAAGGATTTAATTTTTAACTGAAGGAGGAAAAAGAAACAGACCATTACATGGTTCAGAATTATTAATGCATAGAAATAGCAGTTCTACACTTGTTCTGCTATTGTGATATTTTCAGTAATTAAAGTAGACCCTGACTAAACCAGAAGGCTAACGATGTGGAACTGTACACAGAAAAGCAAACATGAATTACTGATCTGAATAACTGAAGGAGAAACATGAAGGGCATTATAGAGATTACTTTAGAGAATTAAACACATGCACACACACACACACACACACACACACACACACACCCCACTTTTATAATTGGGTTCTTATTAACAACAGCATTCAAGCAGCCCATAGCTCTATGGGAGAGAGCCCTGTGTTTTCTTCTAATTTAATGCCATAAACTGCATGGAAAAATACTTTATTGTATTGTTTGGAAAATTATCATACTGTTTAAATCCAGCTTTTATGTGACTGGAGTTTGCTTGTAGCCAGAATGTTGCCTGACCTCAATAACTTTCTCACAGTATTAATAATAACTCCAAGGAATTTCAGGTTCCTCTAGGTCCTAGATCCATACAAAGTATTCTTGTTTTTGATCCCTATACGCAGGACTTGGTTTGGATCCACCAAAGCTTATGTTTTGGATTTCTTCGAGGGGATTTGTATCTGAATCCTGCATGATACTGTTGTCAGATGATTCCTGTCTGTTTTATGTGTAGGAATTTTCATCAAAATCCTATATAATGGAAGCCTTGTAGACCTTTAGCATAGGGAGATGCTCCTTTTTGACTCTCTCTACTGAACTGCCTAATTTCTTTCTAAAACTGTTTTAGATTTTGGGGTAACTTCTCATGAACAACTGCCTGACATATATACATATTATTCTTATGAGAAATTGTACCTTTCCTCAATGTGAGTTGGTTAAAAAGTTTAATTGTCCCTACCAAGTAAAAATGTCCATTTGGACCACCATATTCATGAGATAATGTCTATCCAGAGAATGACTAGTGTGAAAATGACTTTCTTAACTCCTACAAGAACTCTGAGCATAAAGCTATTAATTTCTTCTTTTCAATCTGCATGGCCTATGATTCTCTCAAAAAGCTAAGAGGTAATAGTTTCATTTTTTAACAAAAAAGTATGCATATAAACTCCATGGCATTTCAATTCCCAACACCAAAGTATTATCCTAAATAATTTGACTGATCTAGTTTAGGAAAAAAAAATATGTAGTGAATTAGCTAGTGTTTTCTATAGAAGCCTATCTTTGATTAAATTAATTTCCTATTTTCAGAGTTAGTGGTTAATACCTGGAGGTAGAAAATTGGGTGGTAAAACAATTGAACAGAATGAGAGTAACAGTGGTTCAGAAATATACTTGAGCTATATATGCAAAGTTTCTATAATTTCTAGAAGAATATATGGATTTCTTTGGTGAGTCTATTTCAGGGATGTACTGGTATATTTTTAACAGTTGACTCCCTGGGTGAGTGAAGATTTATGCATAACAATTTAAAGTATGATCTACATTATCACTTCCTTCATCACTTTAATTCTAGACAATAAAACAGCAAATCTTGATTTTTATCATGTGCTGATTTCTGAGGTGTAAATGATCACACTAAAAATTTAACAATAGCTCTTGTGAGTCAATTTGAATTGACTCTAGCACTATGTTCACAGTAAAGCAGAAGAGTCCAATTTATATTGCTTGACCTTTACTCAGTCTTCCACATGAAGTCTCAGCAGCACTGGATGCTGATGATTACCATTTTGCCTGGACATTCTCTCATCTCTGGGTTTTCATGACAGCAGTCTGATTCTCTTACATGTCTGATTGTCCTTTAAGTATGAGTGTCTCCCAAGGTTCTGATCTCCTTCTTCTCCTCCTCCTTCTCCTTCTTCTTTTTAAAAATCTCTCTACTATCTCAATTTATGATCCTATCAGCTCCCATCTACTATCACATCTATGTAGCCAGCCCATTCCTGAGTTTCAGTCACACATGACCACATAGACATTTCAAACTGCATGTCAGGGTAGGCATTTCAAAAATCATCATATTCAAAAGCAAACTCATTATTTTTCTACTCCAAACATCCTTAAAGTTCGGACCTTCCCTGTTGTTGTTGAACCTTCCTTATTTTTGCTCTCCCAAGCACCCAGTTACCCAAACTTGTTGCATTGTCATTTCTCAGTCTCACTCTACACATCCAATGAATGCCCACAACTTGAAAATTCTTTATCCCCATCTCATGCATGTGCCCATTTCATTCAAACAGCCACCACCCAAGTCAGGCCCTCATCTCCTTTCACTTAGACAACTGCAAAAGTCCTCTGTGTTTTCTTCCTTACCCATCTCCACATCTCCACATCTTACACATACTCTGCATGTCTGCCAGATAGTTTTCCTAATACCTAGGTCTGGCTCTATCATTCTCACCCTCTATTGGATTGCAGTTTACTGAATAAGGGATGAGAATTCCTCTGCTATTTAAAGCTCCTCACAATTAGTTATTATATATACTTCATATCTTCGCCAGCCTTTACATATTGCTTTCTTCTATACACTTTACAGCACAGTTATACTGGTCTACTTGTTCATTATATGTCACATTCGATCTCTTATCCCTGTGCATCATTTTCCATGCCTTCTTTCCTCTGTATACAAGAACCTCTGGTCTCAATTCAAAATCCAATCCCAGCTGTAAAGACTGTTCCTCTGAGGTTACATTACGGATACCTGTTAGTTCCCATATGAGCTCTTCCACTAAAAAAAAAAAAATCCTGAAGAACAGGGATTGTTTGTTCTTTCTATCTGAATCACTAAGGCTTATCACAGTGCCATTCACATAATAGGTGTTTAATAAATGTTTATTTGATTGATTGCATGATGTAATAACTACCTCTTCACTAAACAGGCCTTCACGTAGAGACTGGATGACCATTTGTCAAGGATTTATAATGAGGATTTTTGAATGCATAATTTGGCCTATAATGTCTTCTGAGGCCCCTTCCTTTTTTGAATTGTTTGTCTTTATTTCCTTTGGGTATGTTCTCATGAACAACTGCCTGACATATTCACATATTATTCTCATGAGAAATTGTACTTTTCCTCAATGTGAGTTGGTTAAAAAGTTTTATTTTAATACAAAGTGAAAATGTCAATTTGTACTACCAAATTCATGAGATAAGATAATGTCTATCCAGAGAATTACTAGTATGAAAATGCAAGGGGCTGGCACGTAACAGTCTCTATTTATGAAAATAATTTAATTAAAAAATATTCTCAGTTTCAAATTCACTCCTTCCCTCAGGACTCTCTCCTCAACCTTCTGATAAGTCAAGAAATATGATATATATGATTTTATACATATACATATATGTGTGTGTATATATATATATATATATATATGATGTCATTCCAAAACATATTTCCATATTAGTCATGCTGGGAAATGGAGGGGGAAAAAAGCAAGGAAAACAAGTGAAAGAAAATCTGTTTCAATCTATACTCAGTGTTAATCAGTTTTCTCTCTGGAAATGGATAACATTTTTCATCATGAGTACTTTGTAATTGTCCTGGTTGGTAAGAATAGCTAAGACCTTCAGAGCTGATTGTCATTATAGTATTGATGCTGATGTATACATTTTTCTCTTAGAACTCTAATTTGCATCAGCTCATATAAGACTTTACCAGATTTTTTTCTCAAATCACCACTTTATCTTACAGCACAATAGAATTCCATCACAATCATGTATTCTGATTTGTTCATGCATTCCCCAGTTGATGGGCATCCTTTTAGTTTCTAATTCTTTGCCATCATAAAAAAGCTGCTATAAATGAGTATATGCGCAACACACACACACAAACACACATACATGTGTGCACCCATATGTATCTTTTTCCTTTGATCTCTTTGGGGTATAGATTTAATAGTGCTATTTCTAAGTCAAAGAGCATGAAACTTTACAGCTCTTTTGGGCATAGTTTTAAATTGTTCTCCAGAATGGTTGAACCAGTTCACACTCTAAAAGGAGTGCATTAGTGTATCTATTTTTCCACATCCCCTCCAGTCCTTGTCATTTACATTTTCTGTCACGTTAGCCAATCTGGTGGGTGTGAAGTAGTATCTCAAAATTGTTTTTGTTTCAAATTTCTCTAATTATTAATGATTCAGATTTTATGAGACTTGATATTTTTATTTGTTTTTCTGAAAATTGATTGTTTACAACATGTAATCATTTAATATTTGGAGAGTGGTTCCTCTTTTTATAAATTTGACTCAGTTCCCTATAGATTTGCAAAATGAAATCTTTATCAGAGAAATGTAAATTTTTCCCCAATTTCTTGACTTATTTTTCATTTTCTACTTGACTTTATTTGTGCCAAACCTTTTTTTAATGCAATCAAAATTATTCATTTTACCTGTCATCATGCTCCTTATCTCTTGTTTAGACATGAACTCTTCCCTTTTTCAAAGTTCTGATGCATTTTTTCCTGTGCTCCCATAATTTACATATATATATATATATATATATATGTATATATATATATATATATATATCTGAATCACGTACCTTTTTTTAGCTTATCAGACAGACACACAATTGTCTTATGACAAATGCTTAATTGAACTAAACTCCAATCACTAATTGTGATATGTAATAGTCATTAGGACAACTTTTGTGTTGTGGACCATGTTGGAAATTCGGTGAATCCTACAGAGCTCTTCTCAAAATTATTTGCTGCCTCTATTCATAATTTAGGGAAATGCTAAATTTCAGTTTTATGTTAGTGAAAATACATTTTTTCCTCACCCAAATTAAAAAATCTCCTGAAATCTAGGATCTATTCACTCCTGAATTAAAGAAATGAGGATAATTCTCACAGTAGATCATAGAGAATCTGAAAAGTTTCCCAGGCATTGAGTGTAGCTTATCAAATTCTGAGGAGTATTTCATAGAATCATAGATTAGGGGAGGAAAGAAACCTGATGATCTTCTAGATTAATCCCCTCACTTGACAGCAAATTGAAGCCCAGAGATATTAATAAACATGCTCAAGGTTATACAGATAATAAATAATAGCATTAAAAATTGAACTTTTTTTCTCCGTAGTTACTCCAATCTTATTATTGTAATAATGATCCATGTCATTTATGTAACCTTTTATAATTTGTAAAGTATTTTAACATTCATTATTTTCCCTGAATTGAGAACAACCCTGTGTACCAATCAGGGAGGGTATTAGAGCTCATTTAAAGTAAGGAAACTGAGAACTTTAAGGGGTTTGGCCTATAATCATCTGTACCACTTACAGGACCTTCATATATTGGGTTCACATATTTCATAAATGAGGTGAGGATTTTGAAGTGATATATGTTTAGGGAAAGGGCTACTAAAAGACATTCATGTGGAAAAGCATAATGTGACTCATAATAGTATGATGTAGCAGCCATAAATGCTAATATCTTAAACAACATTGAGAAAGGCATAGTGTATAGCTGTTATGGGAATCTGAAGATCTTCCTTGCCCCTAGGCTCTTTGACAGGCTTAAGTGACTCTGAGAACCTTCCCTGGTTTGAAAATATACTCTGCTCCCTAAAGGGCTGAATGTGGTCACATGGAGCCTGTGGCAGGAAGCTTGTTTTTCAGGAATGCCCACCTTATTACTTTGGACAGTGGGTCAAGAGGGCTGTGACAGTCTCTGATCCAAGAGAAGGCTATATATACTGCTGATTTGAGGATTTGCTTTGGGGCTCACTTTGAGAAGAGTTGTGTGATTTGGCCACATGAGACTCTGTGAAGCCGTTGAGCCCCCCAGCTTTAAAAACCCAGATATTGGTGCTTCCCTCTCTGGTAACTGACTAGGTATGGATGTGATGGTCAGATGGTTGGAAGCTCGTCTGCTGATCTGTTTGTCTGTTTGTAATTTCTGCTTGTAACTGTATTCTCTGAAGTTCAGGGTGCTGACTTTTTCCCCTGAACTACGTCAATGATATATGTTTGTCTGACTAAGGTAAGACTGTTAACCCATTTTGAGTTGCTTTCCTTTAGAAAAGCATATCTAAGTACCTGAGCTAGCAGCCATCCTGGGTATGCTAGGGCGCTTGCTGTTACAATAGCCAAGGTGTCAAATACATGACCTTTGGGTCTTGGGGTCCACAACACTCCCCAGTGCAACTAAACCAGATTAAAATACAAATTGAGAAATATTTAATAAAATAAAATATAGATAACTTTACTTTTAAAAATTATGTGGAGCCTGAAGTGCTCTTTATGTACAGATTGGTGGCCCCCATTTCTATTGGTATTTGACAGCACTGGTACATAGGATGCTCACAATCTCACTATGCTGTATTCCAGTCATAATTAATGGGGTGTTTTGAGTCTACCTCTAGAAAAGGTATTAATAAGCTGCATGTCATCTTGAAGGGCACTGAGTTGTGAGAAAGAAGCATTAAAATTGTTTGGTTGAGTTCTATAGATCAAAACTCAGAGGAAGGAGTGGAAATGGAAACAGATAAATTGGGATTTTATTAAAAAAACAAATAAAACTTCTTACCAATTAGAGTCACCTAAAAGTTATGGAATGGGCCTCCCTGGAAAGTCACACTGCAATAGTGAATAGACTGGATGGCTACTTGGATCCAGTATACAGTAATGTTCAGGTATGGGTTAGACTGCATTAGGTAGACTTGGAAATCCTTTTCAAATCTGGGATTCTGTGATGCAGTAATTTTACTCCTCCTTTTTTCTGCTTTTATCTTCTGAAGACAAAAGTTATTTTCACTAATGAGGAAGAGGTCATAGAAATTATATTGCTTTAATTAGGTGCTTCTTGTAAATTGTCAGAACAACACAATCACAACTTTTTGTGCATAATTAAATTACCACAAGGAATCAAACAAAAAATGGTACAACTATATTTAAATAATTATGGAGGGAAAGTTGACTTCAGCAACCATTTGTTAACTCTTTGTTTTATAAAAAGCACTCTGGTCAATTGGGTAGCATAGAGAAGACATAGACCCTGCTCTCAAAGAGTTAACAATCTAGCCGGGAGATCATATGTACAGAAATATTATAACTACAAAACAGAACTGTGGTACAGAATGAAACATGAGAGGTACAAAATGTAATATTCGAGATCTGAAGAAAAAGATGAATCATGTAGTATTTTTAAGACGAATGGTACCGAGTTCATCTGTCTCATACAGAAAACAATTCTAATTGTTTACTCTCTGAGAGTCAATGTATTTTCTCATCTCAGGTATTTTACCGAACTGCAATTGGCCCTTAGAAAAATTATTGAATGTCTCTGGGTTTGTTTCCTCTCATTTCCAAATGATAGGGTTTTACTAAATGATAACTAAAATTTATCATGGCTCTAAAATTTTATATAATTTGATTTGATCTTATTCTCTGTTAAGAATCTCTCTTCCTGATGCACTGAAAATTCTATGTGCTTTTTTAATATGTTGCTTCTAATCCACTGAAGTACAGTTCAAGCTGACTTTCTTCTTACTACCCAAAAATATTGTTTTTTCCTAATTCTTTGCTTCTCCTGAATAAAACAAATAACATCATTTCTATTTGCCTCCTGCCAGAGGCCTAGGTTCCCTTTTTATTGAACTGTTATGCAGTTTTTTATTGAGAGACACTTGGTGGTTATATTTTCAATCCTTAAGTATGGTTATCCTCAAGTTTGCTGAATATTCATCTATATCACATCTACCCTCTGTGTTTTTGTCTTTGTTTTCTTCTCCCACCCACTAAGGCTCATTCCTGGGAGCTCTTTCTTCTCCTTGTATAATATCTCACTTGCTAGCCTTTTTAGCTTCCATAGTTTCCATTATGATCTCTTTTTAAAATAATCCCCATACATGTATATGTGTATATACATGCACATGTATGTACACATGCATGTATTATATGTGTGTAGTCATTTACATACAAAGATCAAATTATATCATGTGTGTGTGTGTATACACACACACACAGTGCCATATACTAAAATGCATGCACACATATTATTATGGTTCAGTAGTCTCAGTCATGTCCCACTCTTTGTGAAACCATTTCGGATTTTCATGGCAAAGATACTGAAGGTATTTGTCATTTCCTTTTCAGGCTCATTTTACATACGAGGAAACTGAGGCCAACAGAATTAAAGTGACTTTCCCAGGGTCACACAGTTAGAAAATGCCTGAGGCTGTATTTTAAATCTGGTCTTTTGAACTCTAGGACCAGCACTTTACCCACTGTGACACCTAGCTGCATAAATACACACACACACACACACACACACACACACACACACACACACACACAAACAAACAATAATCTCTCTCCCCTGGCCTCCAGTATCATGTCAGTAACTACTTTTTAGATAACTTAAATTGGATAGCCTATAGACATCTCAAGCTCAATTTTTCCAAAACAGAATAATACATCATCTTTACCCCTAAATCTTCTCCTTTTCTGAGATTTCCTAATACGATAGGATACCAAAACACTCCTGATCACCCTGATTTGCAAACTCAAAGTCATCCTCAGATTTTCATTTACTCATTTCCTATGTCAAATCTACTGTCAATTCTTATTTTCACTACCATAACATTTCTCATCAGTGTTCTCTCCAATCATAGAACTACCACC
Organism: Pseudocheirus occidentalis; assembly: GCA_028646575.1. Classification (NCBI taxonomy): domain Eukaryota; kingdom Metazoa; phylum Chordata; class Mammalia; order Diprotodontia; family Pseudocheiridae; genus Pseudocheirus; species Pseudocheirus occidentalis. The sequence goes on from CM053599.1 coordinate 78,830,791, forward strand.
CTGGTCCAAGCCCTCCTTTCTTCTCATTTAGATTACAGTATGCTTTTTTTAGATCTCCTTGCCTTAAGTCTCTACTCTACTCTAATCTATCCTCTGCTAAACTGCCAAACCAGTTTTCCAAAACTACAGGCCTGATCATGGCAAAACTAATATAAAAAGTCCAGTAGCTCTCTAATATGTCTTAGATTAAATCTAAAATCCTGTTTGACATTTAAAGATCTTCACAACCTGTTCTCTTCCTTCCTTTATAATGTTCTTATTCTTTACTCTTTTCCATGCATATTATGATACAGTGTGCTTGCTATTTCTCTCCCACAATGCTCCATTTCCTATCTCATTTCTTTTTACTATTGGTCTCTGATGCCTGAAATATTTCTTCCTCCTCTCTTCCACTTCATGACATAGATACATTTCTCTCTCTCTCTCTCTCTCTCTCTCTCTCTCTCTTTTTGTCTCTCTCTCTCTCTCTCTCCCTCCACCCCCCCTCTCTCTCTCACACACACACACACACACACACACACAAGTCTGGGGTCTTTGGTTAAGGCTACATTTACATCTTAGCATTCTAAGCGTGCCCTTGAGTCAGGAGTAACTGTCTAATGCCATCAGCTCAAGCCATGACTGTTGTGATCCTCCCCTCCACCCAGATTATCAGCTAAGAATCATTTAGTTAGCATGCCTTAAATAACTTTGAGAATGGAGAGAACTTTCAGGAGCTAGGATGGCAGAATAAGAAGTAAGTTGCTCTCACTCTCCCTTATTGACCTCTGAAAGTCCAGACAGTATTCCCCAAGGAAAAACCTCTGAAATGGTTGAGCCAGCAGAAAGATTGGGTGCATCAGATTTGTAGCTCAGGAAGCTTGCCTCTTGCTCTGGTGGAGGAGGAGTAATAAAAGATGGGAGGCCAGTAAGACAGTGGACAGTGGCAAGCCCCACCTAAGTAAAACAAGGGGACATCTTGAGTCCCAGGGTGGTGGAACAGGGAAGTGTCAGTACCAGGAACTCCAGTGTTTTGGCACAAGCATGGAAACTGGAAGACTCCAGCTTAGAAAACCACCACATGCACTGATGGGCAGGGGTCCTCCACTAGCCAGACCTCCCAGTATTCAGTACAACATCAGGAGGCACAGGTCCAGGCTGGAAGACATCCTCCAGCAACAAAACCTCCCAGTACTTATAAAAAAAAAGTCCAGGTGAGCAGACACACTCCAGGGGCCAGATCCCCCTCAACTCCACCCTGAGAGCTTCAGTGTTACTGACCCCAGCTAAACACCAGATAAATTACCAGATGTGTACAGCCTCTAGCTCCTGAGGCCCCAGGACATAAGGCTAGTGACCAGGTCCTGAGCTAGCACAAGAAATATGGGTCAGTGACCCTGTGCTTCAGCAGGACTAGAATTTTAAGCCAGAAAATAGGCTGAGCAAAAAGTGGAAATGGACAATGACCACAAATTTTTACTATGGGTTCAGGGAAGATCAAGGCACAAATTCAGAAGAGGACAACATTGTCGATGTACCTACATTTGAAACCTCACAGGGAAATATGAGCTGGTCTCAAGTCCAAAAATATCTCCTTGGAAGAGCTCAAGAAAGATTTTAAAAGTCAAATAAGAGGGTTAGAAGAAAAAATTGAGAAAAGAAATGGGAAGTATAAAAGAGACAATAGCTAAGAAAAGGAAGGATAAAAATTAAGTATAGAAAGCAAGTTCTTAAAAAATACAATTCACCAAATTTGAAAAAGGTACATTGAAGAAAGTAACTCCTTAAAAAGCAGAAAAACTCACTGTAGAGAAGAACATTTTAAGAAGTAAAAGGGACCAAATGGAAAAAGGAGGTATAACATCTAGTTGAAGATTTTTTTTAACATTTTGTTAAAAATTAGAACAGGGCAAAGGGAAGGGAATGACTCCGTGAGACATTAAGAATCAAACAAAATCAAAAGAATTAAAAAATAGAAAAAATGTAAAATACCTCATTGGAAAAACAATTGACCTGGAAAACAGATATAAGAGAGATCATTTAAAAACTACTGGACTATCTGAAAGCCACAATAAAAAAAGAGCCTAGAAATCATCCTTTAAGTAATTCTCAAGGAAAATTTCCCTGATATTCTAGAACCAGAGGGCAAAATAGAAATTGAAAGAATTCACCTATCATCTCTTCAAAAAGATTCCAAAAAGAAAACTCCCAGGAATATTATAGCCAAATTCCAGAGTTCCCAGGTCAAGGAGAAAATATTGCAAGCAACCAGGAAGACACAATATGTGCATTTGGGAAACACAATCAGGATAACACAAGATCTAGCAACTTCTACATTAAGGGATCAAAAACTTAGAATATCATATTCCAGAAGTCAAAGAAGCTAGAATTAAAATCAAGAATCACCTACCTACAAAAACTGAGTATAATGCTTCAGGGTGAAATATGGTTATTCAATGAAATAGATGACTTTCAGGCATTCTTGATGAAAAAAAACAGAGCTGAACAGAAAATTTCACTTTCAAATACAAGAAGCAAGAGAAGCATGAGAAGGTAAGCAGGAAAAAGACATCAAAAGGAACTTATTAAAGTTGAAGTATTTACATTCCTACATGGAAAAATGATAATTGTAACTCATGAGACTTTTCTCAGTATGAGGATTGGTGAAAGGAATATAGATAGATAAACAGATACATATATATATGTATGTATATGTATATACCTATATATATACATATACATGTGTATGTGTATATGCATGCATGCATATGTATATGTATGTATATATACACACACATATATCTACATGTATGTATGTATAGGAGGATGTGTGTGTATGTGATTGTGTGTATTCGTCTGTACATGTATTCAAATAGGGCACAGGATCAGTTGAATAGGAAGGGATGGTATCTAAAAAAATAAAATTAAGAGGTAAAAGAATATAATGAGAGGAGAAAAGGGGAGATAGAATAGGATAAATTATCTCATAAAAGAGGCAAGAGAAAACTTTTACAGTGGAAGGGAAGAACAAGAAGGTGAAAAGGAATGGATCAACTTTACTCCCTTTGAATTTGGGTTAAGGAGGCAATAACATACAAACTCAGATGGGTATCTTACCCTACAGGAAAATGCGGGGGGGGGCGGGGAACAGGATAAGAGGAGAGATGATAGAAGGGAGGGCAGATTGAGGGAGAGAGTAGTTAGAAGCACACACTTTTGAAAGGGGACAGGCTCAAAGCAAAAAATAGAGTAAGTAGGGGGTGGGATAGGATGGAGGGAAATATAGTTAGTCTTTCACTATATAACTACTATTGAAACATTCTGCATAACTACACATGTAAACCTATATTGAATTGTTTGTCTTCCCAGTTGGGATGGGAGAGGAGAAAAGAAAGGAAAGAATCTGGAAATCAGTTTAAAAAAATGTTTAAAAAATGTTTTGAACATGCAACTTGTAAATAAGATATACAGGCAATGGAGTATAGAAATGCATCTTGATCTACTAGAAATTTGGGGGGTAGAGTGGGGCAGGATATAAGAGAATAGATTTTGTGAAGGGGTATTCAGTCGACTATCTTGGGGTGGCAGTTAGGGTAGAGAGAGGGAGAAAATTTATAATACAAATTCTTGTGGAAATGAATGTTGAAAACTAGAAATAAATAAATAAATTGGGGAAAAAAGAAATAGATGATAAAACTATACTAATGGGGGATCTCATCCTCCCTGTCTCTGAACTAGATAAGTCTGACCACAATATAAACAAGAAGTTAAGGAGATAAATGGAATTTTAGAAAAGTTAGATATGGTTGACCTCTGGGGAAAAAAAAACGATAAAGGATACAATGGAATGTAACATTTTATTAGTATTACATGGGCACTTAAACAAAAATTGACCACATATTAGGGCATAAACCTCACAATTCAATGCAGAAAAGCAGAAAAAAATTTAAATACATCCTTTTCAAATAATGATACAATAAAAATTACATATAACTTTTGGAAAGCCATGGAAAGATAGACTAAAATTAATTGGAATTAAATTATCTAATGCCTAAGAATGAGTAAGGCAAACAACAAATCATTGAAACAATTAATAACTTCATCTAAGGGAAGGACAATAATGAGACAACATACCCAAACTTATGGGATGCAACAAAAGCAGTGTTACTGAAAGTTTTATATCTCTAAATGTTTACATGAATAAAATATAGGAAGAGGATATTGATGAATTGGGCATGCAACTTAAAAAGCTAGGGAAAATATCTCTAATTAAATACCAAATTAGAAATATTGAAAACTGAAGGGGAGATTAGTAAAACTGAAATTAAGAAAATTACTGAAGTAGAGAATAAAAGTAAGAGTTAGTTTTATGGGATAAATCCAGAATACACTAAACTTTGGTTAATTTAATAAAAAAAAATAAGAAATAAGAAACCAAATTTGCAGTATCAAAAATGAAAAGGGTAAATTCACCACCATTAAGAGGAAATAAAGATAATTAGAAGCTATTTTGCTCAACTGTATGCTAATAAATTTGACAGCTTTAAAGAAATGGATGAATGTTTACAGTAATACAAATTTCTTAGATTAACAGAAGAGGAAATACTTAAATAACCTCATTTTAGTTTAAAAAAAAACCTGAACAAACCATCAACAAACTCCCTAAGAAAGAATCTCCAGGGTCAGATGGATTTGCAAGTGAATTCTATCAAATATTTAAAGAACAACTAATTTAAGTACTATATAAACTATTTGGCAAAATATGAGAAGCATGATTCTTTCCAAATTCTTTTCATGATGGTACCCATATCTAAACCAGGAAGAATAAAAACCAAGAAAGAACATTTTAGACCAATTTCCCTAAGGAATATATATATGCAAAAATTTTAAATAAAATAGTAGCAAAGAGATTACAGCAACTTATCTCAAGAATAATGCATTATTTCTAGGTAGGATTTATACCAGAAATGCAGGGTTGGTTCAATATATTAGGAAAACTATCGGCATAATAACAAAATTCATCTGGAAGAACAAAAGGTCCAGAATATCAAGAAAATTAATGAAAAGAAATGCTAGGGAAAGTGATCTAGCCATACCAGATCTTAAATTGTATTATAAAGCAGTAATCATCAAAACTACTTGGTAATGGCTAAGAAATAGAGTGGTGGATCAGTGGAATAGCTTAGACAAGACATAATAGTAAATTACTATAGTAATCTACTGTTTGATAAATCCAGTCTTGAGCTTCTAGGATAAGAACTCACTATTTAACAAAAACTGCTGGGAAATCTGGGAAATAGTACAGTAAGAATTAGGCATAGACCAACATCTTATACCCTACACCAAAATCAAGTCAAAATGGATACATGATTTATATGAAAGACTGAAATGGTAAGCTAACTAGGAGAGCAAGGAATGGTTTACTTGTCAATCTATGGAGAAGGGAAGAATACATGACCAACCAAGCAATAGAGAGCATTATGAAATGCAAAATGGATGATTTTTATTATATCAAAGTGAAATTTTGTGTACAAATTCATTTCAACCAATATTAGAAGGGAAGTAGAAAACTGGGCAACAAATTTTTTATAGCCAGTGTCTCTGATAAAGAGCTCATTTTAAAAATATATAGAAGACTAAGTCAGATTTATAATAATACTGATAAATTGTCAAAAAATACAAACAGTACATTTTCAGATGAAGAAATTAAAGCTATCTATAGCAGCGGTTCTCAACCTGTGGTTCACAACCCTTATGGGGGTCAAACAACCATTTCACAGGGGGTGCCAAAGACCATTTGAAAACACATATTTCCGATGGTCTTAGGAACTGAGACACCACTCCTCTATGTGGCTCAAGGTGAGTCTGCCCACATACAGATATGTCCACATACGAGTATTAAAGGGTGGCGGCATTAGGAAGATTGAGAACCACTGATATATAGTGATATGAAAAAAATGCTCTAAATCACTTTTGATTAGAGAAATATAAATTAAAACAAATCTGAGGTACCATATCACACCTATCAGATTGCCTAACATGACAAAACAAGAAAATGATAAATTTTGGAGAGGATGTGGGAAAAATGAAACACTACATATTTTTGATGAAGTAAGTAACTTATCCAAACATTCTGAAGAGCAATTGGAACTATGCTCAAAGGGCTATAATTGCATGTCCTTTGACCCAACAATACCACTTCTAGGGCTGTATCTCAAAAAGATCATAAAAATAGGAAAAGGACCCACATGTCCAAAAATATTTATAGCAAATCTTGTAGTGGTGGCCAAGAATTGAAATTCAGGGGATGCCCATCAGTTGCGGAAGGCTGAACAAGTTGTGGTATATGAATGTGATGGAGTATTATTATTCTACAAGAAATGATGAGTAGGGAGACTTCAGAGAAACCTGGAAAGACTTATATGAAATGATCCTCAGTGAAGGCAGCAAAATCAGGAGAACATTTTACATACTAATAGCCACATTGTGTGAAAACTCACTTTCATAGACTTGATTCTTCTCAGCAATGTAAGGACCTAAGGCAACTCCAAAAGACTGAGGATGGAAAATAATATCCACATCCACAGAAAGAACTATGGAATCTGAATGCAGATTGAAACATACTTTTTTCTCTCTTTTTGTTGTTTTGTTTTCTTCTTTCTTGTGGTTCTTCCCATTTGTCCTAATTCTTCTTGACAACGTGACTAATGTGAAAATATGTTTAATATGAATGTATATGTAGAGCCTATATCAGATTGCATGCCATCTTGGGGAGAGTGATGAAGAGGAGGTA
>CM053599.1:78838062-78870216 GCA_028646575.1 Pseudocheirus occidentalis
ACCTAAGTAGGCCCTTTCCTGGGCTGGGAGTCCGCCTAGCTCAGTCTCTCCGTGGGTTCTGTCCCTCTTGAATTCGTTCAGATTCACTTTTTAGCCTTTAGCGTTTAGCGCTAGAATGGCTCTGGCTGCGGCAGCGGCTTCTCCCCACTGCCCTGGGGTCAGGCATGTTTGCTGGCCTTGGCTCCAGACCTGCTGCGATGGGTTCCTCCTGCCGAACTGCCTTCAGCGGGGACGTGTTTTCTGCAGTTCCGTGGGTTTTGGAGCTGTAAAATTTATTGATTTTATGTGTATTTAAGGTGGCCGTGCAGGAGCTGCTGATCCTTGCTGCTTCTACGCCGCCATCTTGGCTCCACCCATCTCATCTCTGTTTTAAAATACAAACTTTCTAGTTTGGTATTAACAGCACTCTTTAACCTAACATTCACCTGCCTTTCCAGACTTATTTCTTTTTGAACTTTTTGCATTCTATTTTTTCAATCAAAATGGGTCAATTAGATGTTCCTTGTCACTGACACTCCATTTCCCACCACTCTGTTTTTGTACAGATTATTCCCCATCCCTGTAGTATATTACCTAGCCCCACCCCACCTCTGCCTTTCAGAATGCCTAGTTTTTTTGTCTCTTTGGAAAAAAAAATATTCAGTTCCATTTCCCTTTTTTTCTCTCCTCCCAATCACTGAGGAGGTGAGAAATGCAAAGCCCATTACAAATATTACAGTGACAACAAAATATCCCATATTAGCCATGTCCAAAAAAATAAAAAATAGGAAAACAAAACCACAAAAAATACTAATCTCAATTTAGACTTTGAGTCCACTATTTCCCTATCGAGAGATAGATAGCATGTTTCCTCATAAATGTTTTAGAATTGTGGTTAATCATTGTATTGATCAAAGTTCCTAAGTCTTTTGAAGTTACAATACCATTATTATTGATTTTATTTTCCTCCTGGCTGTGTTCACTTTAAAAAAAAATCAGTCCACACAAATCTCCCCACCTTTTCCTGAAACAATTCTCATTATCATTTCTTATAGCACAATGGTATTTCATTGCCTTCATATGCCACAAATTATTCAGCCATTACCTAATTGGTGGGCATCTCCTCAGTTTCCAATTATTTGCCAGAAGTTTATACATGAGCCTTTGTCTTTTTTGTTTGATCTCCTTAGGGCATAGAATTGGTAGTGGTAATCCTAGGTCAAGGGATACGCATAATTTAATACCTTTATGGATATGGTTTCAAATTGATTTCTAAAATGCTTGAGCCATTTCACAGCTCCATGAATACCTATTTTTCACAACCCATCCAGAATTTTCATTTTATTTTTTTTTTTTGTCAAATTAACCAATCTGATAGGGTTGAGGTTATTGACTTTTTTTTTAAGCTGACTTTCTAGAGTTCTCAAAATAAACCATCACATATGCTTAAAAATGTCATTTCCTCTTTGCCTATCCATATTCTTTTAATTTTGTTTGTGTTATTCTTATTCTTTTTACCACAGTGAGCATATCTGCTACATAATTGAACAGCAATTAAGGTAACAATACAGATAATGTTGGCTCTTGGTTTTAGATAGATACTAGCTATCATTTTAAGGAAAGCTTATTTTATTTCTGTTTTTAATAGTAATTGAAGTTATATTTTTTAAAAGTTATTTTTAATCAATTGAAATATTGAAATATTATTTTGGTTTAGTCATTAACATGTTCAAATATGTTTATAGTTGGTATGTTGTCTCATAAATGTCATATTTAATGAAATTATTGAGTGTTTCTATGACATTCTTTTATTCATTCATTCTTTAGTATTGTTAATTTCTGATTAATTTTTAACATTTTCTTCAAAGGTCTTTTATTGAATGTAAATTAATTTATTGTATTATTCTCAGAAATATTTCTGCCTTGATCCTTGTGAGGATTATTTCCTTTAAAATGGTCAATTTTTATGAAGGTGATAAATAGGTATAATTTCTGTTCTTATTCAACTTTCTCCAGAAGCCAACATATTTAACTTTTCTAAAATTATATTCCATCTTCTTAATTTCTTTCTAATTTATTTTATGGTCAGACTTACCTAGATCTGAGATGGAGTAAATTGAGGTCCAGGACCTTGATACTTTTTTTACTATTTATCTCTCATTTAGAATGTCCCTCAAGAATTTAGATGCTCTGCTATTTGGTGCCTACATCTTTAGTTTTGATATGAATTCATTGTCTATGAAACCTTTTTGCAAAATGTAATCTCCTTGTTTATTCCTTTTAATTAGGTTTATTTTTGCTTATTGTTACAAGTAATTTATACTGAAGTTATTCATAAAGCAGATGGTCCTAAAATATCAAAATAATAAAAAATGCTTTTATCATTTCTGTCTGATAAAAGACAACTTTGTTTGTTGAATTGTATTTTAGCAACATTCCTAGGAAGAACATTATTATTATTATTATTATCATTGAATGTAATGTCTTAAAATATATCTGCCTTAATAAAATCTTCAACTTGAGATTGATATTTTCTAGCACCAATAATTCAACTTTCCATAGCTAGGATGCTACATTTCATTTATTTTTATACTTTCTGAGTGTTAATTTATCTTGACTATGATACAGTTGAAAGTTATGAAAATTCTTCAGTATTGTCCATTTTTAAATCAAGGCCTTGAAAGAAATTAATCTTAAGTAATATTTTCCCAATCAGAAAGGGAAGAGGAAAAATGCATATGTGATGCAGGATATGTTCATTATACAAGAATAAAAGTTCACAATCTACATGGTCTCTACCCCAGTCCAAGGATCTGAATAATTTTAATAATTTCAATTCCAAGTTTTTTACAGTTTGGAACTCAGTTTTATTTTTGCTTGATTTGTGATAAAAATACATTTTATACAGAAACATTTTAAATAATTAACTTGTTTTATTTCAGATATTTAATTGTCAAATTATAATGACAATCAATTATTTAAGTACTGAATGATAATTTTAGGATATTTTTCTAACAATTTTGTAGTTACTCCAGAATTTTTCCCCAGCATTATATAAGTACCATCAGAACAAAATGCAATTAATTTTGTTTCAAATATTCATTACTGAAGTCAGAATCATTTAAAGCACACAATGTATTGAAAATATACTCTTCTGAATAGAATAAGTGGGGAGAAGCAGGATAGGATAGAGGGAAATATAGTTATTTTTCACAACATGACTATTATGGAAGTGTTTTGAATAACTACATATGTATAACCTGTATTGAATTGCTTACCTTCTTGATGAGGATAGATGGGAAGGGAAGAAGGGAGAGAATTTGTAACACAAAGTTTTAAAAGCAAATGTTAAAAATTGTTTTTACATGCAAATTGGAAATAATATATACAGACAATGGGGCACAGAAATTTATCTTGCCCTACAAGAATATAAGGGAGAAGGGGAGAAGGGGTTGGGGTGTGTCATGATAGAAGGGAGGACAGACTGGGGGAAGGGCTATTCAGAATGCATGCCATCTTGTAGGGGGGGAGGAGAGTTATGGAGAGAAATTTTGACATTGAAAACTATGTGGAAATGAGTGTTGAAAACTAAAAATAGATTAATTAACTTTAAAAATAAGATACTCTTGTGTGGTTGACATCAATTCTTTTAAAGCATCCAATAACACTTGTTGCAGGAATTGATTTAGCTGTGCATTGTCTATGTTTACTAACTGACTCAAAAAATTCCAGAAAATTTAACAACTGACTTTCAAGAGTTAGTCCCAAAGCACAATTATGCATTTTCCAACTCTGCACTTGGCTAATGCCACACCTTTTGGGTTAATGGGTATGGTCTTTGGAGAAGCAGTAAGAGTTCACATGACTTACCAAGGGTCATACAGTCAGTGTGCTTCAGAGGCAGGACTGGAATCTGCATGTTCTTGAATACAAAGTCAACTTTCTATCCACTATGTCGTGTTGCCTCTCAAATTTTACACATACACTACACACACACACACACACATAAATGTGTGTGTGTCTGTGTGTGTGAATATCATATATTCCAGTGATCTATAATTTCCTACATTTAAGTACTTTCACCAATATAAATAGCAACTCTTTTTGCTTAGTTTTGAGAACTAGCTTCGATAAAAAAAAATTCCTTCCCCTAAAATCAATCTGATATTTATTCTCTCCAAATTAGCTGGTCTGGTCTGTCACTGGTTCATCATGGTGGTCTTTTTAAGTTAGTAAGACTCATCCATGACTTTGCTTCACTGATAAAGCCTTTGAGAATATAAAGCTATCTCTATATCATGAGATATTGGATAAACAAGCCCTTTAAAACTCTAAAACACTGTGCACATATAACTAATCATCCTTCCATCTTTTCTAGTCTTTCTCTGCCTGTTATGACAAAGGGGTATATTGACAGAAGGGAATTCAATTAATAAGAACAAACTCCTATAAGGATGAAACACTTCAATTAAACTGGTGATAGAAGGAGATAAGGACTAATATAAAATTTACTAAAATAGTTATAGGCTAATTAGAGTCAAAAGGTGACTTGTAGTCATTTGTGAATGATGACAATGAGGAATTCTACTTTGGAAGTCATCCCACTCAAAAATCACCCCTCAGCCTACTTACCCCCAGGATTTGAAAAATTTGGTCTGGTAGTAGGCATTACATGAATTGTTCCCTATGTCTCCAAAATTTTGATAAAAAATCCATTGAATAATCCATGGTAATTTTTTGTTCTAGGAAACAGAATGAAACTAAGTTACTATAATTCATGTAAGCACCCAGGTGGCACTTTAAATTATTCAGAATATTTCAATCATATTATCAATATCCAAGTCTATGGGCAGGATAGGCTTTTCCCCCTTTTAAATCTCAAAATGATTTGCCAGATAAGAAACATTGAGCAGATTTCAGAGTTTGGGGAAAGAAAGATCACTAGTAAAAATCATTCCTCTGTTACTTTTTCTTTTTCTTGGAAGAAAAGGGATAGGAGTGCAGATGTAAAATATCCTCTCAGTAATAGCCACTCAGCTTTTCATAGTGCTTTATACTGCCAGATATGGATATGGAGACTGATGTCTCAGGCTTTTATCCCTTCTCAGTTGCCATATGCATGACCTTGAGCAAATCATTTATTCTGTATGAAGCTCAGTTACCTCATTTGTAAAATGAAGTATGCTCATCAGAGGGCCTCTAAAATCCCTTCCAGTTCTAAAGTTATAAGCTATCAAAACAATCTTCCAATGACACTGATCTAATAGACATGTCATTTCCCTGCTCAAAAAATTCCATGATTATCTTTAATGAAACAGCAATTCCTCGATCTTCTGATTATGTCCTACAGTCTGATTCACTCATCTTTTCAGAATAATTTCATAACACTTTTGTTCCTTCACTCTCTTATACCAAACTAGATTAGATTATAAGCTTCTTTAGAGATCCAGAATTCCATGACTCATCTCTGTGGCTTTGCATAGGTTGTCTCCCATGCCTGGAGTGAAATCTCTTCTCAACTCTGCCTCTTAGAATGTTATTTTGCATTTATTTCTAGTATATGCCTATATATGTGCATGTACTCTCTCCCAATAGACTGTAATATCCTTGAAAGGATAAAGTCTTTTGTTCACTATCTGTATCCTCAGTGCCTAGTACAGTGCTCAATCTCAAGTTCTGTGCTTAATAACTATTTGTTTATTGTTTTACTGATATTGTGTGCAAGGAACTGGGCTGCTGGCATTGGATTAAAAAATGACCCATGACATCACGGTTAGGGGTAGACTTCAAAGAGAATATAACATCTAAGCTTGCTTTGGAAGCAGAGATGAAGAGGAATTACTTTTTAGTCAAGAGGGCGGCTTATGTAAAGTATAAAAGGGGATATGTAATGATGAATTCAGTGAACAGTCAATTCACTTTGGAATGGGATGTGCATGAAGGGGGTGGGGGTAATGTGACATAAAACAGGAAATTAGGTTAGAGCCAGATTTTGGAGTATAGTAAATTCCAAGCAGAGAAATTTTATTTAATTTCAGAGTCAATATGGAACCACTGAAGGCTTTTGAACAAGAGAAGGACAGGGTCAGACTTGTGCTTTAGAAAGATTAATTTGGCAGCTATGATAGATTGGAAGGAGAAGAAGGTGGGAACAGGGAGACCAATTAGGGGGTGGCTACAGTATACCAGGTCAGAAGTGAGGATTACTTGGACTAAGTTGTCATGTGAGTGGAGATATGGATGTGATCTATTTTGTGGAGGCTTCATGAATTGATTGAAACTGGTGGGATGGGGGAGTCAAAAGAAGAGCCACAGAGAGCTGATTCCAAGGTTGCTGTATAGTAATAGATTCTATAGGGAGAGACAACATATCCATATATAGGTAAATAGAAAATAAGTACAAAACACGTTCATAATAAATATTAGGTAAAAGGTGTTAACAGTTATGGTCATTAGGATAAAGATGAAGAACAAAAATGGAGGGTGTCCTAACAGCTGAAAGAAAGAGAACATCTGGTGGAGGGAGTGGCTGACATTCTGAGAAGGAACTTAGAACTGAGCTGAGACCCTTCTTTATCTAAGCCAATAGAGAAGGATGAAAGAATGGCAAAAGATGTTAACTAAAGGCACGAAGAGGAGGAAAGTTGGGGATGCTCCCACCGAACCTTGACCTTCCCCATGAAGTATGAGGGGATGTCATCTGAAAAATAAGCATTCGGGATAGAGGTAGAAGGGGAGGGAGCACTGAGGAGAGTAGAAAATATGTGGAAATGGTGATAAATCCTTATCAACTAATGAGAGATAGAGAGAAAGAGGCAGAGACTGTTGGTTGTGGTTTCTAATGCTAAGTATCCCAGTATTTTAAAATTTTTTTTTGCAATTACCCAGTGTTCCAGTTCCATTTGTGAGAAATGTCAGATTGTTTTATTGAGATTGAAAGCTCAGGACAACATTGTTGTCTACTCCCTAGGTAATGGAAGTGCTTTAATGGATTGGCACATCTGTACAACACAGAATAAAATAGTCCTTCAGGGAATACAAACAGATACAATTAAAGGAATTTTGAATGACATTAGTTCTTTTACTGAACTTTTTAAATGTATAGATATGTAAGTATTATATATACTTAGGCATATATTTATATATGTGATGATGTGTGTATCTGTATATAAATTTAAAAAAGAGAGTGAGAGTGAAAAAGGGAGAGAGAGAGGAAGGAAATGAAATAGAGAGAGAGAGAGACAGGCAGACAGTCAGAGGAAGGAGATAAAAGAGAGAGATACAGATAGATAGATATCTTGGCACTAAAATGGATAGGATGCTGGGCATGAAGGAAGACCTAAGTTCAAATTTGGCCTCAGACACTTCCTAGCTGTATGACCCTGAGTAAGTCATTTAATTTATGTCTGACTCAGTTTTCTCATCTATAAAATGGGAATAGTAACAGCACCTGCCTCTCAGGATAGGTCCAGTCTATGTTAAATTCATACATCAAACATTTATGAAATATTTCTGACTACTTTGTACAACCCACTTGGCCTTTCTGAGCCTCCATTTCCTCCTCTTTAAAATGGAGTTGGACTAGATGACCCCCACGACCTTTTTTAGCTCTAAATCTACAACTCAAAGATTCACTGATCCTACCATGAACCAAAAACTCTTCTTGTTAGTCTCTTTTAGTAGTCATCAGTATCAAGATGATCTGTGGTCCTTTTCTTGATTTGGTCTCCACTAAATTTAAGGAAGCAAGGTCCATATTATGGGAAGAAGCACAGTATAGATGAAAAAACACAAACACACAAAAAACTGGACTAGATCCAAGAAATCTTGCATTCAAAAGTCCTGTCTTTGCTTCTACTGCCTGTGTGAATGAAGCAAGTCTGATCAGTAAAATTCCTTTCATCAGTAAAATGAAAGACTTGAAAAATTTGATCTCTAAGCTAACTTCCAGTGCTAATATTCTATAACTCTGCTCCTACTGCAATCTCTTGTGGATGCAAATTAGTTTTTTTTTTTTTACAAATTTCTCCATGGGTATGGTGGCCTTAAATTTCCTAAATGGTAGCAAGAAACCTTTAGTCCTGTTTACACCAATCCAACCAGCTTAGTCTTGCTTTCATGTTGACTGGTCATTTAAAATAAATTCCTAAAAACTTGAATCTTGAAGAGCTATTTTTTTATAGAAAAATATGTTATTGCTCCTTCTGTGTACAAATGGGGAGAGACAGATCTGGCACAGGGCCTAGAGTATAATTTCCATAATTACTAAGCCAAGTGATTATAGCCATAATAAAGTCCTTCAAAACCAAAGTGTGGCAGTAATTAGTGGTTGTCACACTTGGATAAGGCAGTCCCCTACTCTTGAGAACATGTAAAGTTGAGCCCAAATAGGGTTACCCTAGAAATCATGAAATATCTGGGTCTTCACAAGCTCTGAGAGCCCTTTAAGCAAAGGGAATCTCCTGCCTGACTATGATGGATGGTCCTAGTTACAGATTATGGCCTTGTCACACTTAAACTAATCTCTCTTCCTATTGCCAGGCCCCCTTCATTTCCTGGTGCAGCAGTCATCAATTTACATGAAGGGGCATCTAGAGAAATACACAGCCCATTTATCAACCTTGTTCATAGTCTACAAACACCTCCGTCAAACTAAGTGTACAGTCACATTTCAATTGCCCCTCAACCCTTCAGAACAATAAAGGACCTCAAGGCAAATTTTCTCCAGAAGACATCTCATCAAGGAGGGGTGGGGGCAAGATTATGGAGAAAAGGCACCAAATTGTCTGAGCTCTCCCCCAATCCCCTCTGGACACCTTTAAGTAATGCCATAAAATACTCTCCTGAGCAGCAGAATACACAAAGGGATGGAGTGAAATAGTTTTCTCACCAAAGACAACTTACAAGGTCATCAGGAAAGGTCTGTTGTACCTGGGTGAGAGTGGAGGATAGTCTAGCACAGGTTCCACCAGTACAGACCCAGCTCCACCAAACCATGAGCAGGTCTTGGGAGGCATTGAATTACAAATGACAGAAGTTTTTTCTAGAGTTCTTAGACCACAGATGGTAAGAGGGTTGAAAAACTATCAGAAGGACATTACATGGGTATTTTTGCTAGCACGGAAGCAGAATGCACTGGCCATGTTGCATTGCCCATAATCAGGTCTGGGTGGCAGTCCTGGGTGGGAGTCCCAGGGTAAGAAGGAGCACTAGTACACCAGATCTGCTTCAGTGAAACAGCAATCCCTGAAACCATTCCAGAGCAGAAAACAGTGTTTGTGGTCACTTATAGAACAGAGCACAGGCTAGGAAAGTAATAGTTAGATCATAACTCTGTGGAATAACTGATGATTTACAGATCCCTAAAAGTATCTCTGCAAATAGCTGCAAAAAATCAGACACTTAACACTTACTAGCCATGTGACCTTGGGCAAGTCATTTAATCCCAATTCCCCTGCCTTCCCCCCTCCAAAAAGAAAAATAGATTAATAAAAAAAGAAACGATTAGCAGGATGCTCTCTGAAAAATCTGGACTTACTTGAGCTGATGAAAAGGGAAATACACCCTGTACAAAGTAACAGTAATCTTGTAGTATGATCAGCTCTGAATGACTCACCTATTCTCTGCAATACAATATCTAAGACAACTCTGAAGGACGTGATGAAAAATGCTATCCATCATCAACGAAAGAGCTGATGGTATCTGAATACTGATTGAAACATACTTTTTTTAAACTTAATTTTAAAGGTTTTTTTTGGTCTGTTTTCTTTTACAACATGACTAATGTAGAAATATTGTGCATGTTATACACATGTATAATCTGTATCAAAATGCTTGCCTTTTCATTGAGTGGTAGTGTGGTGGGAGGGAGAGAATTTGGAACTCAAAGTTTTAAAAAACAAATGTTAAAAATTGTTTTTACATGTAATCAGGGAAAATAAAATACATACATATATATATATATATATTTTAAGATATCTCCTTACGGTCTCAACACACACAAACCTCCAGAACCCTCTTTCTTTACGTCCCCTCCCTCCCTCTGATTGAAGGGGTTGGAGAGTGGGCATTGGAGAGCTCAACCCTTGCTATGTATGTAAGTATGTTACCCAGGGAATTCTCTGAATTTTCCACTTCAGGATTGTTTTATTTTTGTCTTTTTAGCAGTGGTACCTAGTATAATGCCTGTCTCAAAGTAGGTAATTAATAAGTGCTTTCTGATTGTTTTATTGTACAATGCTGACCTTGGAGTCAGAAAACTTCATATCTGATGCTAGTCCTGCCACTTGCCAGCTGTATGACACCGGACAAAGTTGTTTCACCTCTTGGATGTCATGCCTTCATCTATAAAATGGGGGCATTTTTTTTCTTGCATTACCTACCCCACAGAGCTGTTCTGAGGAAGGAGTTTCATAGACTTTAAAGGATGAATTATCATCACCATAATAAGCTTCCTAAAGAAAGCTAACCATCAGAGAGGGTTGAACTTAACCTTATCACAGATTAGATGGGCTCTATTTTTTTTTCCCAATGGAGCTTTCTCAAAATTCAGTATTTGACTGACATATCTTTGCTTGGATTATTTTGTGTGTGAATGACATATTTATTTTTCAGAAGGCCCTTCTTTTCTACCTCTGTTGTCTCCACTGTCACTTTCACACAAAAAATTCTTTTCTGTGAAAGGAACAAGGTAAAAGAGAAATTGGATTTTAAAAAATATCAGGGAAAACAACCAGTTGATTAAAAAGTAACATTAGACTTCCTTCCAGAATGGTTCCTAAGGCCTATCACTTCCTTAATTGGAAGGCTATCAACTTCCAAAATACTAATCCTGATTTGAAACTCTTTCTGACAGCAGAAACTCCCCCTTGATATTACACTATTGAAATCATGTGCCTGAAAGTAAAAGGCATTCTTTGCTCTTGCCAATCATGTTTAATTTACTTGAAAACTTTCCTAAGCCTATTAAATCATCTCATGAATTGGAAAGACCTAGGAAAGCAATCTTTTCTCTCATGTCACAATAGCAGACATTCAGAAAATGAACCAGCTTGTGCTGCTTCTGTGGCAACAAGTAATTAAAAAGTTTCACTTTATTAAAAAAAATCTAAACACCTGCTCATTGAGAGATGGAAGGCATCTAGATTTGGAATCAGGAGGGTCCCATGTTTTGCTTCTGACACATATTACAGAAATTTGAATAGTGTTTTAAAGTTTGCAAAATTCTATAGAAAAGTAGATTTTTCTCATTTCACCCGTAACTTGGAGCCCTCATGTAAAATAATTATTATTGGTATCATTATTAGAAAAAACAACAACTGGGGCTCAGAGAATCTAAACTTTTGCTTAAGGCCACATATTTACTAAGTTTCAGTGTCAGAATGGGATCCATTTTACTGATGTTCTACATTGCCATATTGGTTTATTTTACTGCCAAAAGATGACTCTTATACTTGAGAAGTTTTTGCCCCCAGGCAATTGTAATTCTAAGGAGACTAAGAAGCTAAGAGTAAACTTTGTCTTTCCCTAATTATCTTGGTATTCTCCTTCAGTTATGGTCCAGAGGGAAATAATTGTATAAGAATATATACTCTATCCACACTACTAGTCAGATTTCCCCTACTTCATTTCTTCCCCTTGTTACACTTTAATACTTTTAATTCCTCACCCCCACTTTGGAGAATGTCAAACTTCTTTTAAAATATAGATCAGCTGCTACTTTTCATACATGACCTTTTTTGATGTCCACAGTTGCTACTGTTCTTTCCCTCTTGAAATTACTTCACGTTATTTTTAAATATATTCTACATTCCCTGATCTGTGCACATGTTGTCTACCTCAAGTTGAATGTAAACTCTTTAAATGAAGGGACCATTAAAAACGTTCTTGTATTTAGGGGGCCTTGAATGTAGTAGCACTTAATATGTTTGTTGGATTTGAATTTGTTGAACTTGAGCTTGCACATTAGAAAATCATTTGAAACCAGTTATGATCTTCCTAATTAGAATGAATGTTCCCCAAATGAACCAGAGATATGAGTTTCCAATGAGATCTTTCTCATATTTTCTTGTAAAAACTCTGAAATTCTGGTCCAGCAATGGAAAACTTTCTGACGTCGAATTCTCCTTCTTCCAGATAGTATATTTTCAGAGGTGATCCAATAAGTAATAGGGTAGGTTCTTAGGTGCATCAGCTTCTCCCAGAACACACCACCACGCCCTGGATCCTAGCAGTTAGACCTCCATAGGTAAAGTCCCTCATGCCTAGACGGAAAAAGAGAAACCCTCATGCCTTGTTTTTATGTGTCTTCAGGAATTTCTCTCTGACTCTTTACTCAGAGACTTAGGTAGAAACTTTTCTTTCTCTTTAATGTGGACTGGGAGCCAATAACCCTGCATGAAAACTCATGGCCTCCTGATTTTCAATGTAGTCCCTCTAAAAAGGATTCAGAATCATAGTTGCTTGGGTTTCAATTTTAAAGATTACTTCTCTAGCTACTGGCACGGAAAACTTAATCTGGCCCTGAAAACTTGTCAGGAAAATAAACAATTTTTTCTGGGGTAAGAATCTAGGATTTCATCACTCTGGTAAATTTTCTGGTATGAAAACTCACTCAGATGCAGTTTATCAATGTGGCTATACTTTTGAATCTTAGAGATGTACTCAGCATACTGAATGATTACATGACTTGTCCATGGTCATGCAACTTGCATGTCATATGAGGGATTTGAACCTAGGACTTCCTTGATCTATAGATAACTCTCTTTATTCCATTCTGACTCTCATGAATACATTATGCATATATGTATATATACAAAATATGCATGTAATCATATGTATACATAAGCATATGTGTGTATATTCGTCAGAAACTGGACCAAAAAGGTGTGTTGTTTGTTCTGGTTTTTTTTAGTGGTATCATTATTACCTGACTGTAACCTAGACTTCACCCATTTGGTTATTCTAATCAAAGGAACTGTATACAAAGAAATGCGTTTATTTAAGCAGGATAGAAGGGGACGAGTTTTCCTTTTGTGAATTTTGTATTTTAGAAACTTATGACTTACTTTTTTTGGATAACCAAGAAACTGTTAAGCATCAAAGTTCTATTTGTGCTAAATGAGTGTAGTCCTAGGGTCCTATTTAGAGTCACTCTGTAGTAGTCAGAGCTATACTAAAGTGTGTTCCTCTGTCCCTACCATTCCCAGTACTCAAATCAGGTTTTGGTTCATGTAGCCAGTAATGGGGTATATCAACTTTCATTCAAGGCAGCAAACTAATCCAGGGTGATTATTTTGTGAAAACAGGCACTTTGGAAAATGTCTGAGCAGAGCCCTATTTAAGAGGGAAAGAGCAGCAGCAGATACCAAAAATAATAATAATGGTAATGATGCCAGCACTCACATCAAACTAATTAACAGCTTGAAATGTCTAACATTGAAAGCATCACATTATTATCTCAGGCCAAAGTCTCAGTCATCAACAGTTTTATAATGAAGTTGGCATGAAAACAGGCATACATATAACTTCAGGCAAAAGGCTAATTGAGAAAGACACAAACACCACCAGACCAGCTTGAAAATGGCCATTAAAAACAAACGTAATTAGACCTTTCATTATAAAAAAAAGGAACTGTGTTCATTCAAGGGTGAAGCAATTAAGACATTTTGTTTGTGCTTTAGAATAAATGCCCAGTGCCCTCTCTAGTTTGTTCGCATTTACTTACTTTTAGGTTAAAGTTTTATCCAGTCAAAGGATGTCTGAAAGCTTTGAAGGAACCAAGCATTTATGAAGTGCCCCCAGTGTGCTAGTCATTGCTAAGCACTTTACAAATATTATCTCATGTGAGCCTCATAACAGCCCTGGGACATCAGTGCTAGTATTACTCTGATTTTACATTTAAGGGAACTGAGGCAGGTAGAGGTTAAGTGACTTGGCCAGAGTCATACAGCCAGTGTCTGATCTCATATTTGAATGCAAATGACTCAAGGTCCAGCACTGTCTGCTGATGAGAAGGCTCTGTCTGTATGATGCCATTAAAGATATGAAGGTGAAAAGCGTTGTTAATTAACCAGTTGTTTGAATTACATGGTCCCCAACCAGCCAGTCTAGTTTCTTTTTCAGGAGATCCATGTTCAAGAGAAAAGGTTTTATTAGATGTATCCAAACTTCTGCCCATTCTTCTGTGGCAAAGACCAAAGAGCAATGAGCAATGAGAGGGCTTGTGTTTATGAGAGAAGGATATGCAAAGACTTACCTGTATTTAGAACTGGAAGTACCTTTGAGGATTTATACTTTTATCTTGGGGAGGGGGTTGTCAATGTTGCTCATTTGAGGATCTCTTTTGTTTTCCTTGGAAATATTTTGTGTTATAGTCTTATAAAGAATATCAGTATATGTAGAGTCATATCCTACACACACGCATATGCACACACACACACACACATATTCATAGGTGTTCTCAGTTGAAACTATGAGTAGGGAGAAAACCTCTGACATGGTTGATACTCATATAAAGTACTATGGACTAGAATCTGGCATTCCATGGGCAGTGTGGGGGACTACAGAGGACTTGAAATGGGAAGAGGTTAAAGAAATTGATTCTTTGGAGAACTTTGTATGGGTTTTTCTTTTATCTCATCACACTCTACTTTTAGTGCAAGAACACATAAATATCCATATATGTCCTATCTTCTCTCCTCCTCATCCAGAAGCCTATACATACTCTAAAGGCAGAGATTAATCATTTTTCATATTCATATTTTTGGCTCTCATCAAAATGCCCTACAAATACTAGGTGCTGAATACATTTTTGCTGATGTGAATTGATTCTTTTTTTCATTGAGAGTTCATTTTGGCTAAGGACTGTGGAGCTGGACTAAGCAAGGTTCCTGCCACTGTCATGGAGGTAACAGAATTGTAGCACAAAGTAAAATGTGAGTGGGCCGGTGGGCTTTACCATATGAAATGACTTGAATACCATCTCTTTCCAGTGTGATTAAACAAGAAGTTCATAGCTGGTGTTGATGTTTCAGCCCCAGTTCCTGAAGCCTCACTTTAGAGAGGCTCAGAGAGAAGAAATTAATCACACTCAGCTTTGGCTATTATGCTGACTGAGGTGATGCCACCTATACTTATCATGGGCATAGTACAAAGACAGCCCTACTTAATGGTTACTCTTTATTGATTAGGGTAAATAGGGGCTGGGAATGGAGAATACACACACACACACACACACACAGAGACACATATACATACATATCCATATATCTATATATCCTCTGGATCCCAAAGGAAGATGGGGGGTAATTTTAATTACAATTCCTTTAAGGTCATTAACAATTCTTTGTTCCTACACTCATAATTCTCTAATTAAGAGGCAGTGCAGGTGGTATAGTGAATATAGAACTAGGCTTGGGATCAGGAAGACTCATCTTCCTGAATTCAAATCTGGCCTCAGATACTCAGTAACTTTGTGATCCTGGAGAAGTCACTTAATCCTGTTTGCCTCATTCCCTTATCTGTAAAAATGAGCTGGGGAAGGAAATGGCAAACCACTTTGTTATCTTTGCCAAGAAACCCCAAATGGGATCATGAAAAGTCAGATATGACTGAAACAACTGAAGAAAAACAAGCAGAAAAACTGATAGTGGGCTAGTCTTGCATTCCGGGAGATCTGGATTCAAATTTTGCCTCTGACATATACTAACAGTATATTCATAGAATTATCTAGGACTTACTTGTTACAAAGAGTTATAAAGCTGCCTTATTTAAGAGTATTTCCACGCTGAGAACTGCCCGCATAAATAAGATCACATATCTATTTAAAATGTCTGTAGTAATAAGTTGCAGTGATTTGTAAAGTGGATTTTATTCAGTGTAATTGTTGCAGCAATAAATTAGCCCTAGAATGAATGCCTTACCTGTTATGAATTCAGACACAGCTCTGGACAACAAATTATAGCTACTTCACAATCCCTCTCCCACCCCAAGACTGACCCTAAGGAAACTCTTTAAAAATATCCCAGTAGATTATAGGAATGAGAGACCATATTTTTCATTCAACTATAAACTCCTGCAAAACAGGGAGTATCTTTCTTTTTAATCCCTTGAACTCAGCAAAATTTCTAGCACAGAGTAAGCATTTAACAGCTGATCATGGCTCCACTGACTGGAAAGGCCAACCTATTTATTTCCTGATTAGACACACCTGAAGAGTCCCTCTTTTACAGCGCTCAATATTGGTAAAGCTTCCCTTACCTGTTCATTCAACATGGCTTTTCTCTCACCTCAATATTCTGAGGTCATTCTAAATGTCAAATAATAGTTCCCTTTTCCCATTCCTGTCCTCATTTTTTTTCTTGGTATGGAGAACCTTACTATATTTTCTCCTTATTCTAATGTTTTAATATATTTCCCGAGTAGGTTTTCTACCCTTTTCTACCCTTCCCCCCAAAGTAAACAATTTTTAAATCTTTTTTTTTTCCTCCATTAGAAAAGACAGTACTCAACTTATGAGCAGCTGA
Organism: Pseudocheirus occidentalis; assembly: GCA_028646575.1. Lineage (NCBI taxonomy): Eukaryota > Metazoa > Chordata > Mammalia > Diprotodontia > Pseudocheiridae > Pseudocheirus > Pseudocheirus occidentalis. The sequence continues at coordinate 78,854,568 of CM053599.1, forward strand.
TGGAAGACAAAGAATGTTCTGCGTGGTCCTCCTAACTATTCAAAGTTGTCACTGAAGTCCCCTCTAATTCTCTTCCATATAAAGTAACCCTGATATTAAAGCCTTTTGGAATTCCTACTTTCTTTCACTCAACTTGTGTCATGTCTTGAGCAAGACCTTTCTCAATCTTGCTAATTCAATTAATTTCAATTAAATAACCACTTATTAAGGGCCTACCTATTATGTGTTCTCATAATGCTCACAATGTCTTTGCATATTAACTTATCTTGAGCCAAGTAGAATTTACACTCTTCATAAACTGGTCTTCCTTTCTTCCTATTTCCCTCTTTTTCCTTCTTTTTTCCCCTCTATATCTCTCCCTCCTCTCTTCCCTCCCTCCATCTTTGCCTTTTAATTCTACCTCTCTTTCCTCTCTCCTTCTCCCCCTTCCTTTCTCTTTATTTCTATACCTTTCCCTCCCTCTCATGTATGTATGTTTGTTTTTTGTATTCTCAGTTAGTTCAGCCATTTTTCAATCATTTCTGACACTTCATCTCTGCATTTGGGGTTTTCTTTGCAAACGTACTGAAGTGGTTTGCAATTTCCTTCTCCAGCTCATTTGCTAGATGAGAAAACTGAAGTTACACAAGGTTAAGGGACTTACCCAGGGTCATGCAGCTAATCAGTGTCTGGGACAGAATTTGAACTCATGAAGTGGAATCTCCCTAACTCCAGACCCAACACTCTATCCACTATGCTACTCAGTTGTTCCTTTATATTCGCACCATCTAGCAAAATGTCTGACATAGTTTTTGTTTGTTTACTTTGGAATTAGGCCTGTGATTTCAGTGGCACACAGAATTCCCAGCAAGGAAATGTCCTCTAGTACTGTGGATCAGTAACTGCTCTGCCACCGAAAGAGAGTTTCTTAAGGCACTGAGACTATAATGAGGTATGTTGAGAATTGCTCAAAGCCATAGTCAACATGTGTCAGAGACAGGACTTTAACTCAGGTATTTCTTAAACCAAAGCTATGTCTCTTATTTCTACCAGTTGAAGGGCAAAAGTAGTGTTGGAGAAAGAAACTAGTGGCATGACATAAACAGATTCTTCAAACATGAATTGAGGAAGCCTTCTGTGGCAAGATTAATATTTTTACAAAGTTTAAGGTGCTTATTTTGATAGATTTTGGAAGTAAGAAGGCATATGAAAAGATGAAATTGACAGAAACTTTTGAAAACTTGAAAACTTGGAACTTTAAAAACTATCAGTAAAAAATAAATTTAAAAAACCACATTGTACTTATTAGTTTGAATTGCCTCTGTGTTGAGGGAAGAAGAGACAACTAGTCATTTGGGTGGAATATGTCTAAACTATGCACCATGGGGGAAGATGGACTTGATGTAAAGACAGATTTTTTTTACTTGCTTTTTCATCCATTTGTTTTGAAGTTAAAGTAACTAACAGAGGGGTAGTTATATCAAGATCTGGAAAGGACCTAAGACCGCATGGAGTTCTGGTTGCTGGGGTTTTTTTGTTTGTTTTTGGTTTTTACCATATGACAGTCAGTTCATATTTAATCTGAAAGTCTTTTCAAATCTTCAGAAGCAACCTGATCAATGATCTAGCACTAGCATTGTCATGTACCACCACTCACCAGGTGACAGTGACTGGAAATAAGGCAAAGCCCTAAGGAGGGAAAAGCAAACACTATTAAGGTTTATTGGATGCCTTAAACGCATGTAAAGTGCCTCAAGGGATCTTCAGCCTGCAGCTCTTCACGGGGCAGCTCTACTGGTATTTTTATCTATAGGAAAAATGATTAAAGAGACTGCTAGAAGGAGCTTTGTGTTCTCTCCATGGCCTTGTACATTTTTTTTCCTCAAACTGATCAGATCTAGCATAACAATTTATCTTTAATCATCTAAAAAACTAATCAAGTAATTAACTACTAGATCATTTAGAGCCTTCAGTGGAAGGCTTCTAGGTAAAAATGATGTTCTAAGGAGCATCTGTAAATACATGCAGTGCTTGGAAGAAATCTGATAATTATTCCTGTTGCTCAGCCAGTGGACAGAACACTATCCTGGGGAAACCGAAGAGGCCCAGGAATAGCTGTGTCCACCAGACCACCAGCTGTGCTTCCAGGCTGACCACTACAGCCATTATCCAGGGGGAGCAATCTTTATGGAAATGAGATCTGGCAACTGCTTCAATAGGTGCTAAAGCCCTTGCTTCCTCAGTAGCCACAGCTATTGACCAAACAGAAAAGGAGGCTCATGATTCTAAAGTCCTTGGATATCGTCAAATGCTTCAGTGTCAGAAACTCATATGATTTCAATAATAGAATTGCTACTAAAGAAGGGATATTACTATGTTTTATCAATGTACTCAAAGGTCCATGCAATCTTTCCATCTGACTTTTATCAAAAACCTTCTGTTATGACTTAATGTCATATCAGGACATGAGTCCTTGACAGTAGGGTGAGGACCATCAAGTTTCTATGTTTATTTTATATCTCCAGTGTTGACACAATTCTTTGTAGAATATAAATGCTCAGTGCACATGTGTGTGCACATGCATGCATGCATACATACACACGTTTTTCATTCAGTTAAAAGACCTAGATATTTGATGGACTACAGAATCAGATCAGGGTAAAAAGTAATTAATTTCCCTTTTCTAGGACTCAGTTTGTCCCATAAAATCTCCTAATAATCTCCTGATTGTCCTACATGTCAGACAGTTCATTTTCTGTCTACTTTGTTGGATCTTCATTGCAGTCTTACTGGGTAAACATGAGTGTCTCACCCTGGACTCTTTTCTCTTCTTCCTTCATAATATCTAAATGTATGGTCTCATCAGCTACCATGGATTCATTCGATTACCATCTCTAAGTAGATGATTCGCAGATCTATTTTTCTAGTCCTACACATCCCCTCTCTCCTGGCCTCCAGGCTCAAATGTCTGTTTCTTTGACACATCAAACTGGATTCCTATAGACGTTTTAAACTCAACATGTCCCAAACTGAACCCATTGTTTTCTTTCCCCCAGATCTCTCCTCTTCCTAACTTTCCTGTTAGGATTGAGGGCACTGCATTCTCCTAGACACTCAGGTTCATATCCCAGATATCATCCATGACTGTTCACTTTCTCTCACCCCTCCCCCATAATTAATTTGTTGCCAAGCCTTGTCAGTTCTCCTTTTGTAAGACCCCTGGTATATGTCTTCTTCTCTTCTTTGTAACTAAGCTTCCTTGTTGCAAGGCCCCTATTTCTTCATGCCTGGACTGGTTGGTCTCTTTACCTCAAATCTCTCCACAATCTAATCTGTCCTCTACCTAGCTGTCAAACTGAGCTTTCTGAAGTGCAGGTCAGACCCTGACATCCCTCTGTTCAGTTCTTCATTCATTTCAGTCTTGTTTGACTCTTTGTGCCCCTGTCAGAGTTTTCTTGGTAAAGATACTAGACTGGTTTGCCATTTCTTTCTCCTCTAGTCATGATACTCCAGTTAACTCCTTGTTGCCTTTAAAATCAAATATGAAATACTCTCTTTTGCTTTTAAACCTTTCAGATCTTGTTCCCTTCCTATCTTTCTTCTTACTCCTTATTCTTTTTCATATATTCTATGATCCATTAACTCTGTCTTCCTTGCTGTTCCTCAGAAAAGATGCTTCACATGTTTCCACTGGTTTTCTCCCTTTCTTCCCCTTTTCATCTCTGCTTTCTGGTTTCCCCATCCTCATTCAAGTCCCAGATACAATCTCCCCTTTTGCAAGAAATCTTTCCCTGTGCCCCGTAATGCTAGTGCTTTTTCTTTGAGATTACCTCCAATTTACTCTAAATAGATCTTGTTTATATGCAGTTGTTTTTCTGTTGTCTCCCCTATAAGTTATGAACTCCCAGTTAATAGGGACTCATCTTTTTTCTCTTTCTTGTATCTTCAGTACTTAGCGCAATGCTTGGTATATAGTAGCTACTTAATAAATCACTAATGATTGTGATTCAAAGTCTCAGCCTAGATGATTCTAAAGGTTACTTCCAGGGATAATTCCAATGATCGCTAAGTGACTATGCCAAAGAAAATAAGAAGGTCTCATGTTTTGCACTGATACCTTGATAACACTTTTACATAACTAAAGTCTAGGTATTAATAGAATATAGTAATATAAAATATTATTTCCTTCAAATATGCCATTTTCTGCATTACTGACTGGTCATTAGGATCATCTTCATATACAGATTGTCACAGGCCCTTTAATATACTGATAAAAGTGACAATTGATGATTTTATAACACTAGGTTTTTTTCAAAGCACTTTAAGTCTATTATCCTGGCAGCAACCCCATGAGGGCTGATGAGAGAAATAAGTGAATGTGATAAAGTAAAATGGGCACAGGAAGGCATTATTTTTGAATCTATGAAATAAATGTTCTAACCATTCTGGAAAACAAATTGGAATTATACAAGGAAAGTCATTAAACTATATTATATCTTGGTCCAGATACTTTTCTATAGTAAAAAGGTAAAGACAGAAGGAAAATTCAATATATACAGCAGAACATTTGTGTGTATGTGTGTGTGCAGGTGCGCGGGTGTGGGTGTGGAGGGGTGGGTGTGTGGGTGTGTGTGTATAAGGAAAAAAACTAAAAGCAATATTCCTAGAAGGCAGAAAACCCAACCTTCTCAATTTATTCTAATAGGACTTTGTAGAATTAAATTCACATAGAAACTTTTGTGATATGATAGATGACAGAAATGATGACGTCACAGTTATCTGCCTGGGGACTGGGAGGTTAATTTGGGAACAGGCTGAAAAAAGGGCTTGGAGTTGATGAAGAAAAGACTTTTTTTAAGTTTGAGGACTTCCTCTGAAGGAAGTATTTCATGAAAACACATTTTCAAGGGTTTTACATCTTACAGAGCACTTTCTTCAGAAGTGTTATAAAACGAGTAGGAAAATATTATTACCTCCATTTTATAGATAATGAAACTGAGGCTAGAAAGGTAAAGTTATTTGTTCAAGGTCATCTGTTCTTGAATGTTAGAATCCAGATGAAAATGTAAATCTCCTGATATTAAGACCAACTAAGCAATTAAAAAGATTTTTAAAAGAGGGGTGGAGACTATAAATAAATACTCATTTACCCCCTGAAAGAGATTTTAGTATTTATTACATTCAGTTACTTTCTCCCTTCTAGAAACATAGCTATTGATATAATGCTTGCATCAAGAAAATCTGAACTCAATGTCAACTTGAAAGAGTTGATATCAATTACTGAACCTGGCAACACTTGTAAGCTCATCATACAATAATGGAACTGGTTAACAGCATCCATTTTTTGTTGTTGTTGTTGGAAGTAACTGAACCAAAGAGCCTGGGGCAAAGCAATTATTTGGAAGTTTTCATTTTTCGAAATTTTAATTACAAAAAGAAACCACATGAACATTATATCTACATGGTGCTGTGAATTTAATTTAAAAGGATGCATGAGTTGCTGGTCTGGAATAACAATCATAAAGGCAGCTTGCATAAGAGGAATGAAAAAAAATAAGTAAAGATGAGCTTTCCTTTATGATCAATGTATGTATATACGTGTGTGTGTATAACTTTTAAAAGCTGTATTTATCCATATCGCATTCATGTAGAGGAATAAAAAAACACTTCCATGGAATGAGCCCAATGGTTTTGAATGTAGAAGAGCTGGGTTTGATTCAAGAAAATATATGTGTTTATATATATATATATACATATATATTAATATACAAAACAAATATATATAATAAATATATGTATGTATGTTAGTGTGATTAAATATACTTTAAAAAGCTACTGAACACTTATTAACTTTTTGCCATCCTATATTTTCTCAACTAATGGGTATTAGTAGTATAGGTCCTATTATATGGAGGCTCCAGAAAAAAAAAAACCAACATGTCAGAAAGGGATCTTCATGCTTAGAAATGTTGAGAAACACAGGACTAGATCATGGTAGAATTATAAGAACTCCAAATCTGGAGTCAAAGAGTATGAATTCAAGTCCTACCTCTGATGCAACTTGCATGACTTTCAGCAAGACACATGATGTCCTTGGGCAGAATTTCCCACATTTGCAAAAGGAGGGAGTTGGAATAGGTGGTCTCTAAGCTCCCATTCAGCTCTAGATCTGACTCCATGATCCTACTCATTTGACTTTGGACAAAATACTAAATTTCTTTGTGTCTCATTATGTTCATTTGAAAAATGGGTGGGTTGGACTAAATTGCCAGTGAGGTCTCTTCCAATTAAACATCTACAATATTATCATCCTATGTGATTTCTGCTGTCCCTCCTATTTTGAAAATTCTGTGATTTTTTTCTGATTGTTTTCTGTCAACTTGTACAGAATACAGTCTCTCTCAAGTTCCTTATTTAAGAAGCCTCCATCATATTTCTCCATGCTTTCCTAGTCTTCTCTCATATACCCTAGAAAATCTAAGTCACCGGCAGCATAGTCCTCACTGAACCCCTACTCATTCTCATTTCCATTTTCCCAGTCTATTCAAAAATTGTACAGTAGCTACAAATGAATGTTACATTTAAAAGGTATTGGTACATAATGTTACACTCAAAAATCATAAATGTCTAGAACTGAAAAGGACTTCACAGGTCATCTGGACAAAATTGTACTCAAAGAAATGTTGGGTGGGGATTTCTCTTTTGTCTTTTCTCTGAGGATATAGCTCTTCCCCAGATTCTACACAAAGTTATGATGACTCCTCACCTAGGAAATAAACTCAGGTCAGTCTTCTTTCGTGTGAAAAAAATCCTTTGCTATGGATATCAAAGACTGTACAGGTACATATGATTTACAAGTCGGGTAACATGGACACATCCTATGGGCATACATTCTAACTTGGGGAATATTTCTTGGTGCCTTCTGTCAAGGTCCAGCTGCCCAACATTTTAAGAAGACCAGTCCCTTCCAAGTAAAAAAATTATTCCACCTTAAAAAAAAATTGTTTATACAACTCTCAGCCATGCTGCTCCTCACTGTCTTCTCATCTAAACCCTCCCTTCACATTAACTTCCCTAATCATACTCTACCCAGCTGGGTAGGTTTTTGTTTTATTTTTTTCTCATAAACAAACAAAAATAATGGCTCTAGAAATAACAGAGTTCAAAGAATAATGACTTAGCACCCTATTTCACCTTTCCTGTATTACCCAACTACAAATAAAGCAAGGAATCATGATAATAGTGCCACGATTGCAGGATTTCAAGTAAAGCCAGGGTTTAAAATCTGACTCTAATCAAAGCCATCTATAGTCAAAATGAAAAGATGTTCTAAATCACAACTGATTAAAGAAATGCAGATTAAAATAACCCCAGGATAGTACCTCGTAGCCATCAGATGGGTTAAAATGACAGAAAAGTAAAATCACAAATTCTGGGGGAGATATGGGAAAAAATGGGACATTAATGTGCTGTTTGTGAATTGGTCCAGTCACTCTAGAGATCAATTAGGAACTATGACCAAAGGACTTATAAAGCTGTGCATACTCTGACCCATCAATACTACTACTAAGTCTGTGTCCCAAAGAGATGAAAGAAAAAGGGGAAGGATCTATATGTACAAAAATGCTTATTGAAGCTTTTTTTGTAGTAGCTAAGAATTAGAAAATGAAGGGATGATAACAATTGGGAAATGGGGTTGCTGAACAAGCTGTGGTGTATGATTGCAATGGAATACTGTTGTAACATAAAAATGATGAGCATAATGGCTTCAGAAAAACCTGGGAAGATTTATATGTACTCATGAAAAGTGAAGTAAGCAGAATAAGGAGAATATTATACATAGTAACAGCACATTTTAATGATTATTAACTATGAAAGACTTAGCTGTGAGAGAATTCCAAAGAACTCAAGATGAAAATACTATCCACTTGCAAAGAGAGAAATGAAGTCTGAGTGCAAGTTGAAGTATTTTTTTTCACTTTATTTTTCTTGCTTTTTCCAACATGGGTAATATGGAAATATGTTTCGCAAGATTTCATATTGTTTGCCTTCTTCATGGCTTGGGGAGGGGCTATGCTGGTGGAGAGAATTTGAAATGGAAAATTTAAAAAAATAAATATTAATAATAAATAAATGATACATTTATTAAAAATACCTATCTCATATATAATAGTTATCCTAGAAAAAGTTATTTAATCTCACTTAGCCTAAGTTCCTTTATTTGTAAAATGGTAATAATAATAATACCTATAATATTACTTTATGGGTTGTTAAAAATACTTAAATAAGGCAATATGTATCACAATTTGCAGTTATTAAAATGCTATAGAAATCTCTATTTTCATTAGTTATTCATTATTATTAATTTTTTTAAAAATCTTATGATAATCCTATTTCTTGAGTTAAATAAGTAGAAACTTCTTTTCAAAGTTAGGTACCTTTTTAGTAATTAATTTACAGAGTACCTTTCAATTCAGTTCCAGTAATATTTACATAGGTACCAACTTAAACCATTATTAGCACATATGTACCCTAAAAGCTCCATCCGCTCCCATTTTAGAGAATATCTTGCTAGGCTAGCAGCCTGATTCTGTCAGCTTGTTAGTTAACAAGCATTTATTAAACACTGTTTTCCAGGAACCATACTGCTACTACATCCTGGGAATGCAAAAGCATCTTCTGAAAGGTAGGGCTCTCAAGGAAACTATGTTTAAATGGGCAAAGGAGAGGAAGACAACACAGTAAAAGGAAGTTGTGAAGTGTTTTTTATTTGTTTTGAAGAGGGCAGATCAGGGCATAGTGGTTAAGTCTGGAGAATGAGTAATGACTTGTTTGGGGCCCTTCTCCTCTTCCCTGTCCCTTGTTCAAGGCTAGGGTTTGTTTTGCTTATGATTAATCCCTCCCTGCATTTACCCATAGTTGCTTCCTCTATACCTGTTGAGTTAAATATATTCTACAGGAAACTGTGTTGAGTTCTACTCTCTTTCAACCAATTTAAATTAAAGTGAAGTTCAAGTGATGACTGCTCCATGCACTCCTTTTATGTTTCTATATACTTCTACTTTTGCCCCCAATTATGTGTATTCCCCAATCCTTCTTTCCATTTCTCCCTAACAAAGTCTTCCCTCCTTGTTATAGTATTACTTCTTTTAGTTTTGTCAAAACATAACAATTATTTGTATCTTTTGTGTTACTTGATTATCTCTGTTACCCTGTTATGTAATTAGAATTCTGAAAGAATATTTTTATCATCCCACCTTAAGTGAAATATAAACAGTATATTATTATAAGACCCTTTTTGGTGATTTTTCTTATATTTATGTTTTTATGTTTCTCTTGACTCCCATATTTGTATTTCAAAATCCTTTTTTTAGCTCTAGTCTTTTCATAAGGAATGTTTGAAGATTTTATTTCATTGAAATTCTATTTTTTAATTGTAAGATTATATTCAATTTTACTTTGTAAGTTATTCTTAGTTGTAAACATATTTTGCTTTTTAAAATATAACATTCTGTGTTTAGAGTAATAGCTGTGAAATCTTATACAGTCTTGGCTATTCTTCTTCAATATTTGAATTCTTTCTTGGTTGTTTGGGGTATATTTTTTTGTCAGATTAGCTGATAATTTCTATTTTCCAAATAAATTCTTGTAATATGCCAGGGCAATTTTCTTTAAAGGTATTTTATAATTGGATGTCCTTTTTTTAAGAATTTCAAATACTCCAAAAATTTTAAAATCATTGATATGCTTTTTTTTTTTTGCTTTTTGGAGGGCAGTTGGGGTTAAGTGACTTGCCCAAGGTCACACAGCTAGTTTTTGTGTTAAGTGTCTGAGGCCAGATTTGAACTCGGGTCCTCCTGACTCCAGGGCCGGTGCTCTATTCACTGCGCCACCTCGCCACCCCTGCTATGCTTTCTAGATCAGTTTTTCTTTATATGAGATAAATTAAAATGTCCTCTATTTCCCCATTCATTTTACTTTTTAAATAATTCTTGTTAATTTTTATAACGCTTTGTTTATAATTCTCATTTATTTTTAATGAAGTCTGGTACTTGTACAAAGTTTCAAACCTCTTGTGCTGAGACGGGTTTTTTTTTCTAAGTCTTTTCATAGCTCTCATTTCTTTTCATGTATACTTACAAACTTTTTTTAACTTGCATCATTTCTTCAAGAATTATTCTTCTTTTAAACAAGCTAGTTGTGTGTGTGTGTGTGTGTGTGTGTGTGTTTGGAATAGAGGTGTTGTTGAAATATTCTCTTATGAGTTTGTGTCCTTCATCCTCAGCATCATAGAAGTCCCTTTTATTGTTAAAACCTCAGATGAGTATTAGGTCTTCCCTATTCCAAGAATTAGATGAAAGTAATGAACTTACCTGTGTCCCAGACCTTATTTAGACCACACCCTCCCTTTCCTTGAGGATCAGACTAAGTTGGGATTTTGATTTTTGGCTTTTCCTTCACTACAAACACCAAGATTCTCATCTCTTTTGACTTGGATGAAGTCTTTTGCTTAGGAGGAGAAAAGAAAGAGGGCTTTTCTCTTAAAGTCCTTTTCTTCCACAACCAGCTAAAGTCTACCCTACTCTCTTCACTCTTTTTTTTTCCTCTCTCAAAATAACCAGAAACCTGTGCTGTGGCTTTTTGTTTTTCTTTCACTGAGGATTTTCCCTCTCATGCTGAAGCTTTTTTCCCCCTTAGTGCCAAAGATTGTAACTTTTATTTTCATTTGTGTGCTTTAGAGGATCTGGATCATATGATTGCTTAGGGGAGGGGATATGGTGAGGATGATTTGTGTAGTAATCAGATTGTTGTTTAATACTGAAATCTACCATTGCCTTTTACTCTGCCATCTTGATCCAACTTTCTATCCATATCTACCTAAGACCTAGTATTGTAAAAATTCATTCTTCATACTAGTGAGAAGTAATTCAGTCTTACCACAATTCCAGATCACATTTTCAACTTTTAAAAAGTGGAATGAGAGTCAAAATGCCCAATATTATGGGAATTTGCACTTCTTACCAATTCTGAATATTGATCTGAGAGTTAAATGACCTGGGTCAAGGGTAGTATTATTGAAGTCAAAGTGTATTCATATTTCGAATTTTTCACTTTAGTACTTACTTAAGCATGAGCAAGACGTTTCATCTCAAAAAGGAATGCTGGGGAAGGCAGCCTAGCCGTACCAGATTTTAAACTGTATTATGAAGCAGGAGTCATCAGTGAAATATATTAGGTACACAAGACACAGCAGTCAATGACAATCGTAATCTACTGTTTGACAAAACTCAAAGACCTTAGCTTCTGGGATAAGAATTCACTATTTGACAAAAACTGCTGGGAAAAATGGGAAAACATGACAGAAACGAGGCATAAATGAATATCTTGCACCATATACAAAAATCAAGTCTAAATGGTGCATGATAAAGGCCGAGACTATAAGCAATCTGGGAGAGCAAGAAATAGTTTACCTGTTTATGGAGAATGGAGGAATTTATGACCAAAGAAGAGATAGAGAGTACTATGAAATGTAAAACAGATATTTTTGATTACATTAAATTGAAAAGATTTTGTACAAATAAAGTTAATGTAACAAAGATTAGGAAGGAAGCAGAACATTGGGAAAGAATTTTTACAACCAACGTCTCTGATAAAGGACTCATTTCAAAAATATACAGAGAATTGAGTCAAATTTATGAGAATACAAGTCATTCTCCAATTGATAAATGGTCAAAGGATATGAAAAGGCAGTTTTCAGAGGAAGAAATTAAAGATATCTATAAACATATGAAAAATTCTCTAAATCACTATTGATTAAAGAAAAGCAAATCAAAACAACTCTGAGGCTCCACACCTCACCAGTCAGATAGGCTAAGATGACAAAACAAGAACATGATAAATGCTGGAGAGGATGTGGAAAAATTGAAACACTAATGCACTGTTGTTGGAGTTGTGAACTGATCCAATACAACCATTCTAGACAGCAATTTGGAACTATGTCCACAGGGCTATAAAACAGTACATACCCTTTCACCCAGCAATACCACTTCTAGGACTGTATCCTAAAGAAATCACAAGTGGGAAGAAGACCTGTTTGCACAAAAATATTTATAGCAGCTCTTTTTGTGGTGGTAAAGAACCAGAAATCAAGAGGATGCCCATCAATTGGGGCAGTAGTTATCAAACTTCCTAATGCAGAGAGCCTTTAATATTCTTATGTGGGTGTATCTGTATGTGGGTGGATCCGCCTGGAGACAGATAGAGGAGTGGTGTCTCAGTTCCAAGACCATCAGAAATATGTGTTTTCCGACGGTCTTAGGCATCCCCTGTGAAAGGGTTGATGGACCCTCAAAGGGGTCACAACCCACAGGTTGAGAATCGCTGAATTGGGGAATGGTTAATCAAGTTGTGGTATATGAATGTAATGGAATACTATTGTGGTATAAGAAATGAGGAGCAGACAGACTTCATAATATCCTGGAGAGATATAAAAATGGATACTGAGTGAGGGGAGCAGAACTAGGAGAACTTTGCACACAATTATAGACACATCATAAGTGTCATGACCAATATTGATAGACTGGGCCCCTCTCAGCAATATAAGGTTATAAGACCAAAAGACTCACGATTGAAAGCAACATCCACATCCAGAGAAAAGAACTATGGAGTTCAAATGCAGAGTGAAGCAAACTACTTGCTCTATCTTTGCACTTAATGTTTCTTTCCTCCTTTCTTGTTGTTCACTTCATTGTTACAATGATTCTTTACAACCTGACTAATGCTTAATGTGACTGTATTTGTAGAGCCTGTATTAGATTGCATGCCACCAGAGTGAGGGAAGTAGGGAAGAGGAAAATCAATGGGAGAAAATTTGGAACTCAAGGGATTGTGGAACTGAATGTTGTAAACTAAAAGTACGTAAACAAATTTTAAAAAATAAAATTGAAGGAAAAAAAGACATTTAATCTCTCTGAGTCCCTGTTTAGTTGGATATAAATTAGGGATGATAACATTTGTTCTTCTTGCATCTCTGGATAACCTGTAAAACAAGTACTTCATAATCCTTAAGGTGGTATAGAAATGGGTTTTATTTTTAGGATAACGATGGTATTAGTGACTGTACAACACTGATGTTTTTTTTTCCCTAATCTCCTATGATATCATTCCCATTAAATACAAAAATATTCCAAAAATTTCACTATTTGGGGAAATTGGAGAATCAATCAAATAAGTAAGCATTGCAATAAAACTATACATTTTAAAAAAGCAAAAGGGGGTGATGACGGGAACTCACTGGCTTAAGTAGCAACTGATTACTTATGAAAAAATATTCTTATATTGGCTTATGTTATGTAATAATTACTAAGTCAAAATGGAAAAAAATTGAATAGTAGGAAGCAAATAGACTTGATTACATTTGGAGAGTTGAATAGGGAGCTTTTAATGATCCCATGCTTCTCCATGACAAATAATTCTATTTCTTTTCCACCATAATTCTTCAGGTGATATTATATGACTGCAAATTGCATTGTGCCTTGGTCTCTGAAGAATCAGAATTATGAGGAACCCAAAAGGAAACACAATGACATGTGGTGGGTCTAAAATGACAACAGTCTTTTATCAAGGACTACTCGCATATAAGATTAACAATATTGTCAAAAAAGTACATAACTGAAGAAAAATGAACTGTCCATTTAGTGAGACTGAAAGGCTACAGTCAAAATGTTTCCATATATAGCATAGACAAGAAGAATCAGAATAAACAAAACTAGTAAAATCCTACAGTATACAGAATACCTATAGAGAACACAATACAAAGAATTTATGGAAGGACATGGACAAAAATCACACAAAAAGAGAAGGTAAGGAGGGGCTCAATTCAATTCAACAAACATTTTCTAAGCTCATATGTGTAAAGCACTATGTTAGCTTGTAATCCTACAAAGACAAAAAACTAAATAGTCCCTATTCTCTAGAATCATGCATTTTTCTATGGGAAATACAAGGTACTTAAAATGTAAAGATAAAATAATTTCAGGACAGGGATAGCACTCACAGCTAGCAGGGTCAGTAAATATGTTACTGTATACAGAAGGTGGTACCTGCACTGAACCTTGAAAAAAATCTAGGGATTCCAAGATCTAGTGACTGAGGAGGGAGTTCATTACAGGCATGAGAAATAGCCTGTTCAAAGATGTGGAAAATGAAATGTCATTAACTGAGCTTTTTGGCATGAAAATAGGATATATGAAGTAGTCTAGAGTCAGATAGGGAAGAGCTCTAAATGTCAAACTCAGGAGTCTCTACCTTGTCTTAGAAACTATAGGGAGCCTTTTTTAGAGGGGGCAGAGCCAAGATGGTGGCATAGAAACACCAAGCATCCGCAGCTCCCACCCAGCCACCCAAAATACCCATAAAATATGACCCTAAACAAATTCTAGGACCCTCAAACTCACAAAAATACAGAAAACACTTCTCACACTGAAGACAGCTTGGCAGCAGGGGCTCACCATGGCAGGCTGGGAGCCGAGGCCAGCCCAGCCCAAAACCGAAACCATGCTCAGGTCTCAGGGTGGCTGGAGGAGCTGAGCTGCAGCCAGTCTACAAGAGAGAAGATCTACCTCATCTCCAGCAAACTCCACATCTAGTAAGGCATGAAAAACAGGGATTAGAGAAAGTTAGCTGGGCAATAGGGGCTCATCGCAGGAGGCTGGGAGTCTCAACCAGCCCAGCCTGAAAACCAAAACCATGGCCAGGTCTCAGGGTGGTCCAGGAGGAGCTGAGCCGCCCAAGCCACAGCATGAGTCTACACTGGGGAGCAGATCTACAGCACCTGGAGGGGTTTTCCCTTCTAACAAGACAGAATTACAGGTCAGTGAAAGTGGAACATAGAAACTTAATTTGGGGGAGGAAAAGCAGTTCAGCCAATCTGTCCCCAGGGCAAGGAAGCAGTGGGGGAAGGGCAGGAAGTGCTGTAACTGGTGCTTACCCCCACTGGGCTGCTTCATAGCCCCTGGCCTGTGGACCCCACAGTGGGGGTGAATCAATTGATCCGGGCCAAGTGTTCTTGCATTGAGCGGCCTGGATCCAGATTGTGGTTTTGGGTGGTGGTCCTGGGGTACGCTCTCAGCAAATCAAAACAGGGGGAGCTGCAACACCCCCCTAATAGCTCTGGCAGCTGGGAAAACCCCAGCAATTTGGAACAGAGCTTTCTCCCCTGGAAGCAGTTTCACAAAGTTAAAAAAAAACCAACTGATTAATTGACTGGCAAACATGAGGAAAAGGAAGCAAAATAAGAACAGCAATAAACCTCTAGAATCCTTTTTTGTGGACAAAAACAGTCAAAGCATGGAACAGGAGGAAGAGAGCGCAGAACTCAGAACTCCCACACCAAATGCTTCCAAGACACTTGAAGAATGACTAGAAGCTATATATCAACAGAAAAAGGACTTTGAAAAACAAACAAGAGAAGTGGAGGAAAAACTGGGAAGAGAAATGAGAATGATGCGAGAAAATCATGAAAGAGAGTCAACAACCAGTCTGAAGAAAACAACACTTTAAAAAATAGATTAACTCAAATGGCAAAAGAGGCCAGTGAGGAGAAGAATGCCTTAAAAAGTCTAATTTTCCAGATGGAAAAAGAATCTCAAAAGCATTCTGAAGAGAATAA
>CM053599.1:78870716-78924657 GCA_028646575.1 Pseudocheirus occidentalis
AGGGATCTGATCTAGGATGGTGGCTAAATTTAAGGAGAGAGAGAGGACACCTTTGAGAGATACTCTGTAAGTAGAATTAACAATATTTGGTAACTTATTGGATCAGGGGTGAGAGAGAGGAAAGAGTCAAGGATTACTCTAATATTGTGAGTCTCTGTGGCTAGAAAGAGGGTGTTGGCCTTGATTCAACTCAAGAAGCTAGGAAGAGGAAGGGTTTAGGGATGAAGATAATGAGTTTGTAATCTGTGCTATTGGAGAAAGTCCTTTGGTGAGACTGCAGTCCCATCGAAGTATGCCTTGCACATCATATGGATTAATTATCCATATGTGGGGTACAAGGAATGTGATATGAATATATGGCATTGAAAACTGACCATTATATTACTAGTGCTAAAGCTTGAGACCCAGCAATACAAGTACCAATCTGAAAGCCAACATCCTTAGAAGACCAAAGCTAACATTATTGGATATGATTATATTATTATTATTATTATTATTATATATTAGGTGAGTCTGGTGAATATATCCAGGAAACATTATAAGTTAGTCTGAAGTTATTAGAAGGTTTTTTTTAATTATTAATTTCTAATATTTTTGTGTAAAAATGAATTTAGGGGACTGAATGTTCTTTCACAGAAATTCATACAAGTGAAATTTTGAAAATCCTTTGACAAACCAGATTCCCAATTTGATTATTCATTTGGAAAATAGTTTACAGAAAACTGTGTAATGTAATTGGGAGATTGAAACTATTACTGACAAAGAAAGGGAAAAGTCAGTTTCAGGGATCTTTGTACTCTTTTTTTACTGAAGAAATCTGTATGAACAGGTTATAAACACCTGGAGTTATGGGAGGCTTAATGGAAAGGAAAACACTGATGGGCCATTAAATCCAGCAGCCAATATAGCTCAATTTAAGTGCCTGATATTAAAAGTAAAGAGTATTCAGAAAAGAGAAACTCAGGAGTTAGCCTTGCAGAATTGCCACATGGGTTCTGGCTATAAATCATTAGTCTGTAAGCCTCCTAGGAGAGTCTGGTTCTCTCTTCTGCTGTTTTATAGACAATCTGGAGGAAGCAGAGTAAAAATGCCATTATTCAAATTCTCTTTTTAAACCAAAGTGAGGGACAATGTAAGGCAGTGGAAAGAATGTTAGACTGAGTTTCCAAAGCTTTAAGATGCCACTCCAAACTCTGCTATTGATTCAGGAGATGATCTCAGAGAAGCTACTTGAATTCCCTAGACTTTAATGCAAAACAAGAAGGTGGGGAGGAGGGGCAAACTATTTCTCCTACATATAAATTCTATGATCTCTCTGTCTCTCTGTCTCCCTCTCTCCCTCTTTCCCTCTTTCTCTCTCTCTCTCTCTCTCTCTCTCTCTCTCTCTCTCTCTCTCTCTCTCTCTCTCTCTCTTTCTCTCTTTTTTTCTCTGTCTCTCTGTCTCTCTGTCTCTCTCTCTCTCTCTCTTACTCTCTCTGTCTCTGTCTCTCTCTGTCTCTGTCTCTTTTACAGTCAAAGTAAAATTTGGGGTTTCTCTTTTTTGGAGAAATATTGGTATTATTTATTTAGGTGTTTGTTTGTTTTTGTTTTTGTTTTTACCAATTTTGGTTTTATCAACACACCTTTTTTCCTTTGAGAAAAACTGAACCTTTAAGTTGTTTATGTAGTTACCAGCAGGCAATAATTAATTCCTGTAATTATAAAGGCTTTTAAAAATTGTTTTTCCCCTGAGATTAGGATAGGCAATCTCAGGCTTAGAAGTTTATAATCATGAATTTTCCAAATCTTATTTATCAAAAATACAATTAAATTAAAGTAACCAAACAAATAACTAGAATTTAGATTCAGGGGTGATATTTTAGAACAATTTAAAGAAGATAAATGACTAAGGTACACATTAACCACTTTATCACTTATCTTTTACTTTTTCCCCCCTTATGCATTCACACTTAATCTAGTAATCAAAAGTACATTCAGGAAGTGTACTTTCACCCTTTGGTCTGGTTTAGTAGATAAAACACTTATTACCCCACAGGTATTTCTGCCTAGGCTTATACAAATATTGGTTTTGATGACTTTCTCTAAAGTGGAGGAGAAATTGAGCATTGGAGTGTTATTTCTTGAAAATGCACTGAGTTTAAATTTCCCCAAATAGGCATGCAGATAGACTTCAAAATCTTAGAGTTATAAAAGAATCACAGGTTGTCCAGTCTAATTTATTCCTGATCAGGCATGTCTTCTACAAGATATCCCCAATATTATCATGCAACCTCATCCTCACCCTTGCAATCACTGTAGCTCCAGTTATCTTATTCCTAGTCAAGTGCCCTATTCCAAGCACTCATTTCCGTTTGTCATATTTTAGGAATTTGTCTGGGTATGACAGATAGGTAATGTCCTTGGGAAAAAAACTCATAATCTGGTTACACATATAAAACTTATTGACAAAAAGCAATTTGGAATAAAGTGAGGCAACAGACCCATAGGATTTTAGGGCTGAAAGGACATAGATGATCTAGCCCTTCCTCATGGGGTAATTACAAAGTCTTCCCATTTGCTTTAGTCCAACAGAAAAGAATTTTCAATTATGTGATCATATTGTCCCCTGTGCACTGTGAACAGTGAAGAGTACTGTATTACATCCTTCATCTGTGAAAGCGTCTCTGTTCTGAAGGAGTGATGGAGGGCGAGGAGAGGTAATTACAGTGAAATATAATGAATTATAACTTTTTAGAGAAAGCAGGCTGATGCTAATCTTGTGATCAATGACTACATTTGGTAATTACTTCTGCACATTATAACTCAAATTTCCATTTACCTTTCCTAACTAAGGCAATTTATGGGTTACTATAGTGGATGAACATGAAATATGTAGCTATTCTAGATAGTACTAGTGGACTGTTTACTTCCTCAGATGTCAACGAATCATTACTCAAGACTTTCCCAAACAGTCACATTCAATTAGATTACACTTCATTTTCACATTCATCTTCAGTCTCTTCACAGACATTTAAACTAATGCACTTCATGTCCTGAAAAAAAAAATGAAAGAAGTGCTGTTTGATCCCATTAAAATTATTGACTTTTGCCTAAAGTCAATTTTTACAATTTTTATAATGGGAAATTGTTGCCATTATGATCTGAGGATACTATAATGTTTATCAAATTCTTTTGTAAACCAATTCATTGGAAATATACACATATATAAATAAAACATGTTTTTATAAACATTCTGTTTTATTCACTTTTAAATCTGTCGACCTTTACACTCCTACTTCATTCCTTTAAAAAAAAATGAACATCCAAATCTCAGAATCTGAATCACTGAATCTCAGAGAGCCTTCAGTCCCCCTTCAGTCTTTCAATCATTTTATCATACTTGAGTGTGAATCTCTTCTATAAGATCCCTGACAAATTATTCTGTCTGGGGCAACCCATTCCACTTTTTAACAATCCTGATTTGTTGGAAATGTTTCTTTACATTGAATCAAAACCTCTGACTTTATATGTGTGGGTTTTCCAGACAGAATATATGTTTGTATACATATATACACATTGTATATGTCTATTTATATTTCTATTATATACATAAATATTATGTTATATTACATTACATTACGACACAATACGATATGCTATTATGTTGTATTATGTCATATTATATTACATTATATTATATTATATAAATAAATTTTTATTTATATCAGTTCAGATACAATCTTAAATACAATAGGAGACAAGGACTGCCCCCTGATTTTAATTATCTAGAGCCTTCAGTGAGGAAAATTTTTCTAACAATGTAGATGATTTGCAGCTTTGAGAGTTGCCTAGGGCAGTAGTTCTCAAAACTTTCTGGTCTCAGGATTCTTTTACACTCAAAGATTTTTGATAAGACAGCTAGGTGGCCAAGTGGATAGTGGACCAGTTCTGGAGTCAGGAGTATCTGAGTTCAAATCCAAACTCAGATATTTGCTAGCTGTGTGACCTTAGGCAAGTCACAATTCCAATTGTCTCCAAAAATCTTTTTTTTTGGGGGGGGAGGGAAGGGAACAGACATAGGAGGCCTTTTGTTTAGGAAGGTTATATCTATCAATATTGACCATATTAGAAATTAAAGTATCTATGAATATTATAAAAATAGTTTTAACTGCAAAGCTCTCCACTGCACTTTGAGAATAGCTCATTGAGAGATTAGGTGACTCATCCATAGTTCATAAAACAGTGTGGACCAGAGGCAGGAGTCCAGCACATATCTTCCTAGTTTCAAAGCATATCCTCTTCCCATTATGTCATGCTGGCTCTCTAACAATGCATCTACCATGTACAGATAAAATAATTAGAATCATAAAATTATGATTCTAAACTTTTCAAAATTCCTTCCATCTATGTAGATTATGCCCCATCCATATCTTGTAGGGTAGAGTTAAAGACTTCCTTGATGTTCAGAGAGATGTAATTTGTCCAATGGTCTTACAGCTAGTAAAGAGCCAGAGTTCAATTTTTAAATTTGGTTTCACTTGTTCAAAATCTAGCATTTATCCACTGTCCCACACTGTCTCTTACTAGCTGCAAAGTCAGTTTAGATAAATACTCTGAAAATGTGAAAAAAACAAAAACAACCAAAGACCAATGTGTCAAGATATCACTTGTAATTCCTTATAAGGAGTATGAAATGTATCAACCAATTTGCTCACTACTCCATGTTATATAACCAGTAGTCCTATAAGCAGGAATGTGTTGGAACCAGCTCAAACTAGTTGAAAAACTGATAGTTAAATTTTACTTTTGAACCTTTAAATCTAGGAAGTCAGCAACTACAACTGTTTTGTTGATTGTCTAGAATTAAAGTCACAAATGAATATCAGTAATGCAGATTACATTAAAAAAATCTGTCAGTGTTTTTCAAATTGCCAGTTGCTAAACATTTACCAACATACCACTGCCTATAAAGTATGTATAACATTTAGTGATAGAGAGCTTTTTACATTTTTTTTAATTTTTTATACTGAAAGAGTTATTGATGGGCCATGGAATAAAACTGTTAAGTTCCAGGATCACAGAATCTAACTTTAAGGGTAAAAAGGTGATTGGAGAGAGTGGACATGCAGTCACTAATTAAAGAAAAGTATAGAAACTCCACTGTCATCACTACCAAATTTAGGTGATTAACCTTACATTTTGTTTTCTAGGTTACATTGCACTCTCAGATTTTTAGAGCCACCCTGTGGCATCACAGAAATAGGATGACAGTCACTGCCTTAGACTCAGGCACAGGGGAATAAATGTTCCTGGAAACTCATATTATCCTGAGTTATTGAAAGAGAAGCACTCAGGAAGCTTTTGAGTCATTAGTTAATTGATCTGCACTTCATATTAAAGCCCCAAGCATTACCCAAAACATTCTGCTCTTTATTGGAGCTAAGTACCTATTTTCTTCCATTTCTGCTTTACTTCAGGTTCTGAAATATTCCATTTACAGGCAAGACTCTAACCCCAGCCCAACAAGAAGAAAAACTGAAGCTAAACTCATGGCTTCCAGCACTACAATGTAAGATGTCCCCTTGCCTTGGTTTGTCTCTTGGCAGAACAAAATAAATAAGAGAGATAGACTAATCTAGTTTTCTGATCTAATACTCAAGTTAGAATGTTCAGTAGCCAGCAACCTTTGAGCCCTAGGCTAGATGACTGCTGAGTTAATTGGCAGCTAATGAGACTCTGGAGGACTAAGCCAGAGGGAGTGTTAATTGGGAATCTGTGTAAATGCTTCCCTGCTAACAAGTTGATAGGTACTACCACTCTGACTTGGCATTGAGATCAATGCTCCCTAAAGGAAATCAAAAGCATTTTTGGTTTTGCTTTTAAGGCCTTGGATAGTTTATACTCTCAGGCTGGCATATCACTGGGGAGCCAAAGTGACTGAAATACAGAAATTATAATAGCCAAGAAGGGAGGTTGGCCAGCTTCAAAATATGGCTACTTTCTGTGCTGTTGATTTGATTTGGTCTTAGGTGAGGAATTGGTTGTTATGCTCTTAATATATTATGTATATAATATATAATATATTCTCAACATATAATATATTTCCTTAATATATAACAATATATAAATATTATGTTCTTAATATATAATATATACATAATATTGTGCATGTATTTTACTACAAGAGAAGTTTTCCTGTGGGTGACCTTTGATGTAATTATCTTGACAGTAACAATAACAAAATCTCTTGTTGAAAAACAAAAAATTTGAGTATTCCACAAAGAGTAAGAGTGAAAGGTAATGTAGTTTTATAAAAATGTGTGTAACAGCACTCCAGTAGGCCTTGGGCTGGTTGCCTGTAAGGGGACATAGGCTGCCACAGAGCCTTGGAGGTTGTGTTCCTACTCAGAGTGAGGAGGGAAGAAGATAAGATCAAGACTAAGAAGGAAGAGGATTGTCCCTACATCAAGAGTTTTGAGGACACAAAGGGAGGCAGTTCCATGGTACAATGAATAGAACACCAGGTCCAGAGTGAGGAACATTTGAATTAAAATCTTGCCTCAGACACTTACTGCTGTATGACCCTGGGCATTTAGCATCTAAGAGCTGTTGTAAGGATTGTTGTAAGGAGAAAGAGAAAATATCTGTAAAGCTGTTGGCAAAGCGCTACATAAACGCTAGCTATTAAGAGGGAGGTGGTGGGATCTTCTCCATGAATATAGCATTTCCATTTCCATTCCTCAAAATCCAAGGCTCCAAGAGAAACCAGGAAAAATAAAAACAAAACAAATAGGAGGTATGATTGTGACTTTTTTTTTAAATCACGTGTGCTAACTTGGGTGGTTGGAACACTGATAGAAAAAGAGTCGGCAACTAACTGTCTGCCTTTATCTCTTGTTTCTGCTCACTAATGTCCTCCTTTACTTGAGAGGGGATGTTATAAATTATATTTTTATTTGATAAATACTTCATCTGACTGATCTAACCTTATTTCTCCAAAACATCTGAGGTTAACCCTATGCATTACATTTCTCTGCACACCTTGTTAGCAACATGAGGGCCCAAGAGAGCTCCAGGACCCACCCAGAAGAGAATGAACTTTCTTATACTGGGGCTGTGGTCCCGAATCTCAAATTGATGAGGTACAGACTCTGGGAGCCCTCTTGAGCTCTCCTTGAATCTTTGAGATACAGGCTCTGGGAAACCCCCTTGAACTTCCCATTTGATGAGGCATTTGCAGAGGTCATAAGTTTTTCATTGTGGCTAGGCCAAAATCTCTGTTACTAACCTAGCCCTCCATGGTCCTTCTACTTCCCACCATTGAGCCTATCAAAATATCAATTCACCCTTGCATTGACCTCATTAATTCCTCCTGAAGACCCTCTCCAAATTCATTACTGGAGTCTGACCTCATTGACTCCTCCTGAAGACCCTGCCCAAACTCCTCCTCTAGACCACCCATAGATTCCTGTGTACATAAGACCCCATCTTCCCTCCGTGTGGTGTGAGAGCACCATAGAATGAGTTAGCACAGACTTACTCTGTGTCAGTCTTGCTCTGGCCCACTTGCCCAATGCAAGCATCACAGATACCTAGGCTCCTTAAGAGTCTACCCAATATGGCGAACTTTTAATGAACTTTCAATAAACTTTGCTTCTATTTGGCTGAGAGAAGATTTGAGTTGAGTTCTTTTGGGTATTTTGGGGCCTCAATTAACCCTAACCCTCTTTATGGGCAACCTCTTCAAAAATCATTATTAAAGAGTATTTTAATTTCTTAATTGGGAACTTCATCAGGGATTGTCCATTATTTTCCATAACTACAATTCAAAGTGAAGAATTATTACTAAGGTGGGGAGAGGAGGCCTTTAAGTCTACTTCATCAGACTAATAAAGCTAATTTACCAACCCTGGGTTATACATGCAGAAAAATAATTTTGCATGATGATAGGTTTCTAATTTATTTGCATGAGAAAGTCAAGTCATGGTATAATTAAAGGCCAATGATTTGTGAATCTGAAAACCCAAGTTCAAATCCCATTTTTACTCATTACTAATTTGGGGACCTTGGGCAAGTCATTTAACTCTGTGAATCTCAGATTCCCTATGTAATAATGACGGGTTTGATCCCTAAGTTTCCTTGTACTATTAAGTCACTCTTGAATATAGTCAAAAAACCATTGGAGTTGCAAGGCATGAATGAAAGAATTTGAGGGTGGGAGGGTGATGGCTAGTAGGATCAGGAGAGGGCTGATGTAAGAGGAGGCAATTCAGCTGAGATGGGAAGAGAAGCAGGAATTCTAAAAGGAGAGAATAAAGAAAGGGTGATACAGGCTTGTGTACAGCCTATTTAAAGTCATAGTGATTAAGTATCTGGTGTGAATAATAATATGGTAAATGTGGCTGGAATGTAGAATGCATGAAAAGTAATTCCTAGTTCTGTGTCCAGTAGCCTGACATCCAAAAGAATTCAGGGAGAAGAACAATGTAGTATCTGAAACTGAGTCTCCCATGCCAAAGTAATTAAATTCAACCAACATTTACTAAACACCTACTGTATACAAGAACACACCAGGAACTAGGCTAGAATTGTAAAACGATTTAAAGTATTTTGGAAAGATTTGTTTATTAAGTTAATCAGGAATTTTGGAAGCTGGTATAATTTTCTCCACTTATAAGAAACATCTTATACTACCGCTGATATATTATGATTTCTTCAAATAGAAGTGTTTTTATGATAAAATGTTCATTGCTTTAGGACTTCATGCTAAAATCCTATTTTAATGGATTTTTCAGAGTCATAAAAAAAGAATTAAAGCCTAAATTCAGTATCAGTAATGCTTAAATTTTGCATGTTTGAACCATTTCCTTTTACCCTATAAATGAGCTTAATAACAGATTTTTGGTTTTCACTATGTGCCACCCAAAGAACTCAAATAACATGAAATCTGAAGTTGTTATTTTAGAGTTTGAAAGCCCTATTTATAACATATCATTAAGATTAAAACTCCTGCTATACATAGTGAAAAATGTAAAAATTTACCACTTTTCAGTTTCTGGAAATTATATTCCATGGAGGTCACCTTGTCAAAGTCATTAACAAACCACAACAAAGAAAAAGAATAAAACTTAGATTTCTGTTGTGTTTTGCCATTTAAAAAGCTTGGCAGAATACATTATTAAATGTGATAGCATTTAATCATCATAACACCCTGTGTGATAGAGATGGCAAAGATAGCTACAGAGGAAAGAAAAAGAACTAAATGATAAACTAAAACAAGTACATATAATGAGCCAATCTGGACTGAAAAGTAAGTCTTCTCTCCCCAAGTCTGGCATTATTATTTTCATTTCTACTACCTTACCTTCTTCTACGGTATTTCTATAACAAAGAGGCATTAGAGGACCTTTAATTAGGGACCTGATTTTATACTCATTAGATGACATCACCTCCTACTTTACTCAGAAGAAGATCAAGGCCATTGGTCTTCAGTTTCCTCGACTTCTACCCACAAGCATCTGTATTTCTTCCCATCTGCACCCATCTTCTCCTCTTGTTCTCCTAAAAAAAAATTTGTCATCCCTTTTATCAAATGTCACTTCTCTACATAAACTACTCTTCCCTGAACTGCATTTCATCAGTTGTCCCCTCTCTTTCATGCATTTGTAACATTTTTATATGAGAGGCTCTCCCATAATGAGAAGGACCTGAATACATCATCAGACTTCCTTTTCCTCTCTGTAGCTTTTGACACTGGATTAGTCCCCTCAACTGGATGTCTTCTCCCTTTGTTTCTGAAAAACCCAAATTTTCCTTGGAGAAAGAGGGAGTAGTAAGTAAATTAAAAAACCTAAGGCAGTGGTATGATATTCATCATTTACTCATCATTGTTTAATGATGAACAAATCCAGTTATCCATATATCTACTGTCATGCTCTAAGTGCACCAGACCAAGCTTCTACAAATTTCTTAATTTGCTTTGATGATAATTTTATCCTTTGAAAGTGGAAACCAAGGAGAAAAAACTTCTCTTCTAAACTTGTTTCTTACTAATAGTAAGAAAGGCCATTTTGCCAATGTGTCTATCCATTATAATAAGGCCTCTCATGATATTTAATGCACTGTCAAACAAGGCTTTTTCTTCCCTGACCAATAAATCAGTGTACTTATGACATTTGTATTAAGTTTTTCACTTTAGAGAAATTTATTTCAATAACTGTTTTTTTACATTTTCTTTAGTGATTTCTCATTGATAAATATATGAAATAATGTACTGAATAGTACATATTCAGTTGTGAGATGTATGATATCCATGAAAGATGTGAACGTCCGTATGGTATGCACAAATATATAAACATGCTCTTCAAAGATGCTATCTTGCTACATGAGTTTCTGCTGTTATCAAAAAGCACAAGGCTACTCCTGTGTTTGTCCACAGCAAACTTCTCTGGTTGAGATACAAGAATTACTTCAAAACAGCTGTCATACATGGAGCTATAGGCTACTTGAAGTCATTAACCTTTCAGCAGCCTAAATCAGATTAAAATATAATTGGGAAAGAACAAAATAAATAAAAATATAAGACACAGATAATATTAATATGTGGTTTTCTAAGTCCATATATGACCCACAAAGGATCATTACTCCTCTTTTCTATTTGAATTTGATACTAGTGCTTTAAAAAATAAGTGATGACCCAAGGTAGCAATAGGCCAGGTATCAGATGAATAGTGAAGACTTCTACAGTAGTCTTAAGGAGGAAAGGAACAGTGGAATTCAATAAACTTGAAAGTCTTAACAACAGATATGGGAAGTAAACTTTAAGTTTTGAGAAACAAGTAGAAATTATGAGCAGAGGAGAGTAAGGAGAACATTTTAGGAAAAGAAAAAAAAAGAAAGGAAGAGTAAGCAGGAAGCATGGCAGTGAAAATGTGCCAGACACAGCATGAGAACAGTGAAGAAAGTAATTAGACTGGAGGGTTGTTGTCTAATTGAGTTGAGGGAAATTGGTTTGCAAAGGGAGTTTGTAGCCAGATTGCATGCATGTGTGCATGTGTTTGCATATAGGTAGGGGGGATGGATTAAATTCCAAATTAAGATGTATGGGCTTTAATCTGTAGGCAACAGGAACTCACTGTCAAAACTTGATCTTTGGGAAGGATATGAAATTATTCACAAAATGACTGATAATCTTTTTAAAAAGTCTTTTCCTTTCCTAGGGGTATGCATTTGAATAGGTGGTCAAAGTCATGAATCAAAAGCGTAGATTTCTGCCTATAGAATCAGATCTTTGTTCAGTCATTTTTCAGTTTTGTCTGACTCTTTGTTATCCCATTTGGGTTTGGTTTTTTTGTTTGTTTGTTTGGCTTTTTGGGGCTAAGATACTAAAAAGGTCTGTCGTTTCTTTCTGTGTGTGTGTATGTGTGTATGTATTATGTATACACATATACACACATACATATACACATATATTTATTTATTTGTTTGCTTGCTTATTTATTTAATCATTCATTTATTTATTCATTCATTTATCTAGCTAGCTAGCTATGTATTTATTTATTTTAGGTTTGGGGGTAAGGAAGAGAAGTGAAGCTTTCCATAAATTAATGACACAATGTTAATTTTCTGCCTATGTCCAACAAGAGTCCTTCCTCAGTATGACACATGTGTAAGCAATATGGTATGATGGAAATGCCAATGAATTTGAAGTCTCATGACCTGAATTTGAATTGTGATTGCTATTTACTACTTGTATGACCTTAGGCAAGTCACATACTGTATGAAATAAGGGAATTGGGTTAGATTAATTCTAATGTACTCCTACTATTTACTTAAGGGGCTCTTCATTCTTTGTGCCATATTGAGCTGAAGGGTTAAGGGTTACTTTGCAGTTGCCAGGGCTATTAAAAACAAAAACAACAAATGTTCTGATCACACATAGAAAACAATCTACTTTCTTTCAGAACAGACAAAATGAAGAGGGTAAATGTACTAGTTATACCACATTGTTTGGTATATCTACCACATATAGATTTTAATATACATTAATTTAACAAAAACATTCTAGATTCCTGCCCATTATTCCTTAGTGGTAGCCATTAATATATATTTCTTGGGTTCCTGAAATATATATTAATGGAACAAAAACATTAAAGATACAAATTTTACACCTTTCAAGATTATAGATTTCTTGGAGAGACCTAATATAGTTAACTGGAATAATTTAACAATGATCACAAGTAAGAGATTTAATCATTGAAATTAAATGACACATATGAACTAAAAGAATGATTAAGAAATAGCTGGGGGAATTATCATAAAAGTTGCATTAAAATCTCTCCTGTCTTTGCTTTCTCTTTATTTTTTTTGTCCTAAATCTTACATTTTAAAAGAAGCTTAAAGTACATACTATATGATCTCTCTCTCTCTCTCTCTCTCTCTCTCTCTCTCTCTCTCTCTCTCTCTCGGTCTCAATTAAAACATTTTTAAATGAAAATATCTGTTGATTTACTAGCAATCCACAGGTACTACTGACTTGGGGACTCCTTCTTGCCTCATTTGGAAGTAGAACAGAAAATGGAAAAAAACTTATCTTTAGTTTTGACCTTAATTGTCACTAGTACATTTACAATTGCATAAGAGACTGCTGCCACTCATCTTAAATTAGCATGTTACTCTATTGTAATCAGAGCTACATTTAAAAAAACAATAAATGGTCTAATCACTTATAGAAGCAATCTACCTCCTCTCAAACATACAGATAAAAGGGACAAGGTAATGTGGTAGTTATAGCACCCAGTGACCCTGCTTCTGCAGAATGCAGTTCCTTTATTTGAGTATTTGCTTTTTAAACTGTATGCCTTCTATTCTTGAGTCTCCCAAGGCTGTTCAGATTTGTTTGCAGATTACCTTAGAGCTTCCCTACATACTCTATTGTGACCACAGTGAGCTACAAATTTTACAATGCTTTTCCATCTAGTAACTGATTTGAAATATGTATCACAAACCTCCCCTCTTTGAGTCATACCACAGGGGCAATGCGTTGTTCCCTGAAGATTACTTCCAAAACATCAGCATTGCTATCCGAAAATGAATATAAGACTAGGGATACCTTTTGAGGTGGGTGCTTCTGCTAGAATCCCCAGATATGTGTTTGACTGGTACTGGAACCTTGGTATTTTAAGAGTTAGTCTTACTGTAGCAATAAAGGCTATTTTATTAACAATTTAAAACACATCTGTCAAATATTGGAATTTTATAGGTATTATAAGCTAAGCAAGAAGGAGCATCAGTTGCTTCATAGAGAAGCATATCCCTAATGGACCAAGTGGGCTTTTGAATATAATACATTACCCATAGAAAATTATAATATACAGAAACACATAATCATACTGGGCTTAATTAGCCCTGGGGCTGTTTATTGTGTTTTAGGGGAGGGGAGAGAAACTGTCTAATATGCTTGACTTTCACTGACCTGGGGGGATGAAGACAAAGCTAATTCTTTTTGTCTTTGGTTGTCCTTGACAAGAAATTGTATTATATATATATATATATACATACACACATATACATATACACACATGTGTGTGAGTGTGTGTGTGTGTGTGCATGAGTGAGTGAGCGAGAGAGATTTGGCAGCTTACTTAAATCTGAAAGGGAAGCATATTCTAAAATGGTATTGCTCATGTCAAGAAATTGAACTGACATCAGAGCTTCCTAGAAGCCTTGGTAAAATCCATGCAGGCAGAAGAGATAGCCAGTTTTTGTTTGTTTGAATACCCCT
Source organism: Pseudocheirus occidentalis (assembly GCA_028646575.1). NCBI lineage: Eukaryota > Metazoa > Chordata > Mammalia > Diprotodontia > Pseudocheiridae > Pseudocheirus > Pseudocheirus occidentalis. The sequence goes on from CM053599.1 coordinate 78,884,479, forward strand.
GGCACTTAGCACAAGAGCACATTTTATATATACAGAAAATATTTACTGAATGAATAAATGAAATAGGCATTTGAATGTGTTGAGTACTTGCCTTAAGTACTCAGTACCCTATTGTACAAAACACATGCATCTGACAATGTTCAGGGTTGAAAGCAGGACCTAGGGCTAGAAGGGGCCATTTAGCTGAAATAGAGTAGCCTTATCATTTTACAGATGAAAAAATAGGTCAGAGAAGGAGTAAATTGCTTGCAGTCATACTGGTATAAAGTAGCAGAGCTAAGATTCAAACTCAGGATCTCTGATTCCAAACTAATATTCTTTCCATACTTTGGTAATGGGAATAACTAACCTTATTTTCTAGCCTCAACTTGATGACCTCTACCTTTGCCAAAAACAATTAAAAACAAAACCATTAGCAAAACAAATTTTGAATGCCACCATTTTTAGTTGATAGATTCTTTTTATAGCCACAATCCCGTACTCATTTGTTGCTTCTTTACACATTAGAGGTAGGTAAGCTTTGAAGCTTGTTAGGCACCAAAGAATTTGGAAAACTCATTTTCAGTTCCTTGAGAATAGAAGTAGTCACAAGTTGGAACTTTTAGATGGAATGCAACTGTTTTAACTTTATAAAATATTAACCAAGGGAAGTTTAATTTTACCCTCTAGCTGCTAATTACTTTTCAAGACACACACCTGCTTTCATTTTGCAAAAATCATCTTCTGATTCCCTCTCAGCAGGAGCCTGGAAGGTAACACCTCCTAAAGTGTTAATGAGGTACTTTGCTATTTTACTATTGGGTTTTGTTTCAAGGAATAACGTTCCAGTAGCAAATAAGCTGCTGATCTATGAACAAGGGACTCGGTGCTTTTTTTTTTTTTCCAAGTAGGGCTGAGGAAAATTGGAACATTAATAAATATTTAACTTTCAAAAATAAAACCCTCCATGTTAGATAGAAACTAAAATCCAGGCATGTTGAAGAGTGACAAACATTGGGGAAATTCTTGCAAAAAGAAAAAAAAACAACACATTCCTACTTATTGTGGCTGATGGGAGGATTCCACAAAATGCTTCTCCATCCTACGTCTCCCATAGCTTATAGAGAAATGTGATTTCTCAAAGACTTTGCCAGTGGAAAACAAGCTCAGATGATTTCAGACTCATTAGGAAGGTTTTGGGTATTGTGCTAGCAACAGACTGTTTTAATGTCTTAAGAACAGCCTAGAAAAGTATGAGAAAAATCATCAATATTTCTCTTTCCCCTTCCTTCAACCTTCACCCAATTACAGTCTCTCATGTTTTCCCCTCTGATTCCTGAATTTCCTCACCTAAATGTACCTTTTTGCTATGCAGGGTGTCCCAAAAATCTCAGCAGTTTTAAGTTTTAATACCTTACAATACAGGATTGACAGATATCTGAACAGAGAGGGAACATGTATAGCAAAATGGAACTAATTTACATGTAAGTTGTATTACAAATTTAAATGAAAAAGAGGGAGATTTAATAGCTTGAAAACTGCACCGAGACTTTTGGGACAATGCTACCCCAGTGTAACCCTTACGCTTTTGGCCTATGTCATTTCTTTTAAGTAAGGCTGAATCATTCAAAATGACACTTTGGTCTCAGATTTCATCCAACAATGTCGTCATAATAACTGCGTGGTTAAATTTGCCTCCTCGTGTTAGGAATTCTAATTCCTCTTTTTTGTTGTCTAGACTTTTAACTTTTGAGAACAAACATTTGTGACCTTTGGTTTTACACTTGACTTCTTCCTTAGATTGTGTCTGCTGTAATTTTTAGATACTTCAGGTGCTATTCTTCCTTATTTCTGGAGTCTCTCTCTAGTATCTAACTTTGGAATATATTTAGGAAACCTCTCTTCTATCCTCCTGAATTTAAAATCTTTTCATTTAAATTTGCAATACAGCTGTTAATAAATTTTTACCACCTTTTGCAATGTGCACTCTGTCTCTGTCTGGTTACTGTCAATCCTATATTGTAAACCAGCATCCATAATTCCAATTCCATTTCCCAAATCAGCTTCTTCATCACCTGTTCACTCTCCGAATTCATTTTTCTCTTCATAAGCTGCTATCAGCGGACAACAGTGAGGAAACCACATCACATATCCATATGGTATTTAGTTACTTTCCAATACTTCAAAATGATCTGATCGGGAATAATTTTTAGGTTTTGTCTAAAAGTATTACTTGTGTTCCCTTGAATCACAAGAAGTGGGAGTTGTCATTCATTCTAATAGCTCCTAAAAGATTTTCTGTTATGCTTTAGTTTCCTGTCCTGAAAGACAAAAGAACTCTGTCTGTGTTGATCAGGTCAACAAACAGCTGTCGCTATTATCATTTGAACAGGGAATCATCAACCACTTCTCTTCTTCCTTTGCCCTTTACTGGAATATCTATCCCTTGATCATTTTTATGAATGTACTGTATCATTCTTTGGAGGACTAAAATTTTCTTCTTTTTCAAATGCTTATTATTTACTTCTTCAGGAAATGAAGTTGGTAATGAATTTCTTATTCTCTTGTTAAATGAAGTCACAGATTATATTATATTCTGTTATACATTACCACTAGATTGACTTTATTCCCACACTCTCTCTTCATCATCCACTTAGCCTCTCAGACAAGAGATCATGGTCTGGAGGACTTTAGACTTTCATCTCCAATAGGAAAGATAAACCCTAGGGACCCACTATACAGCTTAGTCAGTGCTTCTCATAACCTACTATTTCTGGCTAGGCCAAAGAGTTGGCTAGAGAGCCATGCTTTGCTAACCACCACCAACCCCCATCTAGGCAGCTACCTTACTGATGAACCAAGTACTCTTAATCATTCAATCAATCAATCAGTCAATCAAACAAACAAAAACAAACAGACAGACAGATAGATAGACAGATAAATAAAACTATATCTATCTCTATATCTATCTATCTATACATATATCTATATATATTAGCATTTACTATGAGGCAGACATTGTGCTAAGCTTTAAGGATACAAAGAAAGATGAAAACAATCCTGTGAAGCTTATACTCCCCACTTACCTACACATAGATCCTCTGATTTCCAATTCTAGAATTCTTCTTATTATTATTTTGCTTTTGGAGGGGGGAAGCCTGGGCAGTTGGGGTTAAATGACTTGCCCAACGTCACATGGCTAGCAAGTGCTGAGTCTCTGAGATCACATTTGAACTCAGGTCCTCCTGACTCCAGGGTGAGTACTCTATTCACTGTGCCACCAAGACGACCCCAAATTCTAGAATTACAATCAAATAAATATTATGGTTTCTAATGCAAAGGGTAGATCCTTCTATTTCCCATTTATTGTAGTCATCCCAGCAAAAGTGAGGGAAGGAGGCACCAATTCTTTTTATATATCATCTTTTCTAGCAGAATGTGGATTTTTTCAGGGCAAAGAGACTGCCTGTTTTATAGTTACATCCATAATGCCTAGCACACAAATAGACAATCTTCAATATATTCTTTTTTTCATCTATTCATTCACTCATTTATTTAGAACTGATTCACTTAAAAACAACAACAACAACAACAACAACTTGGCAGAAGACTCCAGTGAAGTTGCTCTGGGGTCTGTTCTTTGTCCTGTTACCACTTTTTTCTTTAAATCAATGACTAGGATACAGATATAAATGTAGCCTAAAAGCTTATTAACTTTCTTCCCTAACACCAAATCTTACAATCGACTGATTTTGAATGCATGGTCAATTAAATCTAGTGGTCTTTTTTAACATGGGTTATGAAAACAGGGCCACCTGAAATGTAAGCTGAGGTTTTACAAAACGTCAATTCTAGAGGTTTCACTCATTCTTCCCCCTCCTCCAACTAGTTCTAAAGTAAACGATCCTTCCATATTTTCTACATCTATTCCCAATTATGTAAATTCCTCTCTGTGTGTATATGTATAATATACATGTGTGTACATGTCACTAGGTCATTTTTTTAATAAAGGAAATAATTGGTCAAGTCTAATTTCAGTTTTACAAATAAGTGTGTATACATGTCAAAAGTTTGCAAGAGCAAAGAGTTTGATAATAGTAAACCTCTATGATATACATAATGACACACAGCATCTCAAATTATTATTTAAAGGCCCAAATTAGAGATTCTTCTAATAAAAAATATGCCTCAATAAATTAAGGGGAAAAATTTTTACTAGAGAATATTTTCTGACATCTCTGGGTTCCAAATGAATGAAGACATTCAATAAATAAAACCCTAGGAGTTCTAAATTTGATTTCTAACAAATGAAATTTGAACCCAGGTGTGACAGATACTTCCTGGGGTGTGTTGTAATCTGTTTAATTTATCCATTGTCACATCCCACAAGCTGCATAGAAAAGCATAGTAATGCTTTTTATTATAATATTAGTGGGTAAAACTTTTGAAAAAAATATTTAAGTGACTGGATCTTGTTCTCTTTTCTGTAGATCAAGATAACAAATATAAATCCTCTCTGGCCATCTTATTTTCTTTGATTACAAATTAAAATAAATCAGTAGCCGGCTAATGATTGGCAAAAATATCACCTGGTAAACTTTTATTTCTTTCTCTATTCTCCACTAGTAATGCAGCCAACTTTTAAACCTATGAACTAGATTTGTTCACTCAAACAGGAGAAGCATCTCAGACAAATAAAGCAACCTGACAGCAGGCTATTTCAGGTCAGCACTTTGTAGCAGACTGAAAGGTTATGCTGCTTACCTCTTTCATGCAGTGGGCAGCAGGGAAGAGTTCTGAACAGTAGGACAAGATGGAGAAACTCGTCAGCTCTCTGATTTTCTGGGTTAATACTTCCAAGCCTGCCAACATTACTCTGTGTGAAGTATTCTCCTTCCTTCCTTTTTCTCCCCTCTCCAATTCAATTATAAGAACCTAAAACCCATCCTGAAGCCCAGTAAATGAGTTCTGGATTATGAGCCTCGTTGCTTCTCTCTATTATAGCAGGGGTTAAAAAAAAAGGTTAGAGCTAATTGTATTATAATCTACTTTAAACTCAGTTACTCTTTTAGAAAAAGAAAACCTATCAGATCACAGAATTTTAGAAGCACTAGGAACATTGGAGGCTGTATATATTTCTACCATCTTGTCTTACAAGAATGGGCAGGAAAAAGAGGCATTGTGGTGAATGGGCCAGTTCTGTCCAAGTGAATTTCAGTGAGGAGCTGACACACATATTGAGTACCTTGGCTTTCCTCTCTGAGACAGGTCAGATACATCTGAGGGATTAGCTATCTCTTCTTTAATGTATTGGCTTTAGTCTCCATTCCAGTGGATTCCTCACACAACTAATACCCTAGTTCCACTTAGCCAATTAATATAAACCAGCTTTTACAAAAGGATATTTTCTTCTAAGATAAAGCAAGAACAGCAGCATCAACATGTCTCCCCACCACCTCATGTAGAACACTCTCCCCTCTACTACTGGGGCCTCTGGGGATAGGGAGGTCAGACTTGCTACAATTTCTATATAACATTGGTTCTACCAAGTTCATGTCTAAATGCAACACTGCTGCTAGATAAGACTTTCTCTTATCTTATATGCCACTGGACTTGGTCCCAAATATTCCTCAGAACAATAATTGCTGCTCACAAATATCAGCAAAAAATCTATTACCAGACTTCTTGGTATGTATTTCTGTCCTTGCAAAACTTGCATGGCTATTTCACCTAAAATGTCAGAATAAATAGGAGAACAAAAAACTGAGGTTTATATTCCTGAGCCACATATTGACCTGAATGAGGAAGAATAAAGGTCTTTTCCCTTAAAGCACTGTCTCTCACCAGAATGTAGAAAGACTGGAAGAAGTAAAACAAAGGGGAATTGACAAAGACAACTATCACCTTTCAATTCTCACCTATGGCTCCAAGAAGCTCTAGCATGTACAGCAACCATACTCAGTCAAACCCCCTGTGCAGACAGGCTACACTTAGGGTAGTGAGGCTGACTGATGGGCCACAGACCTTTTGGTGAGTTAATGAAGCATTTACCCCAAGCATGAGAAGACTTCCCCCTCATCCGAGGATGAAAGCAATTTGTTCCAACAGCCATGAAAGCAGCTCTTAGAGCTTGGTCAGACATCAAAACTCTGGGTTAGGGGGGGCCATGGTCCTCTGTACATGTGTATCTTACAAAACTACTTAATCTATTGCAGTGACTTTCTATTGCTTCAAGGATCACATATAAAATTGTCTGCTTAGCTTTTAAAAGCCTACACAACTTTGCACCAACCTATCTTGCCAGCTATAGCAGACATTACTCCCTTGTCTACATTCTGTGACCCAGCCAAACAGGGCATTTCTCTATTCTTTACATTCAACACTCCATTTACTATCTGTAGATTTGCACTGGCTTTCCTGCATACCTGAAGTGCTTTCTTTTTATCACCACCTACCTCATTGAGTCCTTCATTTCCTTTGAGCTATACCATCTTTCCTTACTGTCCTGAGCCTTTCCTGATTGTCCTAGCTTTTAATGTTCTTTCTCTCAAATTACTTTGTGTGTGTATATATGTGTGTGTGTGTGTGTGTATGTGTGTGTGTATTTTATATCTATACAGTACATTCATGTACGTATGTTTGTATGTGCATGTGCATATATGTGTGTATAATGTTTTTGTTGTCTCTCTAAAAAGAATATAAATTCCCTGTGAGTAGGTAGGTATCATATTATGCTTTTTTTCTCATATCCCCAGGGTCCAGCAGAGTGGCTGCCACATGCCAGGTTCTCCATAAATATTTGTTGAGATGTTTTGCCTATCTCCTCCTCTTTTCTCATTCTTGAAACTCCAGTTGAAAGAAGAAGTGGTTTTTTTAAATTTAACGGATCACACAAGTGGGGATATGATTATTTCCTCAATATTTACAGTTCTTAGGTTGTAAGAGTGTTTAAGGAGGACTAGCACTTTGGGGGTGTCAAAGTTATTTTCAAGGCAGCTGATGCATCTTTGGTGGATATTAGTTAGATATCAAAGACACCAAAGTCATCCACTGCATCCTGGGCCCTCACCAGTCACCCTAATATTTGTCTTGATACTAGACTCCAATACTTCTGGAAGGGAGAGTGAGGCTTATAATTCCGTGCAATTCTAACTCACTTAAATTCAATTCATGTGCCAGTCCAGACATTATCCTGTGATATCATTGGTTCTCTTCAAAAACGAAGGACAAATAACAATTGCATTTATTCTTATTCCTGAATTTGTTCTATCCCACTGCACCTCCTGAACATAGATGATTAACAAATAATTATTTTTTATGAACTTGTTCCAACTTTGACTTACAGACTAGGGGAGCTGTTGTCCAGGAACAAAGTGAATTTGGGATGTAATTTGAAGAAGTTTACTGGGCTAAGGGCAGAACATTTGTACTGGATTATGGGATTTTACTGAAAGATAATTTTTGGAGAGGAGAATCACATTTAGATATATTCAGGTTTCTTTTTCATTTGAGATCATTCCGACAAGACCATCTACCAAAATGTCAAGGATCTAGGTTTTTCATTAGACAGCTATCCCTTTCACTGATACAGCTCACCATCCTTCTAAGACTCAGAAAGTCTCTGTGACCGAGAATTTCATCTATTGATAGTCAACCAGACCATGAACATCTCTGAATTGATCTGGTCTGGAAGACACATGGCAACCAGCAAGTTTGTCATCAGAACATAATCTATAAGAACAGCCTTTTCAGCATGGTACAACCTGCCAAAGCATGTATGTCATTAGTATAAACTTTGAGATCTCAGTTTCACTCCATAATGACCTAGGGCCCTATGAAGTCAAAGTATTTCCCTTGGTTGAGTCTGAGCTAATTGAAATAATGCAGACTTTGGAGTCAGGGTACACCAAAGTTCAAATTCTGTCTCTGGTAATTAGCAACTATGTGACCCTGGGCAAGTCACTTAACTTTTTTGAGCTTCAGTTTCCTCACTTGTATGATAGAGATGATTATAATCATAATACATGTTTTATCAGGTTATTTTAAAGATGAAATAAGATAATATATCTCAAGTACTGGCAAACTTTAATTTCTATAGAAACGAAGGTTTAGAATTAATTGTGAATTCTTTAAGAGCAGGGATTGTCTTTTCTATTTACATCCCCATTCCTTAACATTGTTCTTTCTAAACTATAAGTGCTTAATAAATGCTTTATTCATGTACTGATCAATTAGGATGTTTAAATGATCCCCACTAGATGTGGAGGCTCTCATCACATCAATTTGATTCAAAGTAGTAAAATAGGCATTTATTAAGCACCAAGCATGTAAAAACCACTAGAATACAAGGAACCCTCACCTGACAGATGAGCACATAAAATCCGGACTTTTCCAAAGCCACAAAGTAATAAATATGTTCTGGGAGCTGAATGCTGGTGTTCTGACTACAAATAAACTGCTTTTCCCTCTATACCAGATCCCCTCCCCCAGGAGGAGGATTATTTACAATAGCCAACAGACAGTAATTTGCAGACTGTTTAAAAATTATCATTTTAATTTGCAAATTATAAAAACATTCATTAGTGTAATTAGTTGGCAAGCTTCATGAGAGTTAATGTATTTTTTTTCAAAATATTAAAAAGTAGCAATGTAACTAAAATGAATTATGGCAGGGGTTCATATTGGCTTCTCACCAAGAATTCCTCATTGTTTTTCCTTTTTATTCAAAATAGCCCTGTTTTTATTGCTGCTTCCCTGTTGCTCTAAAGTACCAAGTGCTCAATGTCAAATAAATGTGTCATCAGGAATAGCTAGCAGAGTGACTGCATCCCAGTAATGGCATGTATTCAGTCATTCGTTCACTTACTCATTCATGCAACAAGCTTTTATTAAACATCTTTTGTTTTCATAGCACTGTGTAAGATGAGTCCTTGTTCCCATGGAACTTTGATTGGAGGGGTAGGAGAACACATAAAACTATACTACACATTAAAGTACACACACACACACACACACACACACACAACCCTCACAGCACTTTCCTGGATGGTAAGTGGAAAGAGATTAACAACAAATGGTTCAAGGAAATCTTAATGGATGAGGTAGCAAATGAGTTTAACTTTAAAAGGAGGAGAAAAAATTCTAAAAGGTAAAGAGGAAGGGAGAATATTCCAGGTATAAGAAAGAACCTGATCCAAAATACAGGGGTAAACGAGTATCAAAATACAGGACTATCTGAAGAATTCAGGGAGTGGTTTGGGATATTTTGTGTCAGAGCAGAGGTGGGAGAGAGACAGACAGGCAGGCAGACAGACAGACAGACCAAGGAAGGATATAAAGAAGCTAGGTCAGAGTGAGGATAAAAAAATAGTTTGGGAGGTTGAACTATGATTAGACATTCTCTCATCTGTGGCAAAAACAGTAAGGCAGGATGAGAAGAAGAGTAGAGGACATTCTGACCTTAGTTATAGCTATGAGGAGCAGTAGAGCAATCTGTAGTTCATTGAGCTTGACCTGTACCCCCGAGGGAGCTGAGAAGAGGAGAGTTGGACCTTGAGAGAAGAAAAACATTTGCTTAAAACTCTGGGGTTTGGGTGGTTGGAGTGGGGATTGGTGGTGATGGTGACCAGGATTTAGGTGAATAAATGGTGTTGATTCACAGGTTGATGGGGTCAAGCATAGGTTGTTGAGGCAATAGAACAGAGGTCTCCAGGCTATCAAGGTAAAGAAGCATGGTGCCCCTACCCTCAGTGAAGAAGTATATCCTCATATTGATAGTCTGGGGCAAGGCTCTAATCACTTTTTCCTAGTTCGTAATATCTTAAAAAGAATTCATCATCACAGGTAAAGAAAGAAAGTCAGGAACCTAAGATTAGAGCATGAAATTTCCGAATTCAGGATCCTGGAGTGTGGTAGCAATATCCTAACACCTGCCCCCATTCTATGTAGGTTATCTTTTTGTTTGTTTTGTTTTGATTAAAAGTTATTGAAATCATCTTCAATATCTAGTTTGCTTAGGGGACTAAAGACTCATACTGTTAATGTCACTTTCTAGTCACCTGAGTACAAAACAATCAAGATGAGCTCCTGGCTCTCTCTGAATCCTGACCAATGGAAACTGAGGGTCAACTCAGAAAAAGAGGTTCCCTCTGTTGAATCAACTTCAGGTATCTTCAATGTCTATCTTTGTTCATATGCTACCTCTAAGTAAATTCCCTCTAGTTAACTGTTGAATGATCTCTGATCATCAAATCCCTCAGTTCAAGCTCTATGCATGACAGGCTCATTTTTTTCCCAAATATTGAACCTAAACTACTAGTGGATTAGCCTGAGTCAGGCCAAGCCCAGAATGTGGAGGTATAAAATGATGGGTAATCACATGATTTATTATTATTTTTTTTACTCTACCCCTTTTCATTGTTGTGGTACGGTGAAAATATATGTTACAGGAGATGAGAGGGCTGCTAAGGTGTGATTTTCAAGAAAGTCAACAATATGTCTACTATAGTATCACAATAGAGACTTGGATAAAAAACAAAAGTCTGTGAACCAGGTATTTTACAACTTGAGGAAAAAGGGAGAAAATGACAGAGAAAAGCAGATGAGAGTGACCAAAGTGTATAATATAGATGGATGTAATGAATTCTGGAAGAAAGGTGTCTGCATGAATGTAACAGAAGGGGCATCTAGATGGGGGCAATTATGTATAGCTATCATACCTGACAATGTGTTGGTGCCTCTGAGAAAAGGAACACCATATTTGGGGAAAAAATAGGCAGGATTTCGGTGTCTCTTGGAAGTTTCTTTGAGTGCAAGAAGATGGATAATGTGTAAAAGGAAAAGGTCTAGAAGGAAGAACTTTGGTAAGGATAAAGTGGGAGTTATGAGGGGCAAATAGAAGGTGAGCAAAGAGGTGATTGGTACCTAGGGAGGGACAGGAGTGAGATAGTTGGTGATTAGACTCCTGAGTGTGTATAAAGGGGAAGTTTTTGTTTGTTTTTTGCTTCTGTGATAGTATCTCTGAAACACATAGGTTGGGGAAGAAGAGATGGCAATTTGCTCGTCATGGGAAAGAGAAGTACAAGTGACAAGGGCCCCCATTCTCTTGAGTCCCATGGCAAAATTGCAGTATCCACCAAGTACTTTGGAGCTGGGAGGAGAGGCATCAGCAGCTACTCCTCCTCCTTCTCCTTCTCTTCCTCCTCCTCTTCCTCCTTCTTTTACTACTACTACTACCACTACCACTACTACTACTACTACTACTACTACTATTACTACTACTACTACTACCACCATCACTACTACTTTTCTCTGATATTCATGTGACTTATGGCAGATGGAAAAGACCTTAGAGATTATACACTATTGTCTAATCCTCTCAAGTTACTGATGAGAAAACTTTGGGTTAGAGAGAAGTAACTTGCCCCAGTAACACAGATAGCAAAGCCCCAATCTGAGGACAGATCTCCTCATAATAAATCCATAGTTGTTTCTACCATGCCATGCCACCTTCTCTCAGGAATATTTTTAAATTCAGAAAATTAAATCAGCACACATTGGCAGCAAAGCATAGTAGTGATCTGGATTCTGGACTTGAACATAGGACAATGTGTGTTCCAATCCTATCTCTTGACAGTTATCAGCTATGTGATCACATGCAAGACGTAAGATCATAGGATCATCAATTCACACAGTATAGGACCTTCCAGTTAATCTATTACAATTCACTCAATAGTTGGAGAAACTGAAATTTTGTGAGTTTGTTATTTGACTAAGTAGTAAGTGGCAGAGGCAGATGTCATGATGGAAGGTGAGAGACTGGGATTCATGTTAAACTTGAAAAATCCTATTGCCCCAAAACATATAGAACAAATATAATACTTTATTTTAATAAAGACATGAAATTTACTTGTGGAAGTAGGTAATTATGAAGTAGTACAAGTTTCTACCTTTATGCAAAGGCATAATAAATGTGGAAATAGGAACTACGTACATAGAAAACAATTTGGTCCTGCCTCATACTACCTTGAATGATAAACAAAAGAGAACCTGGGATTGCCTAACTTTAAATGGCATAGTTGTATAGATAAAAGAGATTGCCATCTGTAATCAGGCATAGGAGTTAAAAAGAAAATATTTTATCTAAGCCAGAAGGATCCTGCCTAGCTTAATGGGGTGTAGTAGATATGGCTAAATAGGTCACCCTGACCTTATCAATATGATAGTCTAAGCATTATACCCTAACAGTTTGGAGCTAAGATGATGTAATGTCAATGGAATAGGAAGATCATCCCTGCCATTAATAGGCCTATGTGACCATGTGTCCCCTTTTCTCTTAGAATAGGAGCAGTGTTCCCAAGTCTAAAGGTATATAGGTATTTCGATCACAGCTGTAATACATCCTGAGTTACATAGAGTCCATTGGGGAAACTTATCTAAGGAAGAAATTGCTTATGGGGAGGTTTACTTGTAGAAAGGCTTTCACACTTTTGGGTACTAAGTTAATTAGATACTGAGACACAAGGGCTGTGGTGCCTTCTGGCTCTGTGCCTTTCATTTGAAAACTATATATACTGGGAGGATGGTCTTTTACTTTGGGGGTTCACTTATGAGAAAGACCTTTTGATTCCCTAGATGGGATTCTGAGTAGTTATTTGTTAAGAACTGTACCCCTCTGACTACTCTAAGATTTGTACTGTCATGGTCCAGTGGTGTATGTAGGTGGCTGTGTTAACTTTGTTCTCTGCTTGTATTTTCCCCACATTCAGGTGCTGACCTTCCCACTGAACTAGTGAATTTAATTAAATGAGATTGTTGAACCCTTTAAAAGTTGTCTTTCCTTTAGCAAAGCATATCAAAGAACCTGTGCTAGCCCCCCACCCTGGGTATGCCAAGGTGCTTGCTGTTACATTTGTCTAGTAGGTAAAGGGATGAAATCCAAATGCTGGTAGTAGTTAATCATCAATAGCAGAGATTACTTTTACAACAGCAACCATGAAATCATCTGACACCAACAGAACAATGCCTAACAGAGAAAGTATTTGGCAGAAAATAAAACACAGAGGGAAGAAGTGTGATCACATCACCAGAAGACATCAGTGGGTGAATTGCCTTTAACATATGTTCTTTGACCATGTGTATCACATGTGTGTGTCCCTCATGTATGAAGACAATTTATGCCTACCCTACCCACCAACGTTGTATTACTTGGGGGAGAATATTACCCAGGTTTATTGTTTAATTTCCTGTGCTAATTCATGAAATATCTTTGCTTTGAGATAACTGTGTCCTCAGTCTATCTAGAAGGGGAAAAAAGCAAACAGATTAGTAGTGGCTCATTAGCTGTAGTTTTGAATGTGTGTTTTCATAGAGAACTTTGAACCTGGGATAGCTACTCCAGTCATCCCATGTGTATGGAGGAGTACCACAAGTGATATAGATAAAAAGATAAATGGACAAATAAACACATACATGTATATGGATATACATAGAAATGATATAGAATTATATATGTATGCATACATACATGTAAGATAATAGGGAGTTATATCCCTAAGCATCTTACAGACATACTTTTTCAAGTCGTTTTGTTTTTTAGGCTACACAGTCTCTTGAAGCACAGTAGGTTCCAGGCCTAGTCATCTGACACTAGTATTCAGCATCTTACTTAATCTCCCATGGCTTAAAATCTTATTTGCAAAAACTGGAGGAGGGGTGAGTAGGCAGCACATGCCCTCCTTCATCACTAATAACAATCTCCCAATCTCTCTCTCTTTTCTTTCTCCATCTATCTCTTTTCAGGCACAGAAATGTTTTTATATTTTTTTTTTATTAAGAACAACAGAGGATGACCATCAGAAATATGGATTTCTTTCAAAGCAATACAAAATCAATCAATGGGCACTTTAATCAACTTTTTTCCATGCCAGGCAGTCCAGTGCTAGGCATGGGTCAATGCTGCTGACATCCAGAGGAATTGCACACAGTTGGTGCTTAATAAATGTGAGCTGTGTTGGATCAGCAGGCAATAATTCTCAAGGATCATAGGCTGTGTTCAGCCAGAGCACATTCTGATTCTGAATTTCTTTTCTCAGTTTTTACTTCAGTAACCTCATGGAAAATTTAATGCAAGCATTGATCCTAACAGGTCCCACAGAGAAAAGTTTTAGGATGTTAGACTGGTCACATTTATTAGCCAATCAACTAAAACATTTTCCCCCTAAAAATGTAATATGGAACATCTCCTTGGGTAAAGTGAACTATACATTGCCTACCCAGGGCATAGAGAAAAGTTAACCCCTAGAACACCCCAAAATCACATAGGGGTAATTCAATAAAACTATGTTCTTTCCATAAGGATGCCCATCCGTTCCAGAGCACAGCTACAGATGGCCCTCTCTCTCACTCTAGTTTCTCCAAGGAAAGAGTTAAACTGGGTTATCTCCAGTGTTCCACCTAGCTTTGACATTCCCTTCTCTAAGTCCCCTCTCCAGCTTTAATATTTACTGTTCTCAGGCTCCTCCCAGCTCCACCAATGTCTCTTTCTGAACTCACACAGCAGAACTAGGCTCTTTATTTGATTTCTTAAAAGTGACTAAATTCTATTTCAGAGGCAATTGAACCTTTCTCTAAGAGTTTTATAATGTCATACGAAACTTTCAAAGGAACTACAGCCTTCTAATCACCATGGTCAGCACACTCTGCAGTGATGAAAGAGTCCTTTCTCTAAAAGGAAAATGCCAAATTAGCAACTTCAAGAGTTCAGAGTCCTTTCTTGAGTACATTACGTCTTTCATGGTTTGGGGCTCTCTGCAGATGAGAGAAAGGGCTAACATTATTTAATTTTGTTCATTAGCAATATTTGCTTCTTCTACCTTTTAGAACATTGATGATTACCTCTAATGATTCTTGGAGAGCTTTGAATATGTTGCCTAGAAAAAGTATGCATATGAAATATGCTTTCTATTCTATTCCTGTTTATCAAGTACTCACCACATTTAAAGTACTGTTATAAGGAAAGTTTGTTTAAAAAATGAAACAGACTGTACTCTTCAAGGATCTTACAAATTTAAGATATATCTTTCAGTGAACAATGTAATATAGTGGAAAGATCATGGAGTTTTGATCCACAAGACCTGAATTCAAGACTTTGCTCTACCATTTACTATGTGATTTTGGACAAGTTATTCTAACCCTTGGAACTTTAGTTTATTTTTCTGTGAAGGGAGGAGGAAAATATTTATGTTGACTCCTACCTCACAAGGAAAGTTCTGAAGAAACTTTGAGCTATTAAGTTTTGTAGTAATATGAGATGCAGTTGGATTGCTTATTAGGTTGGTTAAAATAACTTGGACCATTTCTGAGTTTTTTTATCAGAAAGTTCTAAAGCTCACTTGTGGGGCTCTTTATTTTTTTTAATAAATATTTAGTCATCTCAGGGGACCAACTGTGACAACTTCAAAAAGATAGTTGTTCAACCTTCATTGTTGGCCAAAATATAGGTTTTCCCTGACTCAAGAAAAATGGACTAGAGGTATCAAGGGGTCTCTTTTAAGTCTCTATTTTTCTGAATTTCAAAAAAATAATAATAACTGTTCAAGAAAAAGTAGGTGGGGGCAACGAGGTGTTCTAGTGAATAGAACACCAGCCCCAGAGTCAGGAGGACCTGAGTTCAAATCTGACCTCAGACACTTAACACTTACTAGCTGTCTGACCTTGGGCAAGTCACTTAAGCACAATTGCCCTTCCTTTCCCCCTCCAAAAAGACAAAAAAAGCTTAAAAACAGTAGAGAAAGTTCAAAGTTGATGAACAACCAGGCAATAAATACTTTATTCCATGAATGACTCAGAAAAAATACATGTTCTCACAGAAGAAAAAATACTTAAGATGAGTAGTCAAGTCTTATCAAGTTTACCCCTACTAATCAGTCTTTGCCTGAATTTTACTTTCAGACAACATATGAAGGAGAGGACTGTCAAACAAATGAATGCAGTGAAAACTTATATGTCCTGCATTCTACATACTAGCATACACACACATGCCAATAATGGGCCTCGTTGATACTACAAATGATTCTTATCCATCCATTAAAACATTTCTGAGAGATTTCCTGCTTGGCAAGGTATTAGTAAGAGCTAGTCTGAGTTACTATGTGGATATGGGAGAAGTACATTTATACTCCTTAATTAATATCCTATGAGCAAATACAAAATGCTCTGTTTGCCATTCAAAGACCTTCATAACCTAATTCCCTCCTATCTTTCTAGTCTTCTTAAACCTTACTACTTGACATGCACTCTGAGATCCTATGACATTGGTCTCCTGCTTTTTCCACAAATAAGACACTACATCTCTCACCTCTGGGTATTTTCTCTGGCCATACTCTATGCCTACAACACTGCTTCTTCCTAGCTCTGATTACTGACCTCCCCAGCTTCCTTTAAGTTCCTACTAAAATCCCACCTTCTACAAGAAGCCTCCTCCCAGGCCTCTGGTATATAACTTGTTTTGCCTGTATTTGTTTTGATATTGTAATCCCCATTAGATTGTAAACTCCTTAAGGCAAGGACTGTTTTATTTTTTTTAACCTCTTCTTGAATATCTAGTGCTCAGCACAGTGTCTGGTACATAATTAGTGCTTAATAAATGTTGATTGATTAATCTTGGCTTTCTACTAATCAAAACTTGGCACATCTGAATCAAACTTATGACTGATAAAACAATGACTAAAGGAATGAAATACTATGATCTTCCTGGAGTAGTTAGGACAGAAATGTAACATGAATGCAAATTTGGAACAGCTAGTAGAGTACCTAGATTCCTTTCAGAAATATTTAGAAGGGCTGATGGCATCATCATGATGCTTCTAGAATGGTCAACAACAAAATGGGAATTATAGAGACTGCCCCACGGAGGACCCAACTGGCCAGTTCCAATTGGGCAATGCCACTTCTCCCTTCCTTATTTCTTCTTCCTCTCCTCTCCCTCTCTTTTCCTTTCCTCTCTTCCTCTCTGCTCTACTCTCCCCTCCTTTCCACATTCTTGATGTCATGGTGTTCTTTGAGACAAAGGACAAACAAAGGAGGGACTGTCATTGAAATGAGCTGTAGAGAAGAAGAGCTAGGGCCACAAACTTTGCCTCATCTAGATTTTGTGGGCTGAGAGTTACCTAGGGAGGATATTCTGTCGAGTGTTAGAAAATCTGTGAAGATTAAAAAAATTGACTGAACTCATCTTTTCTACCATCTTTCTTCATATAGGCAATACCATACAAGATAAAACTACTCTCTCTCATCTTAGTTTTTACAATCTAGGATTTAAATTTGATTCTATTCTTTCCTTCACCATTCACATCTAATCAATTACCAAACTTTGGAAGTTTGGGTTGATAATTCTTTTCCTTTTTCTTTGCCCCTTTTTGTTTCCACAATAGCTATTCAAGTTCAAAACCTCATGACCTCATCTCTGTATTTTTTTCCTTGTATCAGCCCCTTTACTGGTCTCTGTGACCCCTTTTCCTTATCCCAATTCTACAGGGTTACAATACCATTTCCCTTTGTTTACTTTTCTTCTCAAGAAACTATAATGACTACCTACACTCTCTTTGATCAAATCCAAACTCCTTAGTTCAGCTTTCAAGATGGCTAGATGAGGTCACTGAAACTTTCCAACTCCATTTTATTTCCCCCAAATGGCCTCTTCTCTCTAGCTGAGAAATCTGCCTCCTGATATTGGCACAATTTGCTATGCCCTACTTCTGCAACTTTGTTTTGACATTTGACTCTACCTGAAAGATCTTTCTACCAACACCAATAAACTACCAGTCTTTCATGATCCAGTTGAAGAAAAAAATCTTCCCTATAGGAATTTTTCTCTGACTAAACCCATCTTAAATTCTTCACCTTGTTATCAACTCCTCTGAAATTTCAAGTGTAATCTGCACAAGTAGAATCAAATCATAGAAATTAAGCACTGGAGGGAACCTTAGACAGCATCTCATTCATGCCATTCATTATCATCATTATTACTATTACTAATAGCAATACTGGTAATAATAGGATGGGCAGCTAGGCGCTGAAGTGAATAGTGTCCAGCCTCAGATACTTACTAGCTATGTGACCCTGGGCAAGTCACTTAGCCCTGTCTGCCTCAATTTCCTCATACATAAAATGAACTGGAGAAGGAAATGGCAAACTACTCCAGAATTTTTGCCAAGAAAGCCCTAAATGGTGTCACAGAGAGTCAGACAGGACTGAAACACCTGAACAACATCAACAACAAAATAATAGGAGGGAGTCATCTGGAATTTATACACTACTACATGTTTTTAAATAACATTTTATTTTCCCCAATAGCATTTAAAATAAATTTTTAAAAGCCATTTAATTTTTTTGAATTGTAAATTCTCTCCCTCCCTCCGTCCCCTTCCCACACCTTGAAACAGCAATTTGATGTAGGTTATGAATGTGTAATCTACATTAAGTTTTTCAAAGAACTTTATAAATACTTTTTTTCTTTAGACCTTCACAATCATCCTATGACGTATTTACTACACCTATTATTATTCACATTTTATTTTGAGGAAACTGAGTCTCAGAGAGGCTAAATGACTTGATGGATTGCTAATCACTATACAGCGAGTTAATTGCAGAGTCAGGGTGTAAACCCAGGTCTCTTTATTTCTATGCCTATGATATTTCCTGCTACACTGACATTTTGTTCTGTTGCTATCTTGATCTATGCTTGTTCACAAGGTATTTTTGTGTTTTTATTAAATCTTTACAAATTTATTTATGTTTATTAAGGTGAATGACTTGAGCTCCTATGATTTCCCCTTTCTCTTGGTTCTTCATCAGCATGACTGATCACCATTCAGTTTATCAAAGTACTATGTGCAGAATAATGCTTTTTCTATTCTGCTGACCACATATTTCTACATGTGGAGGTCATTCATCAATGATCATAATTGCTCTTGAAAAGAGGCTTTAATTCAAACTCTACTAGAGTAAATCATGTTTTAAGCTATAAAAAGCTTGCAGTTACATGAGATTGGAATGCTTTAATTTCAGGGGGAAAGTTGACCTTAGAAAGATTGGGGTGGAGGAGAGGAAATCCAATTCAAATATAACCAAATCTGGGGGCGGCAGGTGGCGCAGTGAATAGAGCACCGGCCCTGGAGTCAGGAGTACCTGAGTTCAAATCCGGCTTCAGACACTTAACACAAAAAAAGCTAGCCCTGTGACCTTGGGCAAGTCACTTAACCCCAACTGCCCTACAAAAACGCAAATATATATATATAACTAAATCTGGAGAAATATTGTTGTGACTCCTGTAGTCTACATCTGTACAAACTCGGACAATTCATTTAATCTCAATTTCCTCATCTGTAGAATCATCATCGTTTCACAGTGCTTTAGTCCTTTAAGATTCACAAGTTGCTCATTTTCATAACAATACTGTGAGGTAAATCCTGGGTATGTTATCATGCCCATTTTACAGATGAAAAAACATGAAGCTCAGTGAGAAGGAGTTATTATGTAGCTGGCAAAATTCGCAGACCAAATTCAAAAGCAGATTTCTCCTGATTTCAAATCTAGCATCCTTTCCATTATATGAAGCTGTCTCATAATAACTTAACATATCATAGCAGATAGTTCTTTGGACTTGAAGTCATGACAATCTGGGTTCACATCCCCTCTGACACTTAGTAACTGTGATTCTGAAAAAGTCACTGTACTTCTGTGTGCTTCAGGCAACTCACAAGAACTTATCAAGGATGGGTTGGGATCTGCTTTGTTTGGTCGGGAAAGTTACCACTGAAAGCATTCTTATACTGAAGGAGTTACATGTCATTTACCTAATTACCATTTATCAGCTCTAACAAGCCTTAATTTCCTATATTTGTTCATCTTTTTTCAATATGCTTATATATTTATAATTTTTTGAGAAAATCAGAATCTGAAATTTATGGAACATCTTGAATCATATGTAGTAATAATGTTAAGGTATTATGTTATAAAAACCAGGCCACTTCAAGCTGTAATAGATTGAATGATGTACAGTAACATATTCAGTTAGTATAAGTGAAATTCTTTCCATTTGTTAAAACTATTCATACATTTCTTTTTTCTATCTTAAATATATGGAATGTGCCTTCTCTGACTTTATTCACCAGTCTATCTCAGTTTTCCTGGATTGAGCAAAATTGCTCTCTTACTTCAGCCTGCTTGGATTGGGAATTTCCTGTACCATTTATTCACTAGTTCAATAAAATTTGAGTGTGCAGCCTACTGGGTTCTAGGTATGCCAACATATGCAGTACCTTTATCAATGTTACTTTATCTATAAGCAGATCTAGTCATATCTCCAAAGCTGACTATATAGAGAGTTATCTTTAGCCTCTTCTCTAATTGATATTGATCTGACATTTAAACTGGCCACTTTTATAGATTTTATGAAACAGCAGCACTATATCACACAACATTGTTTATACGATATAAATATTGTTTGTGTGGGGGCCAGGTGAAGAAAAATATCTGCATAGTCCCCTCTATTTCACCTTTAGAATTTTAGAAAGTTAAATAGTAATATTTTGTACAGAGCCTTAAAGTTTGCAAAGTGGTTCATATTACTTTTCTCAGGTTGATCTCTTCTGGGAAAGGGAATATTCTTACTGTTGAATCTCAAATTCTGGGAGTATTGAAGTTATGATACTTGTAGGATATTCCATGGACCAGTACTTATCAAAATGCTCCATAGCAATCTCTGGGAGTAGCCTCTGAATGCTATTACCCTTATAAATTTCAAAGGCAGAGAAAAGAAGTGATAGCTTTCTTCATCCTAGTTTTACAAAGTCTATATGATAATAGTTCAGCGCTTCAAAATTTAATACCACGTCTTGGTTTCCCTTAAAATAGGCAACTGTAGAAATAGTCAAATATCCTCCTATATAATATCTGAGGTCTTTCTCCTTTTCTTTTTTTTTCTTTTTTTCTTTTTGTGGGGCAGTTGAGGTTAAGTGATTTGCCCAAGGTCACATGGCTAGTTTTTGTCTTAAGTGTCAGAGGCCAGATTTGAACTGAGGTCCTCCTGACACCAGTGCTGGTGCTCTATTCACTGTGCCACCTAGCTGCCCTCTTTCTTCTTTTCTTGAAGGCTATTTTAAAATATTTGCTACTGACTTCTTTTTTCAGTGTTGAAGTTCAGCACCTGTACTTGTTTATAAATACTCCATCTTAATATTTCTTTACAATCCTAGTGATGAAACTGGAACTATTATGACATCAAAACATAGAAAACCAAATTTGGGCAGGTTCTACCAAGCTGGAATGTCTTCAAGCACAGGCCTAATGACAGAGTGCACCTTTCGCCTAAGGCCAACTTAAGCCAAGTTCAGAGAGGTTCATTTCCAGAAGGTCAACCCCATGGGATAAGTGCCTTTGAACTTGGTAACCCACCAAACTTTCTTTTCTAGTTTGGGGAGAGGTTGTGATCTTTACTAAGGGAGGAAATCTCATTGAGAAAAATCATGTAATGGCTTAATGTTGAAGCATTTTTTTTTATCTTTGCCTTGGAATTGGGGGATGTCATACTTAAGGAGAATAAATCTTAGAATTTGAAAAATGTGAAATCTACATTGAAACCAAGCCTTTCCATAAAATCTGAAAGATGAAAAATTCATATTCATGAGAAGAGCTGAAAGAAAATCCAAGGGCATCTGAAATGGATTTGATAATAATCAACAATAAAAAGCCAAAGGCTCTCAGCTGCCTGAGGAGTGGGTTTGTTTGTTTTATTCACTATAGAATTTAAATTCTGCATAATCTGGGTTAGAAGGTGTAACCTTAGAGAAAAGTCTAAGATAGGATGGGGTTGAGTGGAGTGGTAGGTGGTGAATGGTGGAAGCAATCACCAGCCCTAAGAAAGACTAAGCTCCATAGAAAGCAAACCAAATATCACAATTGACTAATGCATAGTTTAGCCACTAAAAGTCAAAGAACTCCACCATTTTGCCACAGTTACTGAAGAGAGGGTCCCATTCTTCCACTAGATGAGATCAGGCCAAATCTATTATTTTTCATCCTGATATCTAATATTTGGCAGACGTTTCTGAGGTACTTTTGTCCATCCGAGAATAATGAAAATATCAAACTGGTGTGGAAGAATCTTCTGAGATCTCACATATACCCCTACAATAGACTCTGGACTAGAATTCATCCCTACTGTGTCCCCAAACTATTCCTCTCAACCGGGGGAAGGTAGTATTTATTGAGAGGCTAGAGATGTCCTGGCTATTGAAATGTAAAGCTCTGTTAGACTGTTTCTGGCATTAAGAAAAAAAAATCACAGCATATCTGCATTCAATTATCTGTAACTAAATCTTTATGTACTCTTTTGGTTTAAATGAAATTCCTTATTGATTTTTGTAATACTTTACAATGCTTGTATAATCAAATCAGCCCTTACACCTGTTGGAGTTGCTCACAAAAGCACAGATTGAGGGTGGGGGTATGGGGTACGATCTATGTTTACATTAAAGATATCAGTCTCCCAATTTTTAAAGCAATAATGCCTTTTCTCTGAGAATATCTGTAAAGATAACAATTACTGATGGTACAAACTAAAGTAATAAAAGCATATCAGGGCGTAAGTGTATTGAGGATACATACTGTGGTGTACAGCTATTGCCATCTAGTGGTCATAAAGTGCAAAGCATCTTTTTCCTTGGAAGTGGGGAACTGAGAATGGTATGCTTGTTACTGCAAAGGAGTTACCCTGTCATCAAAACGCTATATTCTCTCAGTCATTGTTCTTACTGGACAACATATCTCAGATAACTGCATAGTAATATTGCATTGTATGCCAGGCCCAGTGTGCCTTTCATCACAGATTCCCTCCACTCACTCACTGATTCCCTTTCTCCTGGTTCCCATTCTCCCACCCTTTGTCGCTTTTTCTTCTTTCTGTCTCTGTATTTGTGTCTCCCTAATTTTTCTAGCATCACACAATTACTATATGTCAGAGAAAAGATTTGAACTCAGGTCCTCTTGTCTCTAACCATTAAACTGTATCTTATAACAAGGTCAGGCAAGAATGTATTTTTCTAAAATCATATAAATATAATTAAAAGCCATTTAAGCTAAGAAAAGAAAAAGAAAAAAAAGATGAGAAAAATGCTTTACAACTGTGGGAACAAACTCCAAAGCAACAGAGGTCACTAAATCACATGCAAGAATACTACGTGTTTCATATGGTCTAAGAAAAACACATATTGACATTATCTGTGTTCTAATATAATTTTATTTATTGTGTTAAATATTTCCCAAATATATTTTAATCTGGTTTCAGCTGAACTGGAAGTTGCCTGAGCATGTTTGACACCTTGGGTATACCAGGTATTTCAAACAAGTTTGGTACCATAGATAGTAGCTATAATTTAGGAAGGAGACTAATGGTAAAGATATATAGAAGTTAAGAGAAGGAAAAAGTCAAGAAAGGAATCTATATCACAATGTACATGGTAGGGATATCAAGCAAGATACCAAGTGGGCAGGATGGTAAAGAGTTCTGATTTCATGCCATAGAAAGATAGGTTGAATAAAATAGGAATATTTATCCTGGTAAAGAGAGGACTTGGGAAGTGGTGTCTATAACCTTTGATACTATTCACTACTCTCCTTCCTTTTGAGTATTCATTCTCCTCCTACCTCTCTTATTGCTCCTTCTTAGTCTCTTTTCCTGGACTATCACTTATTTCATGCCTCCTCATTTGGGTACAACTACCCACAAGGCCTTTTTCCCCTCTTGGTGAACTCATAAGCATACATGGAGTCAATAATTGACACCAATGCTTCCCAGATTTGTGTATCCAGCCCTATTTCCTTTCTTTGTCTTTGGTCACACATTGCCAACTTTCTACTGACCATTTCAAACTAGGTGTTCTACAAGCCCCTCAAGCTTAACTTGTTCAAAATAAAGTTCATTATCTTTCCCCACAAACCCCCACAAAATTTTACTGATCATTTGCAAATCTCTGTCTCTGTCTTTCCAGTCACCCAGGTTTATAATCTCATACTTATCCTTAACTTCTCTCTCTCATCCCAAGATCAAACAAGTATCTTATCTGGGCAAATCTACCTCCGTGACATCTTTCAATCTATCCCATTTACTTTTAAAACCACAGTAGTTATTGTGGAGGGAGGATTAGATTCGTTATGCTTAGTTTTAGAAGATAGAACAAGAAACAATAAGTAACCAAAAGACTGTTATAAGGAAAACCTCCGTAATATTTTTAATTGTCTAAAAATAGGATAGGTGACCTTGAAAGGAAATTGATTTACCCTTAGAAGGCATTAAGCAGGAGCAATTATAGAGGACATTCATTGTCAGGTATAGATTAAAATAGATGAATTCTTAGTTTACTTTCAACCCTGAGGTTCTCTGATTCAAGAATCCATTAGCTAAAAGAGCTAGTGGAGAAATGAGTACAACATCCATTTGACTCACTTATCAAATGTTCAGTTAAGACCATAAAAATATTACCTTTCTAAAAGGTTACTTCCAAGTATTGCCTGGTAAAAGGAATGACAACTTACTCTTATTTACTGATTTACATTTGTCAATTTAAGAACCTAACTCCCATATTCATAAACACTCAAGAAAGACTGAATTGTTATTGTTATTAAATATATTCTAATCTATGATATATATTAGTTAATTAATGTATTAATGATACAATGTAATTATTATATTATTACTAAATCATTATACAATAATAAAATAAATGAAGGGTAGCATGATAGAGTGCAAAGAGTATGGGCCTGATAGTCAGGATGACCATGGGTCAAGTTATGCCTCTGCTACCTATTGCATATGTCACTATAGAGAAGTTACTCAACCTCTCAGTAATCTAGGCAACCCTCTAATGTTCTAAGCTATAGATTGGATAATGCCAATCCACTTTCATGGATGGTTTATCCACATTGGGAAATCTGACACCAAAAAAAAAAATCACAGTTTCAAGTTTAAAAAGTCAAGTCAAATTCTATAACATTACATGCAATCTCAAGGTAGAAAGAACACTTTAAATACCTTATTTCATCTGATTTCCAGAAAAATCATACAAATGTAGATAGTGCAAATAATATTGTCTCTTTTTGTAGACTGGAGTGTAGTGAGCTTAAATGACTAGCTCAGTTATAAAACTGGTAAGTAGCCGAATGAAGACTAGGTAATATGGGAAGTATATTGTACTGAGATTTAATTTGGAAGCTGAGGCATCTTTTGATCATACTAGGACATTTTATTAAGGAAATACTATTGCCAATTCACTCCAATAAAGTGAATAATTACCTTTACTATACTTTTTGTATAATGAGATTTTCCTCTATACAATGTTACTTAAGGTTAAGACACACCAACACTGAACTTTTGCTAATATACTTTATTTCCAACTAACCAATAAAAAGAAATAAAATAAAAACTCCTGCAGCTAGCTGGTTAGTCAGAAATAGTATATCATTTTGGAAAGACTTTGGCCAGATAAGAAATAAAAACAGTTGTAACCAATAGCTTATACACATCTTGTATGATACCACCTAGATATATCAGATCACCACTATGTTTTAGGAAACATGTTAAAGCCAGAATTTGCAGAATGCACTTTTTGAAAAGTGAAATGTATCTTTAATCAAGAATCATATGATAGGGGTGGAGTCAAGATGGCAGCATAGAAGCAAGAAAACTCCATGGATCACCCTGTAACTGCCTCAAATACCTATAAAATATGACTAAACAAACTTTAGAGCTACAGAACCCACAGAGAGATGGAGAAACAAAGCTCTCACTGAAGGAAGCATGACAGGTGGACAGGAAGGGTTCGTTGCAGGTAGGGTTCATGCTGGGAGCCAAGCCTAGCCCCACGTGAACCCACAGTTTTAGTGGCAGGGTGTCCGGACCAGGCACAGCCAGAGTATTCCAGAGAGTAGATCAACAGCAGCTCTGGATGTTTCCAGAACTATCAACCCATAAATGACAAAGACAAAGTAAAAGGTCAGTGGAAGTCGGCTAGATTTTGGGAGGACAGAGGAGTGGGTCTGGCCCTATGCCCCCAGAGCCAGAAACAGCAGAAGCAGAGGTCCTACAGCAGTCTCCATGTGGCTGCTACAGAGCTCCTAGCCTGCAGATCGTAGGGGGGGCCAAGTGACCATTCAGAGGCTAAGTTCTCTTGCCTTAACCTGCTTGCACTGGGATCTTGGTCTTGGGTGGTGTTCCTGAGGTGTGTGACCAGTGAGCCTAAGCTGGTGGGGGTTGTAGTGAAGGTACCCTCATCGTAGCTCTGGCAGATGAAAAACCTCAGTGATTTGGGACAGAGCTTTCCCCTCTGGAAGAAGAGATCTAAAGTGGCAAAGAGCTCAAAAGTCATGCCATTGACTGGCAATATGAGCAAGCAAACGAAGCAAAGCAAGTACAGCCACACAACTTTAGATTCCTTTTTTGGGGACAAGAGGGATCAAAGCATGGAACAGGAGGAAGTCAACACAGTCAGAAATCCCACACCAAAAACTTCCAAGAAAAATGTAGAGTGGTTATAGGCCAAAAAGGAGCTTAAGAAGAATTTTAAAAACCAAATGAGAAAAGTGGAGGAAAAATTGGGGAGAGAAATGAGAATGATGCAAGAAAATCATGAAAAGAGAGTCAATAACCTGACTGAAGAAAATAACACCTTAAAAATAGACTAACTCAAATGACAAAAGAGACCCAAAAAGCCAATGAGGAGAGCCAAATTTTCTAGATTGAAAAAGAATTTCCAAAGCTCACTGAAGAGAATAATTTCTTCAGAATTGCATTGCAGCAAATGGAAGCTAATGACTTTATGAGAAATCAGAATATTATTAAACAGATCCAAGCAAATGAAAAAATAGAAGGCAATGTGAAATATCTCATTGGAAAAACCACTCTCCTGGAAAATAGATCCAGGAGACACAATTTTAAAATTATTGGACTACCTGAAAGCCATGATCAAAAAAAAGAACCTAGAAATCATCTTTCAAGAAATATCAAGGAAAATTGCCCTGATATTTTAGAACCAGAGGGAAAAAGAAAAATTGAAAGAATTCACTAATCATCTCTTGAAAAAGATCCCCAAAGGCAAACTCCTAGGAATGTTATAGCCAGGTTCCAGAGTTTCCAGATCAAGGAGAAAATATTACAAGCTGTCAAGAAGAAACAATTTGAATACTGTGGAAACACAATCAGGATAAGACAGTATCTAGCAGCTTCTATATTAAGGGATAAAAGGGCCTGGAACATGATATTCCAAAGATCAAAAGACTAGGATTAAAACCAATAATGACCAACTCAGCAAAATTGAGTATAATGTTTCAGGGGAAAATATGGTAATTCAATGAGGTGAGGACTTTCAAGCATTCTTGATGAAAAAACCAGAGCTGAATAGGAAATTTGACATGTGAATACAAGAAACATGAGAAGGTAAACAGGGAAAAGAAATCATAAGGAACTTATCAAAGGTGAACTATTTACATGCCTTCATGGAAAATTGATAATTTTTGTAACCTATGAAACTTTTCTCAGTATGAGGATAGTTGAAGGGAATATAAATGTGTGTATAAACACACATTTATATTCTGTTCAACTATCTATACACACATATGTCTATATATGTGTATGAATACATCTGTGAGTGTGCATATATGTGTACAGGTATATATAGACAGAGGACACAGGATCAATTGAATAGGAAGGGACAGTATCGAAAGGTGAAATTGAGAGGTAAGAGAGGAATATAATGAGACAAGACAGGGGGTGACAGAAAGGGGTTAATTATCCCCTATAGAAGAGGCAAGGGACAACTGTTACAATGAAGGGGAGGAACAGGAAGGCAAAAGGGAATGGGTCAACCTTACTTTTAGTGAGGGAATGACATAAACCCTAAATTGAGTATCTTGCCCTACAGGAGAGTAGGGGGAAAGGGGATGAAAAGGGGGATGATGGAGGGGAGGTCAGTTTGGGGGAAGGGTAGTTAGAAGCACACACTTTTGTAAAAGGACAGGGACAAAGTAGAGAATATAACAAGTGGGGAGCAGGATAAGAAGGAGGGAAATATAATCAGTCTTTCACGATATGTCCATTGTGGAGATGTTTTGCATAACTACACATGTACAGCCTGTATTAAATTGCTTATCTTCCCAGTAAAGGTGGGTGACAAGGGAGAAAGGGAAAGAATCTGGAATTTAAAGTTTTAAAGTCAAATACTATAAAAAATATAGATTGATAGATAGATATTATTATTGTTGTTCTTGTTGTTACTGTTATTATTGCTATTTATTATTATAATTATTATTATTTACATGCAACTGGGAAATAAGATATACAGGAACTGGGGTAGGGAGATCCATCTTGCTCTACCAGAAAGTCAGAGGGGTGATTTGGGGAGGATATAGGAGAGAATAGATTGGGGAAGGGGGGTATACAGTGTCATCACTGTTTTGGGGTGGGGGTAGGGAAAGATGGGGAGATATTTTGTAACTCAAAATCTTTTGTAAATGAATGATGTAAACTAAAAATAAACAAAAGTTAATTTTTAAAAAGTTTTTTTGAAGTATCACATATGATATATCAAATTAAAAAGAAAACTAAACTTAGATGAGACTTGAGATATCTAGTTAATATCTTCTTTACTATAAGGTCATAAAATTAATTGTGAATTCTATTTTAGTAGAAACTGAGTCTGGTAGCAAGAGTGAACTCAGCATGCACTGTTTCAGCAACCATTCACATAAATTGATGGCTTTTGCCCACTAAAATGATGAGGCCATGAGAAGGGGAAGAAAGATTAGTTTAAGTTTCATCAAGGCCAATTGTGCAACTGGAGCCATCTATCACTGTCACATAAGGAAGTACCTTTGATTTGGAAAGTCCCTGGGCATTGATAGCCTTATCTAATTTTCCTTACGACCTGTGGCTCTCTCCAACTGAGTAGTATGTATTCTCAGGGGAAGACGCACCACTTCTGAAATAGCATAACAGGAAGATTTGAATGACGTGATATTTAGAAAAAAAAAAGACCAACAACAACTCATTAAGACTCAAGTATAGAGCATGTCCCTCCTTCGATGCCAATGCTGGGAAGAACTATCAAAGAGTCCCTATAAAATAGTCAGCTTTAACACATTTAAGACTCAAAAGTATACATTTCTTTAAACCATTCTTTAAAAAAAATAATTTCAGTCTCCTAAGCTTTTGTACTCCTGAGAATGAATATTTCATTGATAAGATGGAAGCAATCACAAATGTTAAATGCTGCTTCAGGATCAATACTGCAATGAAGAAGCCTACTTCGGACAGAGTAGTATAGCAACTTAACCATATTCTCCAAATGGACAGCAACCAATCTTACTGCTTAGGATTTGATTAACTTTCAAAGAGATGACTTTCCAAGAATGGAGCTTGTTTCTATATTTACTTCTCCTTGTGAGAGGGAAGACCAAGAAGACTAGGCTTCTAGTAGGTTTTAGCCTTTGCATTTTCACACTCAGGATAAAGTTCTCATGGGAGTGTCAAGAAGCAAATCTGTGAAGAAAAGAGTCACTCACTCACCACTCATCTAGTTATACAATGTAATTAGAAATTTTCTAATCATGTGTCAGGGTGGCCTGGGGTATGTGAAAATTTTAAAAAGTCTACCCAGTTTTTATTCTTGTAAAATGTCATGATGAGGTAAAATAAATAGTTCTAACTGTCTAAATCAGGGGTTCTTAAGGTTTTTGTTTCGTTTTGTTTTGTTTTTGTTGGGTCATGGACTCTTTGGCAGTCTGGGGAAGCCAAAGCATTCCTTTTCAGACTAATATTTTTAAATGCATGAAAAGCTACATAAGATGCCAAAAGAAACCAATTATTTTGAAATATGGTTATCAAAATATATAAAAAGAGTGACACCAAGTTAATAACCTCTGGTCTAGTTAGATGAGCTTTCCTTTGTCCTCAGAAAAAGAATAGTATTTTCAGTTATCACGTTCCTCCAGGCCTCAATAAATTCTTGTTGGTTGACTGATGGATATATATATATATATATGTCACATGTAACAGAGAAACTGGAATGGTATCAAAACACTGCATACAGTTTAGATTTAGCTTTCCTACAATTAGACCATTCATTTCCCCCTTTATGATGATTTAGATATTTAGATATAGGCATGAATTAGATAGTACTAATGAATCATTAGATCACAGTGTTGCAAGACACTTGGTCTATAGTGTATACACCTTGAGATGAATCAGCATGCCTAAGTTGGTGTCTTGAGCCAGGTGCAGGCTAGCACCAGATGCAAATTAAAGCTATAGAGAGATCAAATCAATGAAGACCTTACTACTACTACTACTACTCCTGCTGCTGCTGCTGCTGCTGCTGCTGCTGCTGCTACTGATAATGATAGTGCTGATTAAGCAATTTACTAAATGTAAGCAAAGAGTAAGGAAGGACAGGTATAGTCTCTGGATGCCTGCTATGGGGACTACACAGGGTAGTAAATAGCACTAACCTATGTAAGAATCAACAGTTTGTCAAATCAGAAAAGCTACTAGACCACTTTGATGCTAGTTTTTTATAAGATTCCCCAAGGAGCATTTAGTCTTTGTTATGGGATACATTAATGTTCCCTATGGTCATGTCTAATATCTTTATTACCATGCAGCCTAATCAGTCTCCTAAGGATCATAGCTTGTACAAAACAAATAGCACCTAAGACAGAGGGACATAGATTAACCAATAAAATCATTTTTATGTCAGTGTTAAAAGAGATGTACATTTCTGTCAAGTCTGTATTTGAATATAGAAGAACTACTTACTCTTCATTCTGACACTTAGAAAAGTGGCTTTTCAAAGGGAGGGGGAAGTACTTCAGTAAAAATCTATACAAGGAGAACTGTGATAAATCTATCAAATTACCACAAAGATATTTTGAAAACTTGATAAAATAACAAAATTCATTTGAAAAACAAAATATCTAGGATATCAGGGGAAATGATGAAAAGAAGACAATTGGGGAATAACACTTCCATAGTACAAGCTTTATTATAAAGCAGCAATCATCAAAATGATATGCTATTGGTTAAAGAATAGAGAGATCAAGGGAACAGACTAGAAAAGGGAGATTCAGTAAACATAGAACTCAATAACCCTGTGTTTGAAAAGTAGAAAACTTAAGTTACCTAGGGAAAAACTTAAGTGATTTCCCAATAGATAAATGGTTAGAAGATATGAACAAAGGTTCTTAAAAAGAACTGAAAAGTGTTCCCAAGCCTTTGGGAAAAAATGCTGAAAGTCATTCATAATAAAAGCAATTTAAAAATTTGTACTTATATTGTCTAAGTAGATTGTATAACCAGATGAATAGTGAATGAGTGAAACTTTTCTTCTTAGATTTGCTCCTTGACACCGCCATGAGTGTTGGAAGAAGTGTGGGAAGATAGTGGAACTAATAAATTTTTCGTGAACCTGTGAAATGATAAGATCTTTTTGGAAAGCATTTTGGAATTATGCAATTAAGTAGCTAAAATATAATGGAACTGGAGATTCCATTACTGAACTTTTTTCCCCAAGAAAACCATCTATACAAAAAAAAAGTTCTCAAACACTATAAGATATTTATAACAAAGTAAACACTCATAAATTTGGGAATGGTTAATCCAATTGTGGTACATGAATATAATAGAATACCATGGTGTTCTTAGAAATAATGTATATGATGGATATAGAAAAACATCTTTTTGGAAAGCATTTTGGAATTATACAATTAAGTAGCTAAAATATAATGGAACTGGAGATTCCATTACTGAACTTTTTTCCCCAAGAAAACCATCTATACAAAAAAAAAAGTTCTCAAACACTATAAGATATTTATAACAAAGTAAACACTCATAAATTTGGGAATGGTTAATCCAATTGTGGTACATGAATATAATAGAATACCATGGTGTTCTTAGAAATAATGTATATGATGGATATAGAAAAACATAGAAAGAGCTATATAAATAGATGCAAAGTAAACAGAGTGAAGCAAATTGGAAAGAACAAATACATACCAAAAAATTAAAACTAAATGTGAAAAAATCAAAATTAAATGAGACTCAAATGAAGAGATATGAAAATGCATCCCCAACCTACCCTTTCATTGAAGTAGAAGTCCCTAGGAGTTATACATTGTACATGTTTTCAAACTTTCTTAATACATTGATCAGTTGAACTGACTTTTTCTCTCTCTATAAAGATTACTGCTTGTCATATAGGATGATTATCAGTGAAGGAGAGAAAAGGGGATACATAGGATACCATGGTGATATAAGAAACAGGAAATGTTGTTGTGCAGAGAATAAGAGTGAGCTAAGACCTGGGTTCAAGATAAATTTAAATGTGGATTTATTAATTGACCATACGACTACCCGAGTGTATTCACTCAAATGAGTAGTGATCCAGTGCAATACAGGCTTGATTATACAGGCTAAAACCACAAAAACCACAATCGGGGAGGGGAGCTAGCAGAAGCCATGAAGTACAGAAGCAAAGAATAGTCATTGGTTGGATCTATAGTTCAGGGCTAATTTTGGAATATGGTGTGAGGGTACAGGGGCACAGTCTTCGTGTGACTCAGGTGTCCCTTGGAAGAACAGGGGTAGTCAACTCTTTCCGGAACAGGGTGGAGGCTCATGGGGTAAGGGGAAACTGGAAAGTCTCAGAACAGGCCAGGGTCATGCTCCAGGCAAAGGGTGCGGGGACCCTGCTTGGTCAGTGGCACAGGACAGAATGGTCTCTATATTACACCATAACCCTGAGTTGCACTTTGTACACTCGTACTGATTCAAGGACAATGTACAGAGTAGGGAATTTTGCCCTGAGCAATGCCCAGACATGACTTAAAGCTATTTCAAGCTATGACATGATGTAGGATAGGGATAAAAACAGAAATATAAAAGGGGCTTAATGGTGGGCCACAAATCAGGTGGTGTGCAGTGACCTGGGATTTGGGTTTGGGTACAACAGTATCAATGTTTTTGAAAGGTATGCCCTTTCAGGAGGCCAAAATGGCAGTATTGATGTAAATACTCAGTCCAGGACAAAAAATGGAAGAATAAGTGAAACAGCAGGAAGATGGCAAGATGACCAGGACATAGACAGCAGATGCCCGAGTGAAATGTGAATGTGAAGCACAGTCTGATGTCTAGGTCCATCTAGGAAATATTAGCTAAGTCGGCAGAAGTGTTATTCATTCATCAATCAGCTCTCTATATCCTAGGATGAGAACTCCAAAATGAGTGTATTAACTTTTCAGGAACTAGGGCTATAAATTAGGGAGGTCAAGAGTCTGGTGTGAAAGGCAAATGGCAAAATGTCATAGATGAAAGGCTAGGTAGCAGAGCGGAAGTGAAGATGAAGTATGAGCCACCAAATGTAAAGAACAGTTCTCCACAAAGAAACAGATGATCATAGAAAAATATCCCATCTTGATCTAGAAAGGTAGTGTATATATAGATGAGAGAAAAAGACAGAGGTACAGAAAAGAGAGAACAGACCTTCACAAAGATAAATTAGCTAGAAGGCCACAAAGAAAATAACCTCTTGTAGAACAAAAATCATATCATAAGAAGATCCTTCTAGAAAGACAGAACAGTTACAAGACTGCAGAAGAATCTTCTTTTGTCTGAACCTAAAACTAAACTAGGGTAACTGTGGCTTTGACCTAGGTCATCAACAACTGAGACATGCTTCTTCACCAAGACATATTTTAGCCTACCACCCAATGATAGTATACCATGTGTTATCATCACCAAAGTTCCTGCCCTATTCTAGTGACCACATTTCTCCATTATCATTCCTCTTTGTTGACTTCCTTACTTGCTACTTCTTTCATGGGCCGAAGGACATTAGCAAGGCCACAAATATTGGGGTAAGACTCTCTTGAAAAAGGACTTGGACTTTCTTCTCTATGTAAGAGACTTCTTCTAGTGCCAATTATACTCTATAAGCTCCCCACAAATCAAGTAAATTTCTAGTTATGACTGAATTAGTGCAATGCCCAGTGTGTAATAGTCAAATAAATGCTGGTTGACTTACCTTGAATTGGATTGAAAGCAGCTCGAAATTATTTCTTTGATTTTTTAGGCTCTTGAGACACATTGTGGTGGAGGAAGAAAGAGGGCAGTCAGGAAACGGCGGATTCACTCCCATACATGACTTTTAGCAAAATTTATGGAAGATTGTACTACAAGATTATAATTCTACTTTCATAGCTTGTGATTTCTTTTTAATTCCATGCCAAACTCTAGAATCAAGAACAGAATGAAATCTGGTCATCATTCATTGCTATAGCTTAATTCAGAAAGTTTTTTTTTCAATTTTAATATCTTTAATCCTTATATCACCACAATTTCCTAATATATCCATACCCCTTCTACCCATAGAGTCCTTCTTTGTTAGAAAAAAAATAATGTAGAAATGGATAAGCAGCTCAGCAAAACAAATATATCGTGTCTGAAAGTACATACAAAGTTCCACATTCACAGTGCACTTATGCAAAGGGAAAGAAGGGCACTTTATCCTTTCTTCAACAGTAAGCTTAAGCAATGATAATTTCACAGGATTTTGTCCACACATACACATGCACACTTTTTTTTAAATTTTAGTTTTCTTTATTTACATGGTTATAGTCATTGTGTATGTTATCTTCCTGATTATTCTTATATCACTTTGCCTTAGGTCATCTAATCTTCCCATGTTTCTCTCTGTTCTTTTTATTGTTTCTTATAGCACAGTAATATTTCATTATATATTAATAATAACTAATATTTATATTTCATTTACTACGTACCAGATACTGTGCAATTTTTTTTTACAATTATCTCATTTGAGTTTCACAGCAACCCTGAAAGGTAAGTATAATCATTATACCCATTTTATGTACCATAATTTATTTATCTATTCCCCAAATCATGGCTATCTGCTTTTTTCTCCCAGTTTTCTGTGACTACAAAAAGTACATTATAAATATCTCAGTGACATGAGACCGACTTTTCTTTATTTGACCTAGGAGGATTTTTTTTAAGTTCTAAGAGATTTTTTTCAATCTTAACTAAACTGCTTCAAATTCCATCACATGCTTTTGTGAGCCATAGGGAATCTCTTCTAACAACTCTTTCAAAGTATGGTAAATTTCCAAGATATTCCTCTCAAAATGACTTCTGGCTCAGTACTGGCTCATAGTGTGATGACCTTTCTGGCTCTCTGTCTACACATCTTTCTTTGTCTGCACCTATCTATATCTTTGACATTGCCTCAGACTCTAGGATTGATCAGGATCCTATGCAGAAGAAATCTAAAGATCCCTTGATCCATGCTTGTGGCTCAGAATCAAGAAATATTTCCTTCTTAACAACTCTGAACTAATATATTTATTCTAATAACTCAGACCTCATCTTGTCCATTGTAAGCAATTGTCCATATTCTCTACAACTTTTGGTAAATTTATCCATACTGTATCATTTTATGCATCAGACTCTTACCTACATGTCTCTTTTTTTGCTTGTTTGTTTTTTCAAGGTCTGGAACACTGTCCCAGAAAAGTAAGGTCCAGACAACAATCATTTACTAAACAGCTGTTACATGCTAGGTACTGTGTGAAGTCTTAGGGATACAAAGAAAGGCAAAAATAGCCCTTGACCTCAAGCAGCTCAAGATATAGTGAGTGAAATTGCATGCAAATCACTATATACAAATGAGGTCTGTATGGAATAAATTTAAATTAATTATAGGGGGCATAAGGGGCATTAGGGACACCAGGAAAGGTTTCTTACTGAAAGTAAGGTTTTTATCTAAGACTTAAGGAAGTGAGGGAAGCTTGGAAGTTAGGATGAAAAGAGAGAGCATTCCAGTCATGTAGTAGAGGTCAGAAGGACTGTATTAAAAGATCTGAAAACCATCTGCATAGAATTAATCATTAAATCCATGTGGGTTGATAAATTTACCAACAAAATAGCATTGGGGGAGAGGAGAGAAGGGCCCATATCTGAGTCTTAGAGGACCCTTAGAGTTAGGAGCCATCATCTGGATGAAGATAGAACAAAAGAGAGAGAGAGAAGGAACTATCAGACTAGTAGAGAAGTAGGAGGAGAACCAGGAGAGGACAGAGTTAAAAACTTAGAGAGAAAAGAGTATGGAGGAGGAGAAGGAGGTCATCAATATTAGAGCCTGAAGAGAGAGCCCTAGTCTCTTACCTGCTCCATTTCTTATAATTCTATATGATTTCATTTGGCAATCTATCAGTTTTCATGGTTACAAAATGTCGTCTCTATGTAGCTGACTCTCAGATCTACTTGTTCAGAACTAACCCCTTCCAATCTCCAGTATCTCATCTCCAATAGTCCACTGAACATTCCACAAGCATTTCAAATTCCACGTTCAACTCAGAATTAATTATTTCTTCTCTCCAACCTTCCCCTTCTCTATTACTACTGGGGGCAACCGTATCCTCCCAGTCATCCCAGTTCCCAACTTGGACATCACCTTTAATTCTTCAATCACACTTATCCTCCAATATCCATTCAGTTGTCAAGTTCTGTCCTGTCTATCTTCATAACATCTCTTATTGACCTCACCTCTCCTCTGATTCTGCCACTGTCCTGGTGATACATTGATTATTGCAATGACATTCTGGTTTGTCTTTCTGCCTCAAGGATCAGTCCACTTTAGTCTATTTTCCACTTACTTCTCAAACTGATCTTCCTAAGCACAGATCAAGGATTTGAACCCAGATCTTCCTCCTCCAAATCTAGTGCTCTGCGGACTGTACCATGCTGCCTCAGTCTTCAATCTTCTTTCATTTAAGTGAAGATCTATCTTTGTCCTTGCCCCCATTGACATTCCCCTTAGAGGAAGATAGAGGATTATAATGACTATTATATGCTATTTGTAATTGTTGGAGGTCTATGCCAATAAAATGTTAACTCTGGCCTGTTTCACAAAATAAGAAAGGGCTCAGAATATGATCACAGGAAATAGCTTTGTGTCTGTAATCCAAAGATTATCAGTCCAAAATACACTCAAAAATTTGCCTGTAGGTTTTTAGAGGAAGATGTAGAATAGTAGTTGATTTTAGTTTAATGAATAAAATATATATAATAATTAATGCCCTCAAATTAAATGTATTGTTTTAGGATATGGTATATTTCTCTTCACTGGAGGTCTTCAGAGAGATGCTAGTCAGTCATTAGAATTAATTTTGATAATGTAAGGTTAGAATGGATCACTCCTGAGGTTTCTTTCAAGTCTTAATATAAGTTGAGTATTGAGTTTCCAGATATTTTAAGGTATTAATGGGCCAATGTTAACTTTCAAAATATTCCTAGAGGATTGTTCCAGGGATATATTCTTGGTCCTGTTCTAGTGTACATGGTCATTAGTAACTGGTATTAAGCCACAGAAAGTGTGTTTATCAGCCTTATGATGGCTGCAAAACTGAGAGTTTTAGTTAACACATTAGATGATAGAACCAAAAATATATTAACAGATTTGAACAATTCCATTAATTAAATAAAATAATAAATTAAGTTAAAAAGCTCTGGAGAAAAATTTCCAGATAACAGTTACTGAAAAAAAAAGACGTTGTAGTTTTATTAAGTATAGAATCAATATATCAACAATGTGACTAACAGTAAAAAAAAAAAGTTCATTCTGTCCTTGGCTATATTCAGTGGAATCATATTTCAAACAAAGGACATGATCATCTGCAATCCCCTGGTTTAACAATATTATATATATAAGACTACTATGTCCAATTTTGGATATCATACTTGGGAGTAACAAAGACGAAACAGTCAGAAAAGGGTCATCAAGATGGCAAAAGATCTGTAGACAATGCTGCATAAAGATCATTTAACTGACTGACTGATTGATTTAAGGAAGGAAGATGGCAAGAAGATATACTACCAGATATGAAAATTTTCATGTAGCAGACAGAGAGGCTTTGCTTATTCTAGAAGACATATCAACAGTAAAAAATATGAAGATTGAAGAGAGACATACTTAGCCTTAGGATTAGCAACCTATTTTCTAACAATTATATATCTGTTTAAAAGTACAACAGAATGCCTCAAGAGATAATAATTTCTCCTTCACCACAATTTTCAAGTGGATATTAGATAATTACTTATTGGGGTGTTATAGAATGGATGGTTTTTCAGGAACAAATTCAATTAGATGATTTCCTTGGTCCTTTCCAACTCAGATTCTGTGATTTTGTGACCAACCTAGATAAATTCAGACAGGCTTATCAAAAAATGGTTGGCCCCCTGAGGAAGACTTAGATTGAGAGTAAATAGAGGGAGACAAATCAAGAAGAACATCTCTTAAGGCATATGAAGGCTGAAATAATTTTTTGGGAGTTGGTAGAGTTTTTAGATGCAATTAAAAGAATGTGGAGTCCCCAGGAATTATGGTTGCAAAAATCACCAGTGAATATATGTTAGTCATGTGTGTATGTATATATGTATGCATGTATATATAACACATATACATATATGAACTTTAATTTAAAAAATCTTTTTTGCTTTGGTTCCCATGAATGGAAAGGTTAATATTTAACCTGAAGTAGTCGCTCCCTGTCACTGTCAAACAACCTGCAACACATGACTACAACCTGGCAGGGTAAGTGGGAAGGGGCATCATATTTTTTCCTAGCCATGATAACCTCTGATCATCAAACAGTACAAGAATTCAGTCTCTTTTATTCAGTAGTAGAAAAAGTCTTACATCAACTTCATTTGTTCTTGGCTCAATTCATTTTATATCACTGCCCAGCTTTCTCTATAGACATTGTCCTTAGTTTCACAATGCTTTGTCAACCACAGAATCTATGAAAATGGCAGTTTCTAATCTCTCTACAGAATACAACCCAAAGAAAATTCAGCTACATTATGGCAATGATGCAAAAACCACCAATGCATATATGTGAATATATGTATATGTAAACATATACATGACTGTATATATAAGCCTATATGTGTGTGTGTGTCTAGGCTTTCATTTTAAAAAAATCTTCTTTGCTTAAATGAAAAGGTTAAAAATGGACTGAGTTTTGATTATGAACTATTATCTGGAACTTCATGAGGTATTAAAAAATTCTGTGACATTTGCGTTCTCAGAAGATGCTTATTCATTCACTTAATAGTTCCTAACTGTATATTGTATTCTAGGCACTGTAAAGGAATCATTTTCATTCAAAAAATTTCTGCCTCTCTCCTTTTGGAATTTGCAAAAGTATGATATTATTTAACAGGCAATTAAAAGTAGGTGATGTCAAATGAGGAGTTCCTTGATTATTCTTTGATACTAATCAAGATTCAATAAGCCCAATAGAAAATACATTTTAAGATTACTTTTTCCTTTGCCAAGACTCCCAAATCAGTCGCTGTTTATTACCAACATATTTTAGCGGTATCACACTGGCCCTACAAAAGCTAAAACAACACTTGTAATAGACTTGCATTCTAGTAGAAGAATTTTTTTTCAAAATGGCCAGAAATTCATACCCAACAATATGATTCTAGTAACATGTCTTCTCTACTGCAGGAGTAGCTTCCTGCCACTCAATACAAATATTCACAACAGAATAGCATGTGAATATTTCCTTTTGCCATGATTTACAACATCCTAGAGATATTCTCACAGTGAAAAGGAATGCATGGGGAGAAACTGGCAAGGTTTCAATGACACTGAAACTCCTTTTCTGAATGTTGACAATCTATTATTTCAGCTGCTCCAAAAGTAAAGCAGCAAGTGAAAATGAGTCTCAAGATGTTGGAAAAATTCCTTGAAAATGTAATGATTTTCCTCAACCTAAATATGGGTAGAGTATTACAGGTTCTGGAACATTTAATATGGTTAGATCTGCAATTTAACAAATAATTTAATGCAATTTCTCAAGATTCATAATGGTAATAGACTAAATACATAATCTTCCTAATTAGCCAGTAAAATTAGGAAGAGAAGCAAATCTATGTGGGAATGTTAAAGACCACAAGATAATTTATTTGAGTGGCTATAATTTTATCAGTAAGCAGATTATGACCTCTCAATTTTCATAGGCTGACAAGAGTGAAAAATGATGACATATTATCTATTTTGGGGGGATGAG